>OY720318.1:20258215-20858215 GCA_963082785.1 Philonthus spinipes
TTAGTTGTCTTCAATTATTTGCATTCAATTTTTTTCTTAAATCAAATTAATGCAAATGCACAAAGTTTCGGCAACGGGCCCATAAATCAGTGCGAGTATCTTCTTTTTTTTTGTAAAGAAAATTTCAAACCCGTGCATCGAGCTAATGTTTCAAGCTCGAGGCGTTTCGGCGGACACCTAGATTCCTCAAGATAAATGACCCCCTGCATAATGCATACCATAAAAATGCAATACAATATTTATTATACCTGAACATAATAAAAGAAATTCATTTAACATAATTCAATTTATCCTTTTTGTGCAAGTTCTTCATTTTTAATTAAACGAGTTAATTATAGGGAAAGTATTTTTTTATGTTATGAACTATTTTAGAAATGTATTAACGAATAAATATTGTGCACATCAAAAAATAATATATAATATGAAATATTGCTTTTTAACTTTAAGTACAAAGATAAATTTAATTAATTTAACCATCACCATACATACATCACACGGCAATCTAGTCTGTATGCCTATCCTGTGCATAAACTTTGTATAATTAATAAATTTTAAAAAAATATTATATGCATATTTAAATTCATTATTAAGTTTCAAATGATACATTAATGTAATACTATTTATTTTCTATTGCTAAGATACAATGGAATTAATACAGAAATTTAAAGCAAATGGTTTTTATTAGGTTTATTTGCATGAATTGACAGCTCTTATTGCAAACCAGGAACACCCCCATTTGTCAAATTAACAACTAGAAAATCCAATTTAAGGTCGAGAGTGAAATCATATTCTGGGCAAAGCTCGAGCGCAAGGAGTAAGTAATACAATTCCTAGATTGCTTCCTGGAATTACTTAATTGTGTTATTCAAAGCGAGTCCACACGTCCGCCTCGAACGCGCCCGACGCATCAGCGCCAAACAAATAAATTACACGGTAGTTCCTGAACAGCCGCGCAATCAAAGTTGTAACGTTATTGTAATTCGTAATTTACATCGCGAACGGCATCTGCATTAACCCGCGCCTCGGCTGGGTGTTGCGGAAAGAGTAATCAAGTTTTAATTCGTCCCCCGCCACTTTAATTCACCCGAGCAGTTATGTCATCTTGCCCTGACACATGTCACACTACGGCGAACTTGAATGGAAGTAGCTGTTAAACATCATCAGTCTAGTAATGAAGTCCTTGCCATTGCCATTCAGCGCAAACCGCCGGATTTGGATGAATGTCTGCGTGTTTGAATGTCTTGCAGGGGAGGAAGGAGCGAAAGGGGTGGATAATACATCAAACTAATGGGGTAGTTATGTACTAGGTGGGAAATGTGGAAATGTGCTTCTCGTTAATTTCTGCTCGGAGTGCTGTATTTAGATTTTTTGACACGCATATGAAAGTTTATTGCGTTCATTCCATGACGAATTAAGATATACTATAAAAAAAATCCTTTAATAAACTCATGATAAAAAAAGTTTCATTCGTAGACATATAATCACATTTTTTTCTTAAGATATGATGCAAGGTCGAAAAAATAAGCAAAAATTCTGGATTTTTTGTTTCTAGAAACCGAAACAAGACAGATAAAATCTAATGACAGAAGTTTATTTGACATTCATTTTTTGTCAATTTGTCAAATGTCGTTTCGAGATAATCGTATTTAAAGATTTCAGATGCGTATACCGTATTATATATGCAACTTTACGTAAACTCTCATAACTTCGGCAATTTGTATCCAATCACTAAGCATCTTTCTAGGAAATAATCATAAATATACACACTTTCGTATTCTGCGATAAAAAAATAACGATACTTTGAACCTATGCAGGTAGGCATCAAATCTTAAGCCTTTCCCGATATCTTCACACATATATATCCCGGAGCATTCACCATTTCTGTATACGCATAATCTTGTTTACATAATCTAATATTTGGTTTAGCTTAAGCAAATCAGTTTGTGTAAATAAATTTAATTAGAATTGATTTATTTCTACAGAGGAATATATTGTCATTTATATATATATATATATATATATATATATATATATGGGTCTCCAATAACGTATATTAAAAATTTGCAGAGTTGCCGATAAAGAAAAAAATTGGAAAAAAAAATCTACATTGCACGGTTAAATGCGATATCCTCATGGAAAATATTACGACTTTCTATTACTTCCGGTTATAGCAAACATTACTATCAACTTTGTTATTTTAAATGGGACACCTCATATATTTTGTTATGTCCACATAACTCTTACAGTTTTTGAGTTAAAAATTTATTTGTGACCTCAAATGGACTTACTCTTGATATAGAAAATAATGTGTAAATAAATCTATGTGGGTTTTGCTATTGATTAAGAGCACGTTGTGCTTGAAATATACATATACTAATAAAAATTAAAAAAAGTGAAGAAAGGAATTATATTACTAATTTGAACTCTCTTAAATTTTTATCTTGAACAATTTCTGGAAATTGTAAATCTTCCGAGTCATTCTGTTAGTTAATTTACATCGGTGTATCCGGGATATTGTTTAAAATTAATTGAATTGCACTTGAATAAACCAAGAAAAACATATTTTTATTTCTGTCATTAAATATTTTATAAAAACCCTATTTTCTATAAATTGAATTGAATACAATGGTGAATGCGCCGCGTGAATAAACAAAATATTTTGAATTTGTTTACAATTAATTAATTTTGTGGAAGTTCATGAATTAGATGAAATGATTTTATTTGCACGGTTAGCTGTTAAAAGCGTTAGCATTAGCTGAAACGAGTTATAAACCGACTAATAATATGTCCAACGAAGCACGAAATTTTTCTCGAGCAAGTTGTCTTGAGCGCGAGGCGAAAACTTCTGCGCCGATAATTTGTTTGGCGTAGCGGACAATAAACTAAAAAGGGGCGGCCGAAAAGGAAAGGGAAAACGGCGGAGCGCAGGGGTTCATTAGATTTTTAACGGCGAGCGGGCACGGAGTTTCCGCGAGGAAAGGAGAGAGGAGAGAAACCGAATCGCGATAACAGGATGCAAAATTGAGTCGTCCGTAAAGTTACGCGTGTGTATCGAACTGTGAGCACCCCTTATTTATTTTCTGTTAAAACAGGAAGAAGCTGAAAAGGCCTAGGGATTTTCGGTCTCGGTCCGCCTAACTAAAAAGCAACTATTAGGTCACGATCATTTTCCGCTTCATCCAACACCAGGAGCCCTTTTATTCCCTTACCGTTACCCCTGCCCGCTTGTCCGCCCCGCTCAACTTATTTTTTTATTTCATTTCATCCGCGATTCGTATCCTTTTAACTTGATCAAGCATCTGTGCTCGTTTTCTTTATATCATCAGTCATTAAATTGGGCGGCTTTATGATGTCCTCTGCTGCCGGTTGGGGGGATGGGTGGTTTGGGGGTGGAATTGGCGGAATGGATGGAATGGAATGGAATGGAATGGCGGTCCCCGTTGCTACAGGCTGGCATAAAGGGACATGTCGGTGTAATTGGGGTTTGTTTAATTATAGGGGCGGATGTTCCCCGTGACAACTTGATGCATTGTTAATTAGCTGTAGGTAATCGGGAGGTGTTATACGTTTCCCATAATAATAATAATTGCGGTGATGACGGGTTGAAGGTATGTACATGATGTCTGTTCATGACAGTCTCTTGTGAAATTGCCACGGGAGGTGTTTAAACTTTACTTTAACTATTCCAACTAAATTATTTAATTATTACAAACATAAGCATACCTTATCTAAACTTTTGTATTACTCAATTATTAATTACATAACTTCGACGAATGTTTAACCATTATTTTTTTTTAACATAAATGGTTTGGATCATATACACGATCAATTTGCACCAAATTCTTAGAAAATTAAATATTAACAGAAGCACATTTCAAATTATGGTTAATTATTAAATTGTCTTAGAATATTTCAAACCAATGGCAATAACAAAATGAGTTAGCTGTGCGCATTAATCTATTAATTACATTATTCATGGCAATATTTGTGGAGTAAGTATTTAATTTGAATAGTGGTCTATGGCGTGTGTGTCGTGTAGTGGAAGATAAATAAAAAGCAATATTTTGCAAAAGTTCTATAGAATCAATAGAGTTAATAATATGTAAAAAAATATATATATAAAAAATATGTATACTCGATGATTGGTTTTGAATTACGTGAAGAGTATAATTAAAATAATTAATAATGAAGTGTGAAGAAAGGATACAATTGTCAATTATTTTAATTATATGAATACCAATGATTTATAATAGATATCTTAAAAATTAACGCACTTATTATTATTACTTAGATCTAATTAGCTTCCAATAAATCATTCCAGTTGGACAGAATAACCCCGTGTTGAATTCCGCGAGCGAGCCTTCACGCCAGTAATTCCATAATGATATTATTCCAAAATTAATTAAGACCAGACATCCAAGAATAAGTCAATTAAGCGTGCTGCAGTTGAACGTCTGCGAGATCACTCTTTGTCTTCAGACGTTACCCTTTGTGTTCCGCCCTTCGCTTTTTCGGGCCTATTGAGTCGATTTTTGCGCGCGGGCGGCGAAGTTGTAACATTAAATTTACGTTATTAATGCCCGATTTAGTGGCGCGGCCCGTTGCGGTGTTTTTATTCGATTACCTCGAATTATTCGCGTGTAAAGTGTGCCGCTGCTGTTATTGTTGCTCGGGGATAAAGTACGTAGATTAGCCCGGGCTTTCATAAATCGTAGATTTATATATTTAATGCGGTGTCTATTGTGGTTCGACCGTATTTAACGCGTATAATTAATCGCATTAAGGATGTCTATTTAGTTTCCAACGAATTAACACAAATAATTACTAATGCGAATTTGTTTAAAGTACTTACGTTACGTAAGTCAAAATGTCACAGAGCTAAATGTGGAAATAATTGATTATTTTTTTATATATACAAACATCTTTATTCAGACATCATTACATAATTGTATATATACATTTATATTTAAATAAGAAAACAAATATTGTGTTAGTCTGTCCGGGCTATCGACTGTATCGATTAATTTTTATTTAATTTACAAATAATAATTATAAGGCTAGACATTTGTCGGTCGATTAAATAAATAAATAAGGCAATTCTGTATTGAATTATTTAACAATAATAATATTATGACTTTATTTTAAATAGGGCGGAAAGGCTTCCGGCCTGATGGTTCAAAGGCTTTAGTCAAAATTTGTATATAATATTAATATTGATTCATTTATAAAAATATTTCTTAAAAAAAAATGAAATTATGATTCATATAGAGCAAATTTATAAAATTTATGCTTTAATAAGAATAATTTTTTTTGACACAGCAACTGTCAATTACAGATGCCTACAAAATCAGGTAG
The DNA here is from genome assembly GCA_963082785.1 of Philonthus spinipes. NCBI lineage: Eukaryota > Metazoa > Arthropoda > Insecta > Coleoptera > Staphylinidae > Philonthus > Philonthus spinipes. The sequence continues at coordinate 20,263,571 of OY720318.1, forward strand.
AAAGACCAACGGTCGATTGGCAGAAGAATTTATTTTTATGTTAGTTATTTATTGTATTTATTTATTATTATTACTTTGTTAAAAATAATCTGCCAATAAAGATTTATATATATATAAGAATAATTTTAATATCAATTTACTTTTCCCTATATTTAAGTGAAATTTAATACAAAACAGTCTTCCCATATTACGACAGACATCACCACACTCTGTGCATTAATCTTAAAACCATCCCGTAACACGGATGAACACGTCCGTCCGGCGGTTATCAAAATGTCACTTTTGACAAACAATAAAGTCTACCGGGCCGCACCCCGGCCGCTCTAATTACATCCCGGGACACATTTTATATTCTAATTGCTCTCTTATCACTCCATTTAATTTAGGCGTGTTCAACATCTAATTACGCGCGACTTCCGCACCTGAACTTCGCCCAGAACACACAGTCCCATCCCGCACCCTTCCGTACATAATGAAGCTCCGCTGGCCGAGTTAATTCATGACGAATATTTTGAAATGGGATTTACATGCATTATTGTAATTAATTGGAATATGTTTTAATTAAAATTGCGGACACATTAATTAATTAATATTTCGGGGATGATTGAAATTTCGACAAGTGATTATTAAAAACTCTGATTAAATATAATATCAAACAAATAGAATCGCAGTAAAAACAAATTCAAACGAATATAATCAATTTTCATGAAATCACGTCAATTATAATATTTTTACGTTTATGAGAATAATTAACATAGAGAACAAAACAATTTGAAATTCGAGGACAGGTATTTCAGCATTTATACCTACTCATACAGCTTCGTCTTTAATTCCTTCAAGTGGTTAAAAATTTAACGTGCATACGCCGGAATCTGAATTTCATGAATTTTCGATGAAAGGAATACGTTTTTAATAATAATTATAATATTTTTTTTATTGACGGACGAACGTTTTTACAATATATGATATAAACATAAGAAATATAAAAAGTACAGATATAATAATAATACAAAAACATACAACACATAATAATAATAAAATTTATTTAGTGATCACAGTGGTGTATTTATTAAAAAAAAATTTTCTAGATTTCTGACAGCAGTCTCTGTTGTAAAAAAATATTTGATTATATATACAAACATCTGTATTCAGACAATATGAAAACAAAATTTTATAAAATTTATTATAACAAGGCGGAAAGACCACCGGTCGATAGCCAATTGGCAAACTCTTACAGCATGTATTGTAATATTTTATGTTATATGTTATGTTTATCAATAAAGATTATGTATACATATATACATATTATAACAATATGTACAATTGTGTTAGTAGTCTGTCATGGGCTATCGACTATAGATCTGTCTGCCCTATTTGATTATATTTTTAATTTTAAATAAATAATAAGAAATTTAATTAAAATAGAACGATGACCAATAAAATAAATCTAAAATTAGGTGCAGGTGCTGCAGCTCAATAATCCCACTCCATCCATTTTTGCAACTCGAGTCCCGTAATAAAAATTAGGACCGGGTTTTAGTATTTTCCTCTGTATTCTCTTATTTTATTTAACGGCGCCCCCGAGAACACGAGCTGCCTCACTTAGTTCCCTTAGCCAAGCATGTGTGTGTGTGTTTGTGCGCGTTCGCTCGCATGTGTCGAGGTGTACGTGTTAACAGCCGCCCGTGTCGTTCTTTTAAAGTTTACGTTCGCTTGGAACTGTGCCCTTCCGCCATCCCTTCGGCCATCGATCCTTACCAAGTCAAGTATCAAATTAAAAACTTTCCCGGGCACAAAAAGTAATAAAACAGATTACCACAGTTAATCCCGATGTGGGGAGATGGTATCGTAACACAAACTCAATCTACGAATATCGAACCAATATGGGAGAAAGACCTCCAGAGGCCATCAGCTTAAACTACACTATTTCCAAAGCGAGAACGCTTTCTTAATATAAGACTAAATAAAATGGAAAATGAAATATTTAAACAATTACGTTTGTTATCATGCTATACGGGGTGTCGCAGAATAAATTGTCTGGAATATCTAGAAAAGTAGATATTCTAAAAATGTTGATGGTGTTTCAACCGATGTGTTGTTGTGAGTTACTTAAAGAGATTCGAACAATTAAAAATAAAACACTTAAACAAGTGAAGAGAGTAATATATTTATTTGATTGAATTAACATGTATAACGAAGTAGAAGCCTCCACAGTTCATAATTTAATACAGTGTTTTATTTTTAATTAATTAATAGTGTGTTGTCAAAATCAATGGAACCAAGCCAGCTTAAATAAACATCAAAATAGTACCGGTGGACGTCTGAGCGAAATTTATTTTTTTGGTAGAGATAGTGTGGGGTTTTGTCTATTATGATCTTATGACAGAATGTGGCATAGTGTAGTATACGACTTATTTTGGGCCAATGTCCACTAGCTTGTGACTAATGTGCTGGAATTTCCTAATATAAAAATTAATCTAAAGCAGGAGTTTTGAATACGCTGAATTTTGTTAATTATTTTTTAATCTAGACAGAAGTGGTAGACTACATTAAAATGAAACAAGACTAAGGACACATAGTATTGCTTTTATTTTCTGAGAGAGACGCTGCCTATTTAAATAAATAAATCTACGATTAATATATGCCTTTTGAATACAGCGGGAAATATGAATCTGAAATTTTAGGTCAGAATCAATGTGAAATCCTAGGCTCCTCGCACATTGTTTGATTTCTAAAATATTATTACAGAACAGCTGTGTCTAACATTTTTATTTTTACTCCTATCCCGAAAGATATTCTCATTTTGTTTGTTGTCCCAATCAGGTTGATTGTTTCCACTTTTGTCTCTTTTTACCTGAACCACTACGGACTTCCCTTTAAAATATTATTATTATATTATATATTATTATCAATCCCTAATCGACAAATCAGGAAGTACTCTCTCCCGCATTTTTTTCGACCCAAAAATTATAGCCTCTGTTCTACCAGTATTTAATAAGAGGGAGTGCTCATTGCATGTTTTGGCAATTTTTCTTAGATCAGAATTAATTTTAGTGCATGTAGATATAATTTCGATTTCGGAAAAATTATACATTAATTAATCATCTCCAAAGAGGTGGAAATTGTTTAGGTTGACACCAGGAAATATTTGAGAATTGTAAATTAAATATAATAGTGGTCCCAGGATAGAACCTTGAGGCACACCTATGAATGTTTCCATTTCGACTGATTTTTCATTGTTTATATATATATATATATATCACCTGACACGCTCGTTCATTCAATTTCAATAGAAATATTGAGCTCTCCTATGAATTCACTGTTTGAATTTTTATTTTAGATGATAGGATATGTGGTTTGAAGAAAAGTTTCGAGTCGAATAGGATGTCTTGGTATTTACAGGTTGGAAGGAGATACTAGGGTATTTTTGATGGAAATTGTGGAAGACTGTGGAGTAATTTTGTGGAATGGAACAAAGAGTTTCGATTTAGTAGGATTAATTTCAATACGCCATTTTGAGCACCAGGCTCGTGCCGAGTCGAAGGAAGTTTGTGGTGATCGTTGGGCAGCTTGAAGAGTGGAGGCATGGGTGATCAGGGCTGTGTCATCAACGAAAAGTAAGGAATAATGGGATGAGTTAAAATATGGGGGGTTTATTGTTTATTTTATTCAATAAATAAAGTAAATTTCATGTAACAAAGAAACGTAAAAATATATACATACTGGACAAACTTACCTGCTTTCATTGTTGCGCACAATGAGCGATGAATCGGCATTTCAAAATATCATTGAAAAAAAAGCAAATCATTACTGAATGATTATAATTATGGAATTAAGATTAAAAATGTAGGAAAATATAGGTAAAAAATATAGGCATTTTTACCTTGCATTGTCTTGCATTTATTATGAAAAATAAATAATATCAAATTTTTCATAATAAATGCAAGACAACGCAAGCGCCATCTTTGGCCTAATTTCATGTCAACGATTTGGGTCTACAAGGTAGACAACCGAGAATCATTGCTTCGTTCAGTAAAGGAAGGTGAAAACTTGTCCCTTTTATGAGAACTGGAAACGAAAATCATTTAATGAAATTCGACATGAAATTAGGCCAAAGATGTCGCTTGAGTTGTCTTTCGTTTATTATGATTAATATCAGGTGTATAACCACGATACAAAATCCGTTCAGCCACCTTCATCAAGGTATTGCACATGGAACACACTAGTCTGATGAGTGATGGCCATCACTAATTATCCATACGCTAGATGAATGCTGGCTGAATATTTTATTAATAGTATTTATACAAATATCTTTATTCAAGGGACTTTTACATTATATTAAGTACAGTATTGTATAGTATAATACGGTATATAATTTGAGGTTGTCCTTTTATAGGCTATCGACCCGAGGTCTTTCTGCCTAATAGCATATATTTAATTAAATTAAATAATGTACATTGAAATTTTCTACAAGTATTTGTTTATTCAAATTTAATTACAATTGTCAGTATTAAATAAAAATTATTTGAAAATAATTAATAAATTATTTCCACATTTTCTCTTTACAATTGTCAGTTTAAAAAAGAAAAAAAAATATACTTAGATATAGGAATATAAGGAAGGAAGAAATAAAACTCTTTAAACTAGTAGCCTAATCAAATCTTTTATTCGTATTAAAACGCTGAAAAACATAACCATCCTATCGAACGTAACCATTTATACCATTTGTTTCATTTATTTATTTTTAATATTATTATTATCACAGTTAACATTTTTTTCCTTAATATTCTTTGCTTAATAAAATAATCCAACGTTATTTTTTCTTCTTCATTTTTTTTTTGTTATCCGAAGGGGTGGTAGGTATGTACAGCTAACATTCATTTAAAACCGAACCGGTTACAAATGGAACGAAACGACTGAGAGAGAAGAACCCATAAAACATCCGCCCCGCAAAACCGTCTGGCGCGGAGGAGAAATGACCTAAAACTACATTTATTATTTCGTCAAATAATTCTCTCTCGCTCAGTTTTGGTGGAGGAACTCGCGTCGCAATCATTTCCCTGCCAAAACCGCCGCAGATATCATCCATTTCGCGGAAAGACGGATCGAATCATATATATATATAAACTTATATGGGCGATGGTGTGTTTGCGCGCGCGTGTGTGTGTGTTTTATTGTTATTATTATTATTTTCAGGGGTAATATCACCATCGGGTTTCACAGATTTTCGGGGTTTCTCCCCACGTTTTTTTTTTTATTTTGGCGTTCGAACGGGAGCGTTACCGCGGAATGTGAGGGTCGTTAACGTGAAACGTTATGAGCGAATGGCCGATCGTTACATTTCGGAATTAATAACAATGTGTAACAAATGTTTGCCGACTATGTGTTTTATGCTCTTGGGGATTGTATGTTCTCATTTAGTGGCCTTTTAGACACACATTTTTTTAAATTTACTATTTTTTTATTCAACAGAGCTCAGAACAAATTGATAAAGATCTATTCATTAATAATATCATTGCATTATAGTCAACTAAAATTAATTAAAAAAAACTAACGGCCAGCTTGATCTAATATATTCTCCCATCTTTAAAGGAATTATGTAATGTATTTAAATATCTGTACTTGTAATTTTTTATATACTTTTGTTTTGATAATGACACATTAAGATTGTCGAAACAATAGTTAACAATAAAACAACCCGAGTTATACAAAGTAGAAAAAGTGTTTCATTTATTAAAATTAAATTACAATGTATAACAAAGTAGAAGCCTCAATCAAGTTAAAAAAACTTAACCCTATACATAAAAATATTTAATAAATAAACTATAATTATAATTGAATATTCATAAATTCTGTCACAGAGTAAAAACACTTGTCCTGTAATAGACGTAAAATAAATTTAAATTGAGCATTAAGATATTTTGTGTTTAAAATATATAATTCTTGGTAAATCCTAATAGAATATATACATTTTAACTTTTTAATAATCATTTCAAACTTTCCAAGCATCTGCTGCTTAGATTTTTAAAAATATATTCATATTTATTATATGCAATATGAACTACCAATGTTTAAATATGAGATCAATTAATATAAACATGAAAATAATATTATAATTTATTAATGATTCAAGATTGAATTTCTAATAGGGTCATTAGATTAACTTCTAAATGGCGAACTTAAATATGTAAAACATTAATCGCACCCTCGCTTTTCACCGCCGTTAACATCCCCCTTCAATGCGCCTCGTTATTAAGAACGAAACGCCTTATTTAACCTCACAAATACGCCGGAAACTCCCCTCCCCTTATTTCAATTCATGGAAAACATCATTTAACATATAAATAAGCAACGGAAAGGAGCTTCGCACCTCAATTTTCCCCGCACGCTCACATTTTAATTCGCTCCTTCCGAAGGGGGAAAACACGCACGCACACATTTTCGGATGTAATTCTTAAAGCAAACAAGGGTCGCCTCTCTGGGGTTTCGGCAAAAAAAAAATGCAATCGCGTGACGTGATGAACCGGCATTAAGCGGGTGGAAATTTAATAAAAAGACCAGGGCGGCGAGGCGTCGCCGAGGGAAGTCTCGGCCCTTTCGCGGAATACACCCCGACATGCGAATGCAAAAGGCGCTTTCTCCGTTTGATAAAATCAAGCGAATTATTCCATCGGATGCACACTCGCATGCCGCTTTAATTAGCCACCCCCTTATTTCACGATCAATTTCCTTTTAATCTAAACAAAAAGTAAGATAAGTGTTATTAAATCCTTTTAGACTCAATTTCAAAATGAATAATTATGCTAGAACCTATTATTACTATTATTAATATGCGTAAATGCACGTTGAATTAAATGAATCATTTTTTACGTTTTTTTTACTTGATATTTGATATTTTTTCAAGAGAGAAAGAATGGGAACACGTACGGCGATGCCGTAATAGCATGCCCTCTTTGTGTGCAGAGCTCGGTTTTCGGGACGATCTCGTTGCAACAACGGGTTCGAACTGAAATGAGCAGATTCATGGACGTTTAGTACATCCGCACATAAATATTTCAGGCACGGACCCGTCGATAAAATCCGGCTGGTATTTGGATACATACGTGATGACGTCTCCTACATTTTGTAATTCTCATTTGCTTCCATACTAAATAAAAAAAAAATATATATTTATTTATGATTATTAATAAAAAAAAGAAACAATTTTTCTATTTAAATTAAACACTAAATTCCTCGCTACCCTAATATTCCCCCCAAATATAACAACCCTTCGGTCACTATCCACCAACTCATTAACTCATGCACGCATGACAGTTCAGCCAGCTAGCATAGTTTTAATTTACAAATCACCATAAATTCATACAGGGAAGAAATATAAAATAGCCCATGAGAGATTACTAATACAATTGTAGAAAAAAACACACATCGATAATATATAAAAAGTATCAAAAATTTTCATTTAGCAAATTACTAATACAATTGTACAAAACCCATTTATTTGATTAACTCAAGTCTGTCAGTGTATTTGCTCGAGAAGTAGTTGTTTTAATGTGCATTTGTTTAAAGTATTTACGTAACGTAAGTCAAAATGTCACAGAGCTAAATGTGGAAATAATTTATTAATTATTTTTATTTAATTTAATAATTAATGCATTCAGTCATTAAAATATGACTGACAACACAAAATATGTCACATTACACACGAGACCGGCCAATGACCCTGGCAGTCGACGCCGGTAAAGTGGGAGGGGTTTTTAGTCGGTAGTTTCCCGGACAAAATCTGGGAAGAGTCCGTAAATGGATTTTCCCCTTCCACAGCACAAAAAAAAAATTAATGCATTCATTAACACTAAGATCTAATGACTTCTAAATTTTGTAAGTTTCCTGTGCCATACTGTTTCAGTTTATTTACTTCAATTTTTATTTCTTTTTAATTTTAGATAAAAATTACAGTGTGCCGACGTTTAAACCCAGTAAGATATTCCTCGAGTATCCCGAAGGAATTGAGCCAGCACGGGGCCGTAGTGCATATCGGTAAATATTTAACGGCACGCGTCAGCACAAACAGCCGCTCGTGAACCGGAAACGCTGAATTCCGGATCCCACTCGGAGGATAATTAAAATATAAGAGATGGAGAAACCGAGCTTTCGGCAAACACGCACATACAGAACGGCATAAATTAATCCTTCCGCCCAATTTCCACCAAATCCGCGATTTAGCGGATACCGAAGAAAATAATTAATCAAGGCCGCGTGGGGATGCTTCCACTAGGCAACAGGTTTGATTTATTTTATATCAAACCACCAAGAACTGAGATTTGCGGATATGATTCAAATCGTTTATGAATCGCAAAGAGTGCGGCGGATTTTAATATATAATAATAAGTGGAATACAATTCCTTTTGTTTTAAATAGAAGAAGGAATAAATAAAAATTAAAAAGCACTTGAAATGTTGCACTCAATTATATATATATATATAAAATAAATGGGTTTTGAGTTCACGTGAAGTGTTAATAACACACGAGTTTTTTCCTTACTAAGGAAAAAAACTCGTGTGTTATTATATATATATATATATATATATAAAGTGCTTTTAGAGGTAGTGTTGATTAAATTAAAATAACTTTGTTTACAACTAAGATAAAATAATGCAACTTAAAGCATAACATTTATAAAGGATTTAACTACATGTCATCCAAAAATTATTGAAACAGGGCTTTTGTGTTAATACAAAAAAAAAAATCCCAAAATTAAACAATATTTTAGCCAATTTTTCAAAGATCTATTTTATATACGTACTGTAAGAAAACTAGTTATTCTGCATTGCTCAATTTTATACAGCTGATGCTCCCATTCATTGGGAATATTTTGGTATAATTTGAAGTAATTCCGTGAGTTTAGAATTTTTCATGAAAATCCACTTTTTTCCAAAGAAAAATATTCATATATCCTTAGAAAATATTCAAATATCATTTTTTTTTCTTCAGAAACAATCTCAGAAAAATCTCAAAGACTCTTGAAGATATTAGAAAGAGCGTGGGATACTTATTTTTTATGGAAAAAATTTACACTTAGTGTAAATAAAACTATGAATAATTTTTTGATTTTCAAAAAAAATGTGTTTATATTTGCAACAATAATAATAATCTTTATTATTAGATATTTACAGAAACTATACAAAATTAGTGATAAACATTAACAAACTCAAATGTACAAATTATATCTGTTAATTGGCTATCGACCAGTGGTCTTTCAGCCTTATTTGCAACATTTTTTCGGAAATTACGAATTGCAGAACATAAAAGTGTATGTGAAAACCCTCAAAGAACTTTTAGACAGATTAGCATTTGATAAATCAACTGTTTCGAGATTAAGAAAAAGACTCAAATGAATGGAAAATGGCTACAACACGAAATGACTGAAAATGGCAATTCTAAAAGATTCAGTATGGCGGTAGAAAAAATGAATTTCACTCACTATAAAGGCTTTTTTTGTTATACTTAAAAACACTGTCCATTACTTTGTTTGAATTACATAAACATTTTTTTTTGTTATTCAAAGTTTGTTTCCATTCATTTTAAAAACAGCGCGAATAATAATTCTAATTACGATTCTTTCCTTTTTTCCTTGAGCGATAAGGTATGAGCATAAAAGTGTAGAGTGCGGGCGTCGAGACGCCTCCGCTTTCCCCCGCCCACGCGCGCCGGTGTGCCATTTGAGAAAAACCGCCGGCGTCGGGATATTGCAAAATATAAAAATGTAATTTCACGGTTCGTTGCCTTTATGTGTTTCTCGGCTGATGCAGTTCGCTTTATGTTTTCCCAGTTTCTTTTCTCACTTGTTTAATCCGATTCCTAGTTTAATTTTTATTTTCGTCCGCCGTTTAGTTTTATTTTCACCGGGGACACTCGAAGGGACTTTATTGAAATTAAACGAGATGGAATCTCCGGGATTATCTCTTCAAATGTGCTGGGAAATCGTCGAAAACCTCGTCGGGGTCGCAATGAAAATATCCTAATTTACTAAATAAACATGAATTTATTTCTTAATCTACAGAAAAAAGTATTAATAAAGTAATACAAAATAATATAGTAATTAAAAACAATGTCACTATCCTGACTTCTATTTGTTTTTCGCTGTCCTACAAAATGAATTATTTCCTTTTTTTGTATTTGCATTTTTGGTATGAAATATTAAACAAATCTGAACATTTCTTTTTTTTCTTGAATTAATTTATCATCTGGCACTTGGTGAAACATATTACACTATGTAAATGTGTCTTTTCTTTAAATTATTTTACATATTGAACATTTCTATTACACATAAATTAAATAAAAGAATTTGAAAATAATTAATTAATAAATTATTGAATTATTATAGAATTTTTGCTACTTCTATTGCACCTTCAAGCTCCCATTCCTGCTGAATTTTTTATATATATATATATATAAATCTTTATTGGCAGATTATTTTTAACAAAGTAATAATAATAAATAAATACAAAAAATAACTAACAAAAATAAATTCTTCTGCCAATTGGCAATCGACGATTGGTCTTTCCGTGTGATTTTTTTTATTTAAATTTAAAGCTAGAATAATTAGTTTAAAATTAGAAATAATATTCACTTGGTTTTGTTTTACTTAATATATTTTTGTTTCAACTAGTTTCGGCTTGCTGCCATTATCAAAAACCAAGTGAAAATTATTTATAATTTTAAACTAATTATTCATAATATTTTACGAAGTGATTAATAATAATAATAATTTATTTCTCAACAGATCAGGTCCATTTACAGAGAAAAAATAAATTTAAAGCACAAAACATGAAACGTATTAATGAGAAGAAAGTAACAGAAATATTTAAGCTAGAGGCTTTAAATAACACATCCAGATCTTCACATTGTAATTCCTTGGGAACGTACGAACTGTCCTCTTAAATTATTTCCCAATTGAAATTCCCTCCTTCTTCTTCTTTTTTTTTTTTTTTTTCATTTTCGAAAATGTCCTTTATTGGATTCTCAAAAAGGAAAAAAACAAAACAACTTCCGTGTATGTCCCTTTGAGCCGCTCTCGAGTTATGCGTGCGATGAAAGCGGCTATTTTCGCATTCCGGGCGGGATTAGACAGACGGGGACGAAAGCGAAACCGGCTTTTCAGCGTTCCTCTTTAATTAGCCGCTGTCGTGACTCGCGCTTAATTGCCACGAGACACGCTGATTTAATTACGGTAAACGAATACTTTGTTTCTGTTTTTCGTAGTTTTTTTTATATATATATTGCCGAACAAGCATTACGATAAAAGGCAATTAATTTGTATTTGAATTGGAAAATACGTTTTACTGATATTTCACCATATTCTTTAAATCATTTTCTGCAACATTTTTAAAACTTGCATTTTAGAAAAATTAAACATCTTTCATAAAAATGATTTGAAAATAATTAATAAATTATTCTCACATTTAGCTCTGTGACTTTTGACTTACGTTACGTAATTACACATTAAAACAACTACTTCCCGGGCAAATATCCCGCCGGACATTGAATTACATAATGTACACCTGCTGTTGCATATCAATAAAATATTACTCTTTTCTATTTAGTCATCTTTTATTTATTTCTTATTGATCACTTTATAAAACATTTTGAATAATCAAAGATGATAAAAAAATTGGTGATGTGTTCATCATGGCACTTTCCCCGGTGAATTCGGTTAAATAAGTTTTTCATTGAAAATTTAAAAGAAAAGGAAAACTTATTAAATAAAATGTTTAATATCTTATGTAGCTTAATATTTTATAAATATTTTATTTTGTTTTCCTAATTCTTTTTTTTAAGAAAAATAATCTTTGTGTATGTCGTGTACGTGAATATTTAAACTGAAAGGCGTCTCCCTGCATCACCCGCGAAATCGCGTAATTTCCCAATGAATATTTCATCTGCATAATGGAGAGACGAAGGGCGCGTGACTGGCATCCCCCCGCGCTTTAGATTTATCGAGCCCTTCCTCGCAAACCCTCACAAACAGCTTAATTCGTGCTATTCTTAAACGGGGCGCCGCGGCGTCGACGCCAACGCCAGCGCGAATGCCAACGCCGACTCTCTTGTTGTTATTATTGTTGATCATGTTGATGGTGATATTACCCTCGCAACTTTCCGCTTTGATGGCGCGAAGGGCGCGCTTTCGCTCGACTCGTCTCGTCTCGTGTGCGTACCCTTTTATTATTGTAAGTGTGTGAAACGTGTCAAACGATACAATTGCGTGAATGTGAATTAATTAACAGAATGGGAGAATCGGAGAGAGAGAGAGAGAGAACATTCATCCGTACTTACATAAATATATTTATATAAAATCTCGGGATTATCCCGTTTCGCACCCTTGTTAAATTCATCTGGCATTCATGTGAAGGAGGCGGAGGAGATGCAGGACGACGGTTAAATGGGCGAAGCTGTTGCTCGTCGAACCGTTGGCTCTCACTGAAAATTAAATTAAATTATTATTATTAACATAATTCTCTTTCTGATAAAATTATAATATCATTTCATTAGAAAATATTAATAAAAATTATTTAATAATAATTAATACAAATTTATCTCTGTGACATTTTTACTTATGTTACGTAAGCGCTTTAAACAAACGCACATTAAAACAACTACTTCACGGGCAAATGCCCCTCAGGACATTGAATTACATAATGTACACCTGCTGTTGCATTTCAATAAAATATTGCATCATGCAACAAATTTTTGATCCTAGAAAAATTCAATGTAAACAAACAAAAAAGGATGTTACTCAATATAAAGCCATCTGCAGACACGTGTTTCAGGATCTATTCCTTGTCAGTACAGCTTTGCCTTACGAAACACGTGTCTGCAGATGGCTCTATATTGAGTAACATCATTTTCTGTTTGTTTACATTGATTTTTTCTCGGATCAAAAATTTGTTGCATGCTGCAATATTTTATTAACATGCAACAGCAGGTGTACATTTTGTAATTGATTATCCCAAGAACATAATAACAATTATATACAATTTAATTAACATTTAAACATTTATTTTCTGAAATTAAATTATTATTCTATACCCTTCAATTTCAGAAAATTAAACTTTTATTTAATAAATTGAAATTTTGAGAAAATAAAACTGCAATTACGGAAAATGGCAATTGTAATTGTAATTACAATTTATTAAAAAAAAGTTCAATTTTCTGAAATTGTAGGGTATAGAATAACATTTAATCGTCCTATAATTAAATTTGATAAACGCAAGTAAACTATTTACGAATTAATTCTGCGAAGAAAAAAAAAATGCAGATAATTTTGTAAGATGGAAATAAATATGGTGGAAATAATAACATTAATGGATGGATGAGAGAGAATGGAGCTGGCGTAAAAATCCTGACGAGACTGGGGCGGGAAAGAAGAAGAAGAAGAGAAGAAGAAAAATAAGTTATGTTTGAATTTGGTTATTATTATTATTATTATTATTTTTTTAAGAAAAAAAAGTTATGTTTGTATTTGGTTATTTTTGTTGTTGTTTTTCCCAATAAAGGTGTTTTTTTTTTTTAATTTTGTAAAACTTTAATGAAGTGATGTTTTCTAATTACAAGAGAATAACATACTTTCATGAAATGTGCGGGTTGTTCCGGAATGATATGTAAAACAAACAAATTACAAGTAATGCAGTTATAAAATGTTAATTACATAATAAATAAACAAAAACCTAATTACGATAGCTCGTAGTGAATTATATTTGCATTGTATAATGTAAACTAATTACAACAACGAAATTTCAACCGAGTAATCTGCGAATTTCATCATTGACTCGCATTCCGACTGCAGTAAACTAACCGCTTAAGTGCATATTTCAGCGGATGCATAATTTTATTATTCGCGCCGAACAACACGAGTTGAAGAGATTACAGTCGGAACAATGACACCCTCCTTCTACGAGGAAGAGGGAGGACGGAGGAGGGAGAGTCGTAACGGTGGGTCGCATTGTGTTTGTTAGTGTTATCGCGGAAGACACGGCGCACATAACAATACGTTACGGAGGGTCGTGCGCGCCGCAATAATTTCGTTCCTTCGAGGGAGAGTAGGGGTGGGAATGTAGGCTACGTACCTCTCTCAGGGACGGGATTCCTGGCGCTATCCAGCTCTAAAGTCGCTTCTTCTTGGTAAACGTCCGCCACCTGGGCTATGCAGCTAAGGATGAGACGGCCGTGCCGGAAGTGGAACTCAGCCAGGGGTAGCTCTAATCTCAGGTCGCTCCATGCTGATTCCATGGAACGTCTTTGGGATAATGGTTCTGATCTTGCCACCTTTAATAAAATTAAATAATTGTTAATTATCGCATTTAATCAACGCTTAATTTATATGTAATTATTTCTGTAAATGACGCCATTGATTTTTTTTCATCTCACACCGTACAATTTCTATAAATATCTATACATTTAAATGATTCAATTATAAAATATAGTTATATAAAAATTGTGATAACTTTACAATAATATTTTACGTATTAATTAAAATTAAATAAAAAATATTTTAAAATAATTAATAAATTAAATTAAATACTCTTTTCTATTTATATTAATTTCTTGTCAATGCATACGGACATTTTCGCTTGAATATACAGACATGCAGCACTAAAATTATACCATAACATCATGAGAGCCCGGCGCATTCACCATTTCTGCTCTCATTACAGTTGGTATATTTTTTCTTCGAATTTATTGATGGCTTCGATGGTGAAATATGTTAAGGGTTTTATAAAAATGATATAATTTAGCACCAATAAGAAATGAGCATAGCAAAAGAGATGAGATTGAATCCATTTTCTGTAATAGGAAAGATTTCGCAGAAATAGTATATTCTACGAAACCCTTTTATTTTTCGACATTTGAAAAATATGAGACGGAATCAATTTATTCATTTTAGAATGGTGTTTTAGTAAATTAACTCAATTACGTATTAAGTAACATTAAATGGCTGATCTTACAATTTCACTCTCATTAAAAAGAATTTTGTGAACCGTAACTGAGAAAATGCTTTACATTTGGTCCTTATATGGTTCGGTATAAATATATAACGGATTAGTTCCACGTTTACGTTTATTTCTATTAATGTTCCTTTGATGAATCGTTGCTTTTGTAAATGCACTAATTAATTCCATAACTAATTTCCCCAATTCAATCAATATCTATCAAGAGACGTTGCAATTAAATTAGCAATAGAAATCGCACAAACCAACCGTATCTTTTCCGAGTTTACTAATTAATACTTAATTTGTTAATTAATTATCGGCGCAAACATTTCGGAATATTAATGAGCATAGCATCAGCATACGCACGCACGAACATGCTATTTTAGTTAATTAGTTCAAAGCCTGTATGAAATTATCGTTTGACCGACGGGCTGACGATGAGGAGAATGATGCAACGACATCGCCCCTCCCCGCCCGCCGGGAGAGGTAATTGTCCGTGGAGGCCCAAACGAGACAATTAAGAGCGGTTGTAATTTAATGGGTTGCGTGATCAATCTATAATGTGTAATCAATGCACGGCTATAATTAAGTAATTTCACCACAAACATTGTTAATGATCATTCCCACATCGGGATAACAACAATTTCAGGCCTGAAACATCATGTATTTATTTTTTTATGTTTAGCAACGAAAATAATTAAAATAAATAAATAAATAGTGAATTAATTGAAAAGTTACAATAATACTTTAGCTCTTAAATGCTTTTACTTCTCCTACCTTTTTTAAATTAAAATTAAGAAAATTCTCCAGATCAGCAAAAAGATAAAATTAATTGTTTTTTATATTTAAACATCGGTACAAAATTTGTATAAAAGATTATTTTTAGTAATATTCTTATTTTACTTAAAACAACACGTAACAAAATTATCATTACTCATTTTATTGAATATATATTTTTTTCTATCATAAAATGAATAAATAAAAAGTTTTTTTTTTTTCAATTTCACAGTATTTTAATAATAGAAACACTGCTGTAATTGTATAAAAAAGTATTTATTTACTTGACCACAGTTATTTAAAATAAATTAACTAAAAAAATGAAAATATTATATATTAAACAAATTCGACTACATGTGAAAACTCTTCCTCTTAAATATCCATATTAAATACATTTACAATATATTATTTGCATGCTTGTTAATCCTATTAAATGGTCAATGAGAACAATTTTATTTTTTTTTCTCTCTTATTAGATTGTTTCAGCAACAAAAGGCTATGACAATCGTTCTGTTGCCATTCTGCCGCGTTAGGCTGGAGTTGGCGTAAGAACAATTTTAGTTCTACGCCATCATTTTTATAGTGGAACAATATCTAGTAGTTCAGATGTTTGCCGCTAGATTGAAGAATCAAAGTTGGAATAAAATAAACGCATACATTTTGTGAAAACCACCGCACGCTCTGGCTTTAATAACATCTTCTATTAGGCGTAAAAACGCAGCCTTAAGTTGTTTCACGAAATATATAATAAATTAGAAACATTTATAATTGGTGAATTAATTAATAATGCTTGATGAACGGAAACTATGATAGAAGTAATAATTATTCTCCGAACAATCGGGTAATACATATTTACTGAGTAACATGAATACATTAATTGGGGTAGGGATTTTGTTGGGGCGTATTGATGTCGCCGCATTCAGCGAAACTAAGTAGTTCAGGTGTACATATATTTGTAAAGATGTTCATTAATTGTTAGTTTGAATACGACGGTTTATACAATGGAGTAACGTGCATGGATACTAAATTAGTTCGCTAATTATTTCGACGGGTTTTCGCAATATTCTACATGTAATTAAATGAGTCATATTAAAATGAGTAGAAGAGTTATATTGGAATCTTACTTAGATGTAAAAGAAAAAAAAGAACGAGAGTAAAGAAATGGCTGTTTCCTATGAAAGAAGGGCGATAAAGTTCAGTTATCCAAACGAAAATTACGCGAACCACCGGGGTACGAGGGAAAATTCATGAATTATACATGAGACGTTAAACCAAAACATGGGCTTTATTATTTCTTCGCCGTTTCGGTCCGGCGACAGTCGAAAAGTTTTGAGTAATACGATCGTTTTATGCTCCGCGTGTAAAACATACAGCGGCGTTAATGAAACATTAAACCGACTCTCGACCCATAATTGTTTTCAATTAGAAAGTTTATATTCATTTTTGCGCGGGGCAAATGGAATTAACTCACTCGCGCCGCTTGCTTTTCTCTATATTAACATTAAAATTAAAATCGAGTCTGCAGTTTATAACATCGAGCAAGTTTAAAGTTAATTACAGTATTAAATTCGTTTTTAGAAAAGTTCGGTTAATTTTATTAATGTTTTAATGGGTGGAATTATGTTTTGGCTTTGAACGGAACTTCCTTAGACTTAAAAAATAATTATTATACTCATTGAATTAAATATATTTACTAAAAAAATATTTTACTATTTCATGAAAAAAATGATTCAGTGTTGCTTATGACCTCACAAAGTATCATGTACGGGTATATAATTATATATAATCTATAACGGTTGTTATAGAATCAAACCGTGGCCGTTACACTTTTTCACTCTTCTCTTGCTTATTATGGTGTTATCGCTTCAGAACGTAAGCTAATGTTTTATTTACTTTATTATACAATAAAATATTTTTTTTTTCTACCATTTTCATTCTTATAAAATATCCAACGCCTAAATATTCTCAAATATTAAACCCACATTCGAATTTGATACAGTGCTGCACGGAATCCCGAGCATTTCCATATTTCCCCCCATTTCCCCCTATTTTCCCCCGATGCATTATTTATTAGATCCAAAAGCCCGCGCCCTATATTTTCCGAGCGTGAAAATAAAGCCATTGAGACCTAATGATTGGTAAAATGTTGTACGAATTCCCGCTGATACAAATCTTATGATTAATTCTCCGCATTAATCATTCCCCGCCGCCTATAAAAAAAAAACTGAAAAAAAAAATAGGAGAAATGTGAAATGCGTATTAATTCCGGAAAAAGAAAATCGCGTGACGGAAATTTATTGTTATTAATCAACGGTGATTAGGCTCGAGTTGAGTGCGGTGTTTTGAATTGATTTATGTACGGTTATTTAAATGGTCATATTATTTAATTTTGAACATGGTTTTGTTTGAATAATGCATTAATTATTCTTTGCATACAATGCAGTTAATGCCCTTTATGCGTTAAATGCACGCGTTTTCATTTTATTAAATTTTATGAATTGAAAATAATTAAACTGATTTCTATTATTATTTTTTTGTTTAACTCATTTGCGGAAAGTATACAAGAAATACAGTCGCGCGAGGGACGATACATATCGTTATTATTTTATTGTTCAGGTGAACATATTCAAGATCTTTCGTGCGATACATTCTTTATGTATTTTGCCTATTAGTGTTGTGTTTTATACTTAAAAGGATTTTAGGGACTCCACCAAATATTCTTGTGGTTTCAAGTATAATGGGAACGATATAAACATTCTGAAGGTTCCACCACTTTTTCAACTTTTCAATGAATAATAAATATTTCTACACTTTCCGATGATATTTCCTGTCATATTAGTAGCTAAAGGTATCGCGAAGTCATTGACGGTTAGTGATTCAAACTGTATTCTGTATCTTTCATAAATACAAACATCCTACAATCACCATTCATTAATTCAGTTACTTCAGGACAGTTCAACGTTCTAGCTAGCATAGATTTTTCTTCAACTTCATTATAAATTCATGACAGGGCAGAAAGATCTCTGATAGCTCAGACAGACTAACACCTGCAATTGCGTATATTTTGTATTATTATTTGTCTGCATAAATATGTGTATATATAGATATTTTGCAGAAAAAATCATTTTAAGTGATTCAATGGGGAATTATGATATTTTTTTCGTGTAGTGCAATTTTTATCTTCTGAACCTTATATAGGGAAGCCAAATTTGAAGATGAATTGTGTTTGATGGTTTGGTCAAAAATCGTATACTTCTTTTAAGTAACTAAATATCCCTAACAAAATAGCATATATTGTATTTGCATAAAGTGAGCTTGAGTTTTTGCTTCCTACACCCCATTCATTGCACTGTGTGGTATCAGACTAATAAATGCTAACATAACTATTACTTTATTTACAAAGCTAAATTTTGTGTGAATAATTGGTTATGGATTACATAATTTATGTGAGGAGATGATTGTTTTGTTTGCGTAAATTTACAAACATATACATGTTGTGATTGATTTAGATTTCGAAAACTCGGTTTGCGTAACAAAATTATTTGCGCGGTAACAAAAATGATTACACAACAATGTACGTAATTAAATCCAGCCGCTAATACATAATTATTATATTCGGAAAACCGATACATGCATAATTCATTAATGTAAAATTTAGCCGGTGCGCGCGGTATTGCGCCCGAATAATTATGCAAATTGCCGGAATGGAATGGCCAGTCGATATATTTGCATGATTTTCAATAGGGGACAGAAACAGACATGGGTTTGGTCTGGAGGAAAGTCGCCTGAGGAGTAGGAGGAGGGGGGAATGCCGATTTATTGCGGGGGAGGCGAAATAGTAATGCCATTAGGAGGGTCGCGACCCTGTTCTTTTCGTCCCGCTTCCTTATGCCTTATGCCGCCGCCAACGGCAAGAAATCCCGTCTGAGTTATCTCCGGCAAAAACTCTTATCGAACTCGGTCCAGAAAATAATTCAATTGTGACCGGATGATATTTTGCATGTCGCGCTAGATGCGAATGGTCCTGACTGATTTCGATGATTTGGATCGGGGTTTGTTTGTGTATTACCAACCTGTGGCCTACATTTCATTTAATATCGTTATATGGATCACTTTCACATATTTATCCTAACATGTATAATCGTAAACAGAATTTTATTTTAAGTATCTATTTATATTTACTTTATTAAATCTATTATTTAATGAACCTTGCATAGCACGTTATTTTTATTAGACGGAAGGTGTTACAATATTACGTGACGCGTAATATTTTCCTCCAAAAAAATAACAGGATATCCTCCTTCCTGACTGCAAGAAGCGAGCTATTAGCGTAATTCGATGGGCATTAACGGGACGAAAACTTCCGTAATAAGGTCCGAAATAGGAAGTGCCATTAGTAGCAAACCTAGACATAGTGAAGGACGTTATCATCAAACGAGAGATTCCGGGTGGTGAATTCCAACACACACCCTCGCCAATACCAACACTGACACACTTACACGTAGACACCACCTCGGGTCCTGGGAGAGGAAATGGGAAAGTGTGTAATTACTTACCGTAATATTGTTTAGGGTGAACTTCAGAAGGGCCGGAGGTTTCGAAGGCGGCGACGAGCAATTCGCACGCAGGATGTCGCCGTAGTCCAGGAGTTCCGTGCCGACGCTTATCCTCGGTGGATGCTCCGGCAGTTCTGCACAAATTAAATAAAGTGTTTTGCGCTGGGTTTACACACGGCCCCGTTCTAATTATCTTTCAAATTGGATTCACTCAAAACATAATCTTAATTTAGATCTTTCTCCACCTTTCATGCCTCTCTGAACTGGATTTCATTCAACGGCCTCACAGCAATCTTTCATCAAATTCTTGAAAGCAAATATAAATGAAATAAAACTCACATAATCTAAGTAATAAATGAAAGACGACGCAATCGCCTAATTTCATGTGGCAGCGTCAACGATTCGAGTCTTATAAACAACAAAGAACAGTTGTTTCGTCCGCTTAAGAGTGTTCGTCACAAATTGACCTTAAAGCTCTCTTATGGGAGTTATTAACATCTATCCACATTTCTACAGAGTTTATTAATAAAGATAATGACATGTGGTTTTTTATACATAATCTTGTGTTATTTGAATAGAAGTTGCATAAAATTATAATTGCGAACTTGTCCTGTTTATGAGAAACTAAATATTATATAATCCCATCATAGTACTTATCTAATCAAAAAGAAATAAAATTTTTCATTTGCATATATTGTATAAAATGGCTTTCCCAATTGACACTTAGTATTATATGAAATAAATATGAATAAATTATTAAAAATCAACCAATAAAATACAGATTAGATTGAAACTAGTCGAGAATTTAAAGTTATTCAATCTAATCTGTGTTTTATTGGTTGATTTTTAATAATAATAATATTGTATGAAATAAATATGAATAATTTATTTCATACAATATGAACTACCAATGTCTAAATATTAAAACCATTAATTATATTGACAGCATTGTTTTACCAATTGCCCTATCAGACGAAATATTGATCATTCTATTAGAAAAAAAATGAGTTATGATATTTTTAAGACGACGATGAAAAACGGGTCACCTCCATTATAACAGTATTTTTTGTGTATATATATATAGTTTTTAAGTTAGTAAATTTTATCATTATTGTAATCATCTGAAGAAAAAGTCTTACAAAACAATTGTAGTGTGAAAAATTAATACAATTTTGAAAATCAAATAATTTTATTTAAAATTAATTTATAAAATTTTCAATAAATGATCAATTTAATGAGTATTTCTTAGTATCTGTAATTCGGTAAGAAATACAAAAAATCCCGCAACTAACCAACCTTATAATATATGTATTTAAAATCTAACACAATTCATATGTTTATATACTATCTAAATTTAATAATATCCTGATAAATTTATTGACCGCCCCTGAGACGCAAAACCAAGTGAAGAGTAGACTCCTAGACTACTAGAATATTAATATATTTTTAATTTACAACGCGATATTTTATTAAGAGCGACACAATTATCCACGGCAATATATTTTCATTCGTTAACTATTAATTAATTCGTAAAACACGAATCCGTCGGTGTAATTCACGCATCAGAGTGATGACACAATTACCAGTCGGTGCGCGCATAATTTGTCGCAGGCTTCCATTTTATTTATCACCCGGCCCATAAATTATTAGAACGTATTGCGCCTAATGGCGACGTGCGAAATAACGCATTACTCGATTTGCGTTAGGTGTTAATTCGGAGCGAGCAAATAGTTTTCTGGCCGGGCCTGGAATTGCGCCCAAAACGCTTCGGAATTATTTACACCAGCCATCGTGCGCGTAAATAATATATTTTGTGGAAATATTATTTTAAATTCACTGGCCGAAATATTAATGTGTTAATTGCATTGTGCAATTGTACATTACTGGGTGTTTTAATTGTGTCAAACGAGGCTCGGCGATAAATATGTATTAAATATAGAAATTCGATGGATTTAATTAAAACGGCGTTTTAACCAACGCTAAATTTTAATGTTATATTTCATCCCGAATATTATGTATATATTCATAAGCTTATTTTATAATAAACTTATGAATATATACATTTGATGCGTTAATTATCAAAAAGTATATTTTTATAATAAATTTTGTTAAATTTTGTTTTCATATTGTCTGAAGAAAGATGTTTGTATACATAAGTTGAAACGGATTCCATCAATAAAGAAATTAAAAATGAAATAATATCAAACACAGCATACAACCCGGCGCATGCACCATTAATTATATTTAAAAATCCACGTTTAATTTCAAATAAAAGGATGAATTTAATAACCATCAGAATTTATTAAAAATCAATAACCCCGACTGATATAAAACGATAAAACTGGTAATAATTCAGATATAATAATGTTGATTTTTTTTACGGCTTTTTCGTTTCCAATTATGGCTATAAATGTTATATGTACGCATAAATATAAAAATGGCGGTGTGTCTGTTATTGCAATTTTTCCCATAAGCGACATATCGATTTCGTATAAATCCCAGTTGTTATTTCAATATCAGAAGTTACAAATAAAAAGGAGTTTTTATTAATTCATTATCTTCTGTATGTTTTAATGTTCAGTTTGCAATAGTAATCTAGATTAGGTATTAATAAAAACAACAAGGAAGGAAAGCGTAACTCGATTTTCTCTACACATTCAAACAAAACATTGAATTTTTATTTTCAATACAATACGCATTATCTCTCTAAAGCCCGCTTTGACAAAGAATAAAATAATCCGCGCGGACCTTATGGTGTAATTACGCGATTTCCGCTCGAGCTTCTGTCGGAGTGCGGCATTGTGAGGGCTCAAGTGTGGGTTTCTGGGGTGAAATTAAATGCCCTTATTGTTGTAACAATCTTGTATGGGAATTTACATGCACTTGTGCGTATTGTCAGGCGGCACAAAGAGGGGACGTCGGCGAAAATTTCCACCGAATCCCAAATCCTTCTAGGCTCCAAAGGGCTGCACAGGGCCGTGCACGTATTATCCGCACGAAATCGCATTTTCTCAATGGCATTTAATTTGTCAGTAAGAAAATAAATTAAATTTTTATTTGTTGGCAATCACAAAAAAAAAAACAAAGAGATCTACAACTTTTATTTGAAACATACATTTTTCTATCCGAATTAAAAAATGAAAAATCACTAAAAGTAAAGTTGCACTTAATGAGTTTTGATTCTAACCAAAAGCTTTCCAGATCATTCCTCTATTACTGAAAGCTTAGATTTAGAAAGTTTGGGTTTAATCCATGTAGCCGTTTATACGCTATCGCGGAAACACACAGACATTTTTCAAAACTCGATGGAATGAACTCAGGGGACCTTAAAACGTGCATATTTGTTGAAATTGGCGATTCGAAAATTTTTACGATCACAATACTTTTCCTTGGACAGGGGTACGGGGAAAGTAAACATGAAGAAAGGAATAAACCAAGTTTCAATTTATTGATATTGTTTTAATGTTTTGTAGTGCTTCAATAATTAGAATCAAAATATTTACATTAAATATAAAAATTCATTCAACAAGTATCTTTACGCTTCGCAGTTTAATTAAAATCATCTCGCACCGGAATACACTTCGTTGAATAATACAAATTGTTGGCGTGAGCCGATTTAGTAAAATAATTACGCATTAAAGCTGCACTCTCTTAATTAATTTCTCGTGCGCATTCAGTCGCAAGTTCCTAGCATAAATAAATCGAAAAATAGAGAGAAGAGAGGCGAAAAAAGGAAAAAAATACTAAGCGGATAGGTAAGCAACCTCATTACCACGGTTTAATTAACGGCGAACGATTTCGTGTATTTGAGTTCTCGTTAACTTTTTCTCGCTTCGTAAATATGCAGCGGGCTTTGGGTCATGAGTGTCTTAGAGTTTTATAATTAAAAATAAAGTTTATTTTGCGGTGTTAAAAACGAATCGTGATGAATTTTTTTTTATAACGAAGATATAACATAAAATTATTATGATTTATAAGAATAAAAGAAGTGGTAATATAAACATTGATAAAATAATATATAACTTTTCTAATTTACGATTTCTTCCAACAATTCTTTTGTTTACATTTAAACTTAAAATAAGTAATTTAATCACCCGGCGTCATCCTGGAAACTTTTTAATTCGAGGAACTCTCCGAACGCCGGATACTCATCGAAACACCCTCCGACCCTCCGCAATAATTAAGGGTTTCGATTGAATAATTTAAACTTCCCATTGAATATTTTAATTGCGGTTTTTTCCCGATCGCGTTTCGCGCCCCGAATGGAAATGAGCGGGCGCGTTTTATCGCAAAGCGAAAAATAAAAAAAGAGAGGAGAGGGAGGGTTAATGTGTGCGCGCCCCTCAGACGGGGGGCTTAAACACCGATAAACACCGGCTAGGGCGAGAAATATGTTCGTGATTCGATTGCGTTCGAATGGATCTCGAGGGTGGCCGGGGAAATGTCTCGTTATTTGTGAATAAAGCGCGCGGAAATGGGTGTTATGTAAGGCCGCGCGCTTTTTTTTTTTTTGCTGTTCCTTTTCTTCCAGTGCCGTCCATTAGTGAAAAGTTTTAAGTGTTTAATGGTGTAACTTAATGATGCATCGTTATAATATACCTTTTTGCTGAATATCTGTCTTGCAGTTTCGTAATTTCTAAGTCTCATTAATTTACAAGTTTTACTGTATCCTGCAGTTTACGAAAGTATATTCTATATACATTATGAATCTAGGCAGCTTATGTATTGAAATTATTGTTATTATGTTTTAATGGAAATAAATGTGTGACACTAAATTTTGATTTTCAAAAGAGTGTGTATATTTTAACAATAATTGTTTCGCATATTTGTTGTGAAAATAAAAAACACTCTTTTGAAAATCAAAAATTTAATATAACACTTTAAACTTTGTTTGTATAACTCTATTTTTTTATTTAGAGTTATACAAACAAAGTTTAAAGTGTTTTATTAAATTGATAAACAATGTATAACAAAGTTGAAGCCTCAGTTATTAATAATTTAAATCAAAAATTATTCATAATTTTATGTATGCTAAGTGAATATGGATATTCAATATCTTAACGCTTTATCAATCAACCAATTGACTGTTTAAGTGAATTTAATTACTGTAAAATTTATTCATACTTAGTTGAAAAATAAGTCGCAATTAAGTTCCTCTGGTTAATCCTCTATTTATGTTCCCCAACTGCTGTTTATGACAAAATCATCATATACACCACTATCAAACAGCTGTTTTAAAACTCATTAAGCGCACGCGGAAAATCAACACCAATTAATGACTTTTCCCCTCTAAACCGACAATAATTTATCCACTACATCCCCAACAATAACATCCCGCATGAAATATAATCCCATCTATCACGCCGACTGATTTTGGGATGGCTCAGTCGTTGTGCTCTCGTCTATTCATAACGGTTAATAACTGAAACAACCCCCTTTCCCACACTAGGGCGGATTAGTTTTATATAAAAAAGCGCCGTACTTGCGGGCATAATTATACAGACAGTAGCACGCACGCTTTCAATTTAATTAATTTTAATCGCATTGCGGGCTCCGTTATAAACAGGCCATCTCGTGCTAGGATTAGATCCTTAATCACACCTGTGGGAGTAACAGGGTGGCTTTTTCTCATCAACCTTGTTATTAGACTAATCCTCCATATATTATTATTGCGTTAGATAAAGATTAGAATGCGTATAAAATGAGTGATTAAAGCGTGAGCGTTTGTGGATTTTCAGATATTAACATTAATACAATTTGAATATACAAGTGGAGATAAGTGATAAATAGCTTTAAATTATGTTTAATTAATTTCTCACTTAACCCTTGGTGAAACATTTTTGAATTAAATCATCCAGCTTTAAATTAACTAATATATAGAAAATCTTTATTTCTGAGAGATACATTAAATTATATTACAATATTTACAACATTACAATCATAAAAAGTTAAAAAAGTGTTTTATTATAATTTTTATTTAATTTATAAAATTCGATTTGTAAATCACGTATTTTTGATTTAAAAATAATTTATATTTTAATATTTTTATTTAATATCATATTATATTACGAAATCTGCTAACAAAGGCTAATTTAACGATAAACAACAATCGAGTAGTTTAATGCACAATTACATCATTTGTTTGTTTATCGCGACACAATTTGATTATCACACACCCTTGTACGTCCCACCATTGGCCATCGGACTTGACGAGTAGACAGCCCTTTGAGTTTGGGCACATGACCATGTACACGGGATCCGGTGTTGGGAACAAGTATCAAGCTGAGAATATTGTCTAGTTTCGGTTATTGTCTGTGCGGCGGCTATGCATATCTTTAGTCCTGCCGTCCTGATCAATACACCCGTGGGTGCAGTTGAATCCGAAATGCATAGATTCCCGATTTTAATGCGCGATTCTGCAAGAACTACTTAATGTGTGCTGTGAGAATAGAATGTTTATACAACATGCAAATTCCATTAGAGGAATAAATACGATTCCGTGGAATCTGCAAATGTATTCCAAGGAACACGCAGGAATCCAAATGCATACTTCATGAACTTTCTGTTGGACTTATTTTGATTATGTAGATATATCTTTTTCGAGTGTAGCGACATGCATTCAAATTTAATTATTCCATTCAATGTTCACATACATTACTTTATTTAGATTTTTACAAACAATTTAATTATTAACTTACTAATTTTATTGTTTTTTTGCATTTATAAGAATTTCGATATAAAATTAATAAAAATGCATATTTTATTATTGTGCAATACAAATATCCATTTTAATCCGGATGGAGATAAAACGTGTAAATTTATATAACACGGCGTAAGAGCGTTTCGAATAAATCATCAACGTCCGAAATATCCAGCGTATAAATTCATGAAAATCTAAGCGTTTGTTGCGAGTTATCTCGGCCTGGGGAATTTTCATATTTTAAGCGCGGTGAGGGTCAATTTATCTCTCGGAAAACGTTAGGAAAATTAAAGCGGAGGAGGAGATTATATTTTCCGGGTGATTAAAGTGTATTGTGGTTTTATTTCGCGTGTCGCCCCGTTTTTTCCTCCTTCTTTTTTCCATTCTCCTCTTCTTTGGTTGCTTTATTTATTTATTTTTTTCGAGTTTTCCGGGTCCTGGAGGAACTAGCGCTCGCACAAAGCCGCCTCCGGGTGCGGGATGGTCCTCCGGGTTTACGACAGGACCGGCGCGAGTTTTCCGGTCGTTTTGCGAATCGTCTTTCCTTTTGCCGTTTGCCCGTTTTCGCGGAGGGAGCGTCGTAAAGATCGCTACAAGACATTCGTTCCAATATACAGGTTTTTATTGCTACGCGTTTTTTCCTCTTCTTCTTTATTTCTTGCTTTTATCCGTTTTCCTTTACGTTTGAATTTGCACTTACCTGGGGATCTTTAATGAGAAAATTTCTAAATATTTTATATCACTCAATGTTTATAATTGATTTTTTTAATGCCCAATAATATGTTAATAAATACACAATTATTAACATATTATTTTTTTAACATATACATTATCATATTTATAAATATGTATATATATATATATCAGTATTTTGTCTATATTCTGAATAAATTACTCACTCGTGGTGGTGAAACAGTTATAATAAATATTTATAGAAAATATAACATAAACAACAGAAGTTTTAATTTTCTATCATTATTCAGAATTTAATCATGTGTTCTTACAGCCTCTTCTATTTTTATTTTATTCTAAATAGCAATATATACCACAATAACGTAACTATCGATTAATATTATTTAATGAAACTTGATCATTGAAAAAATGTATCCAAAATTAAGTATATTCTCTCTCTCTCTCTCTCTATATATATATATATATATATATACAGAGAGCTTTTTTTATCAGTATACATTTCCCCTATGTATACCTGCGAATCGCGAGTCAAATGTATTAATCTATGTGTGTTTAGTTGCCTATAACACGCAATTGAAAACACATATGCCAAATAGTCAACTAAACATACACACATTAATTGATTCAATGTGTTTGACTCGCGTTTTTTTTGCAAGTATACTAATGTATACTGATAAAAAACCTCTCTGTATATATATATATTTGTGTTCAAGATAACACAGACAAAATCATGTGTCTCTATTTCAACAATATTATCACTTTCTTAGCTTGAAATTAATTGCTACTATATTTATTATAACAACTTTTGTTCAACTTCTGAATCGAAGCTATAAGAGATAAAAAAAAAACAAACACGAGTGACTTCAATCGTTCCATTTTTTCGCGTTCCGCTCTTATACCGTCCGCTTTTTATTGCGGCCCAATCAAACTTAACAGCATGTTTATTGGATTGTGAAAAAGTCACCAGTCGGGAGGACCGCGCGAGCAAAAGTTGGGCAATGAAATAAAAAAAGAAACGCGCAATGAAAAATAACGGCGCCCGCGAAAGAAAAGCCCCATTTTCTTAAGTCAATAGATAATGACGGGAAATAAAAATAACGACGCCCGGACAAGAAGAGTGGTCTATTCCGCGTAAGAAAAATAAAAACTACGATAATGACGGCGTGTCAGTTTTTATTTCTTGAGAGAAATAAATCTGACCGTTTTTTTCTTTCGCGCGTAATTTGTCGTTTGTATTCTTAAGGGCGGCATTATATTAATAAATATTCAAGAACTGTATATGTATAATAAAAATATATTTTTCTTTCTTAAAGTTTTACACATTGCACGCAATAATTCAATAACAATAAATTAAGTAAATATTTCTTTAATATAAGAAAATATGCATACAATGAAATTGTACAATTATTATGAAGAAACGGGATGGAGGAACACATTCCGTTTCTTCACCCCTGAATTTTCTTGTGTTGATTTTCTTAATGAGGTTAACAGTATTAATGTTTGCATTGTTGATAATCAGTTTTATAAGATGAAATAAATATGAATAGATTTTTAAAAGTCAACCAAAAAAAAAAATACTCAGATTAAATTGTATAACTTTAAATTCTCGACTATTTTCGGGTTATATTATTAAAAAAAAAATAGCAAGCAACGCTGTTTTTTTTTTTTAATTTAATTGTAATAACTGCACAGAATTCAAATCAAATAATAATTGTTACGCTACATTGTCAATAAAATCAAATATGTAAAATTTCTCAGCACGTGATTTTATAATAAAATGCATGATATTCGTGTAAATTAGGTGATGAATTATGAGATCGTAATAAACATTACCCATAAATTTTATTAACACAATTTAATGTTCTGAAATGTTCTCTAAATAGCAATTCCCAAATGTCGTATGCAATAAATCGAATATGAGAATCATAGCCCTTAAGCTGGAAGCCATTGAGGATCAGCGAGGCGTGCACCCAGCACTAAAGCAACATATTCAACATTCGGGATAACGGGTCGATGATCAATACAGATTATTAGCTAAACTGTGTCGATGTCGGAGCTTGTATACATGCACATGCCTGATAAATTCAAAGGCAATCCGGTGCATATTTATATTATTAATTACCAGGTGCAGGGCTATTACGGCCAAAATTATTACACGGCCAGTTTAACTTGTGCTCGCCCACACATATAGTGTGTTTATTTCTGAGAGACAAAATAATATATGTAAGTAATATAAACTCATCACTACATTAATAATATACTAATGATACAATATTGATTGAGTGTAGATGAAAGGGAGCTACTAAAGTATATCCTAGATAAAGAATTGTATAGTATCGAAGATTTTTGCATGTAAATATTTATGTTATTGGAAAATCTTTTTTCATTCTTCGTCGCGCTAATTAATTATTGTATTTTGGCTCTGACAATATTCTTTTATAATGTGTATTTTCTTTGTGTATTTGCATTATTTACTGAATTAACTATTAAACTTAAAAAAGGCTTCAAGTATGTGGAAAAAAAGAGGATAAACGACAACGTTTAGCCTGTAAGTAATAAATCATCAAGCCATTATAAAATTTAATCCAAACACGATTTATCTCGCGGCGAAATCTAAGGGTGGCCCGCGTTGAAGTAGAAAAAAAAAAACACAGCAGGGATCACGCCGAGATTTAAGTACGCTGTAAAACGTGCTGAGCGCAGATCGGCCGGGGCCTGTTAAAGTTCGCAGGTTTTCAATGGGCGCTGCTTTGGCGTCAGTTTACGAGCGGTTCGGAATTATCGGTGGAAATTAGATGTTTAGATGTTTACTTTTTCGGGCGGAAAGCGGGACGCGGGACATATTGGCCGTAAAATTATATGGCGGGACGCGCGCGGACGGGAATCGCTCGATTTAACGGGACGACGGCGATCATTCAAAAATATTTATCATCCCCGTTTATGGTTAACGGCGCGGTCAAACGATTTCGTTCGTTATGTACACAGCAGTAATTTCATTATTTTTGTACATTCATGCATATACAAAAAAAATGTACATTTATCGGTTGAAAAATATGGAAGAGCATGATTTTTAATTTAAAAATGTTATTTTTTCACGAACGTTTTATTGTGATGAAAAGAAATCTCGATGACTAAAAAAATTACAATTTCCAGTATATTTTTACGCTTCTTTATTTTTTTTTTTTTTCAAAAAAATAAAAGAGTTCCCCACTAAATACAAACATCCTCCCGTTACCATTCATTAATTTATTTGTGCGTTAACAATATTGCATTATACATTAAAGTAATCTTAAAATAAGCAGGAATTTCATAAGATGAATTAAAAATTATTTTAATGTTTAGTTTGTGTGAAAAACAATTATGAAAAACAATGAAAATTGATCAAGTCTAGAGCAAATTTCAAATTATATTTTTGCTAATAAAAACTTGTACAATGAAAATTTAAAGGATTTCACTAAATTCTGAATTCAATTAACTTAGCAGACACGACCTATTAATTTCATTATATCTTACAAGTTTCTTTTCTAACTTGAACTAGTAAATTGACGTAATACACGAAAATTAACGATTTTTTTCATTTAGACTGATACTTTACACTTGGTAGATAAAAAATATAAATACATATTATTAAATCAAAAAGAATTGTTCTTTTTTCAAACGATTATTTCCATTTTACTATATAGCTATCTCTTTCTACTAAACCGCAACCTCAAAGATATTTACTTGGTTCGATAATTTATCCCAACCCTGTTTAAATGAATATATTGTCCCCTAAAGCAAATAAATAAAACTCAACTACTAAATTCACTTTAAACCCCCGATTCGATCGGACAATATAAACTTATTCATGTTTACACAAAAGTGTTCGTATTGAACAGAGTGCCAACTTTTCGCACTCACACACGGAACCGCACAAACACTCGCGAAAAGCGGAGGAAAACCTCAAAACTTTTTCATTCACACGCATCAGGCCCTTTCAAGTGCACTGATTTAATTTGATCGCTCATATCCAGAAATTCCCGAGTTTATCGCAAACTTTCCACTTACGTACGACCAGCATGGTCTGCGTGTGCGTCCCCGTGGATAGCACCTGTCCGTCCGTGGTCACCTCGCAGCTGAACTCCCCCGACATGTTGAACTCGATATTTTGCAGGAAGACTTGAGTGCTGTTCGAGTGGTTCACCTGCGGAAAGAATACCAAATTCACACACACATTAACGGAAGCGAAGTAAAAGAGATGCACGTACGTATAATAAAAAAATAAAAAACAAAGAGGGTTGGAAGGGAATATTAAATTTCGACATCATTATTATACAACTCAACATCAAATATTCACAAATTTAATTTATAAAAATGTATACTTCTTTTTTCCTTTTGTGCGGATATTGAATAACACGTTGCCGTTTTGAGTGTTGTAACATAACTTCAATCGAATTCGAATATTCGCATATGCGAGATATCAAACGTATCGCTCGCGTGTGTATAATTTGATAAATTGAATAATACACCTCTCCGCCCTCCCTATCTTAATTTCAAGTCTATTCAGTCTTGAATAGAGCTCAAATTAAATGATAAGACAAGGCTCAAACTATGTAATCGGATGTATCTGAATCAATGAAGCCCTAATTACATGCTATTCTATCAATAAGTGAATCAAATCACCTAATCAGTGCGTATTTACTGTTAATTGGGAAATTATTTTGCTATTTAGATGCTAATAATGCTTGATGTTTTAGTAAAATTGAAGATTTTTTTGTTGTTGATATGAAAACTAACATTTTTATTTAATAAATAAAAACGTATAAATCAAGCTTTTATTTTTCCACAGCATTAAAATATGTAGATCCCCGACCGCCGCCCGTCGCGACGCCCTTAAACATTCAAGACGCCGGCTGTTTGCCGTGAGGGTGGAATGGAAAATCCGCGGGATTATCGCGATCCGCACACCTTGTTCCGGCGGGGGACGCGAGTGAAAAAATAAGGGCGGCATTATTCACCCTCGGCCATCGTTTTTATTAAGTTTCGCGGTTTCGCGGCGGCCGCCGGCGTTTCTCACTTCTCGCGCCCTTTTAAATTGAATCCGAGGGGGTTAATAAATCGCGACCTTGTTTATGACTCCGGGCCCTTTGTATCGTCGCCCCTACTTTTTTTTTTCACAAAGGCACGAGTTTTATTCGACGCGATAAATTACTCGTGAATAAGTTGAAGTGCGGGGGAACAGGTATCAGGTGGTACGATTGTATGAAAAATTCATGAAGTGGTGAAATTAATGAAGTGCACATGAATATGTTAGCGGTTTGAAAATGAGATTCATTAATATTAAGATTTTTTTTGTTGGCATGTAATAAATTTAAACATTTCGAAATTAGAAACACACAAATAAAAATAAAAAGAAATAAATATGAATAAATTATTAAAAATTAACGAATAAAACACAGATTAGATTGAATAACTTTAAATTCTCGACTAGTTTCAGGTTATTAGCCCATTTTCAAGAGAATTTAAAATTTGTTTTATTAAAATTTCTATGGATATATCGGGAGCTCTATCTTAGATTAATCTAATCTACTCTCTATGTATGTATCTGGAACTTTAAATAGGATTGTATGGGATATATTAAGGGTTGGTTTATAATCAAAAGTGATTTAATTTATTTACTATCAAAATACTTTTATTTCTTATATCGATTTTTTTTATCATTAATCACTTAATGAAAAATATTATAATAACATCAGAAAGTAATATTCATATAATATACATTTATAAAAAAAGTGAAATAGTCGAGAATTTAAAGTTATTTAATCTAATCTGTGTTTTATTGGTTGATTTTTAATAATTTATTCATATTTATTTCATACAATATGAACTACCAATGTCTTAATATTAAAACCATTAATTAAATAAAAAGAATTTAAAAATAATTAATCTTTAACCAATTAGTCTTCACTACATTCAAATATTGTTTCAAAGAACGAAGCGTTTATTTATTGTTTCACGGTAATGAATATTTTTAAAGATGTTAATAAAAAAGAAAATAGATTTTTCGTTTTTTTTTTTTACTATTCTTGAAAACAAACTTAGCCTAGTTTTCTCAATTGAATATTAATCAACATGTAATTGTGCAAAAGTACCAAATTTAAACCTCCCCACTCTCTTATAATAAGTGCAAGACAAGAATTTGAAACACTCTGTAATAACATTAAAGCCCAATTTTCCTATTTTGCAAGTAACGTTATTCTTGGTTTTTTTATTCGGTTGGCAGCATTGTCTTATTTTACTCCTATCCCGAAAGATATTCTCATTTTGTTTGTTGTCCCAATCAGGTTGATTGTTTCCACTTTTGTCTCTTTTTACCTGAACCACTTCCGACTTCCCTTATTGATAATCAAATGGAGAGAATCACAGATATATATTTTTATTACGCCTAATTTGTGGATTGTAAAATTGGGCCTAATTTAATTAAAGACATTTTACATAAATTTGAATGAAAACTCCTTGGTATTTAAGTAAAATTTAATACTTTATGCAAAATCTGAAATTAGTTTAAATCTTAGTTTCATTAAAATCACTGAATAAAACTCTTACTATGTTTTTTTATCACAAGTTATAACTTGTGATTTGTGTGTTTTTTATCACAAGCTATAACTTGTGGTAAAAACATAGTAAGTGTTTTATTCAGTAATTATAATATGGATTACCACGTAGTAAGGGTCGCAACCATCATCATGACTTAGTTTTATTACATTTTCATTTTCTTGGATAATTTTAAATTATTTGAATCACCGCCGTTATTATTACAATATACATGATATAACGTTACAGTAGATAATGTTGATAACAGATACGTATCACGAAAAAAAAAAGGAAAACATTTAACGAGTGTGAATACATTTCATGTTTGGCAACAGCAACAGAACCGAAAATTTCGACGAGCTCTCGCGTTTATTTATTGTTTCACGGTAATGAAAATTACACGAGCGACGCTCCGGCATAATAAATTGCGTGGGAGTGTTCGTTCGCATAATCACACCCTACACACGCGCAGATTATTGAATGTGTCTTGTTATGCATAAATAAGCACGCACCCAGGGCCGCAATAAACCCACCTCTGTTTATCCACTAAATTATATAATCTGCCGACGTTCTCACCTTACGCGACATTAATTCTCGTGTAAATATTGTGAAAAATTGAGGGTTTTTTTGTGAGAGATTGTGAAAATGTAACACACACTTATTAGTTGTAAAAATGTTTCAAAAATTAAACGTACATACTAATAAAGTAATAATTTCGAAAAAAGCAAACCACTTTGCAGGAGCTGATAGATGATCTACAAACCTGGCACGCCAAATAAATGATTTCAATCAATCCCAATAAAACGCGACTACTTATTCCTTTCTATAGACACATTAATTCTGCACTGTATGAATTTGTCGTGATTTCTAAATTAAAACTATGCTAGCAAGCTGAATTTAATTAGTTTAAGTTTATCTACATTTTTTTGTAATTAATTTGTCCTCTTGCGGGTTTTCCCTTATCCACTAGAGATCATTATTATTATTAATTATGTTGATAATTCTATTTTATAGTTACGAAATCTATCTTAAAACTTTTCATAAATTTCAACGAGAATAATGAGCAAGTGTCGATTTTGATTTTCCAATATAAGTTCGGCGGGCGAAAGAACGTCACATTTTCCGTTCGCCTCTTGAACTTTTATGAAAAGCGCTCAATTTTAAAGTTGGCTCGCGCGCGCACACACACACACTCGCGGGGGTTTATACGTGACGTTTTGATTCAACTTTCCAGAGGCCGGAATTCCGGAAAGAAAACGCCAACAAGGGCCCGCAATTAATCCGCAACAAAAACTCACCGGCGTACAAAACATACACACAATGGACACAAAAGTGCCGGATGGGAAATGAAAAATTGCGATCGTTTCGCTCGAGGATTTTTGTTTGGTTTTCTTAAATGAATAATCGATGCTGTTGATTACATCAAATAAATTGATTTTATTTACATTTTTCGTGAGTAATTGCTTATTTTTATTTATGAAAGGGAAACTAAACAAAATAATTTGATTTAAATTAAATATTACGCAAAGGCTGAAAGACCTCCGGTCGATAGCCGATTCATCTACAGAATATAATTCTAATTTTTGTATATTATTGTACAAACATATTCACATTTGAATAAAGATGCACTCAGTTGTAAATTAAATTCTAATGTGTTTTTCTCAAATTTCATAAAAATATCTATTAATAGGCAGAAAGACCGATGGTCGATAGCCATTTTCTGAGGCTTAACTGGAGATTTATGATTGTAATGTAATTTAACGTATTTCTCAGAAATAAAGATTTTCTATAATAATTATAATAATATCTATTAATATTATATTACTGGTAATATTGACAAAAGAGTAGATTTATCATTTAATACGAACAAACATTTAAGTAATTTTCTAGTCGAACTGAAAACTGATAAACGCGAACACTAGACACGCACATCCGCACATTTTGATAATGTCCGCTCTATTAGACAGTAAACTGTATGCATTATGAAAACAGCTTTACATAACTAATCGATTGTGCTATGGTAAATAGAATGTCGTTTAATAATATTATTCATTCCGCCCGTGTTTCCCACTGATAGGACTAGTGCGTAATAATGTTACATTAATTTCGTACGATTGAATTGCTGAAATATGTGTAATTCGTATTAATCCGCGCGCGGATGTTCAAGGATTTAACCATTCGCAACCTAGTTTTGATTAATACCCCATCAAATAGATTTAATATACACGAGTCTATCTATACCTATACATGTACGTATACAAACGCGTTAATATTATTATTATTTTGATTTGCAGTTAGGAATATTGCGTTTACTAGATTCGGTATAAAAAATTTCTTGTAATCAATAGTTGATTAATGAAAATTAATTACTAATGATATTTAAAAAATTAATTGCGAAAAGAAAATAAACTATATGAATTAATCTTAAATGAAAAAATATAATCTTGTGTAGAATCCATTTTTTTTTTTAATTGTAACGAAAGTGAAAGATCATTCTAGAATATTCCACAGAGCGCGCGACGGTGAACGCGTAGTCATCGAAAGTTCCGGAAAGTTCGAGCACGCTATATAAACGCGCGCTTGTGATTCTGCAGTGAGAATTATTTATGCGTTCCGGTAATTTTGACTAACCTTGAATACAAAGGCAGTATACTAAATTTATCTAAACGCCACATCAATTTTATCGAAAATTTCATTCAAAATTGTCAACTACAAGTCCTTGTTCAGCAAACCTAAACCTTCCTATGCTTTGAAATCTAAAAACGTCGAACACTTTTAATGATTGGCCAAGACGACACAGGGTAGACGCCCCCTGTGTCATTTTGGTTAAAAATTAAAAAAAGTTCGAAGTTTTGATAATAAAACAAATATAAATGGGTGTAAACAAAAATGTTTGAATATATTAACACATATTAAGAGTTGTATTAGGTCGCGTTCAGAGTGAGGCATCAAGAGCTTACAGTAAAAATGCTACTCGAGTGTATATATAATGCTATAAATACAGTCAAAGTCAGAATGATTAAAAGCAAAGTATAAAGTGATTAAAAATCGTGGTTACTATGGAATAATAGAGATTTTCGACAATGTTATGTTTATCGTATAACAATTATCGAAGAGCATTCTGATTGATTTCTCTTTGTGTAACTAAACAAACAATTCCCTTATACGTAATTCACACAGCGAGTAATATATGTTGCCTTAGCGGCTCTGGCAAAGCGTCTGCGAGCCTCCGCAAACAAATAGGGGGCAAATATTGGTTGAGCTCTTAAAGGGAGACACATCGACACACACACATAGGGAGAAGTTGACACACACACACGCGCGCAGCCTCCCCCCTCGGTTCACGCAATCTCATCGATAACAGATCTCCCGGAATTAACCGGAAGATTGATGGTGATTTTCGTTGAATGGATGCCGTTCTCATTAAAAGATTAGAAGTTCAATGGAGCGGCATTTATAAACACCTCAAGATTAACGATTGCGCCGACCTTTGTCCGGACGGGGTTCGGAAACCGGCCGGCCGATAAAAACCGCAATAACCTAAGTGTTTGCATAAATCGTCGACCTCAGTTCGCGCTGCGCCCCTTAATCAACTGGAAGGTGCTTTAATATATTACCGGTGACGTTTGTTTTGTCCACGTTTGTTGCATTTACTCCCCAGGATAACTGATGGTCATTGTTTTTATGTTGATTGAAATGCACACAACGTTTATTTTTTTTAATGTATTATAAAATATAATTATAATTGCTTGCAACATAATATCAATTATACCCTCAATTTATTCGCAAAAGCGAGTATAAGGAATATATATTGAAAATTTTTATTTCTGAATATTACATTATATAATTTTATAATATATATATAAAAAAATTAATCATAATAAATGAAAAGACAACTCAAGCGCCATCTTTGGCCTAATTTCATGTGACATCATCAACAATTTGGGTTCATCAAGGCATTGCAGATTGAACACACTAGTCTGATGGAGTTCGAAAAACCGAAATGGCCATCACTAGTTATCCATACGCTAAATGAATGGCGGCTCATCATTTTATTAAATCATTTACAAATTGTTAGACCTCAGAAAATGGCTATCGACCGTCGGTCTTTCTGCCTGAGTATAAGGAATTAAGATGGGATTGAATCTTTTAGCTGATTCCTATTTTTAATTATTAATATTAAGGTGTACTTTAATGAAAATCTAATAGAATTTATAATTGTGCATCGAATGAGGCAAATAAAAAGATTGTATGAAATAAATATGAATAAATTATTAAAAATCTGTAATAACTAATTTGACAATTTTTCATGTATAATGATAATATATATTTTCACATATGTAATGGATGTACATAGAAAAATAAAAGGAATTTATTATTATTATTATATTAAAATAAGTGTAGAATTAATTATTTTTCTATATAAATTAAAAACATTGAAATAATATAGAAATTAGCTTAACAAATATGAATAAAAATTATTAATAATTTGTGGAGAACAAACTAGGTCGGTTCGTTTTTCAAAACCCGTTTCAAACAGATTTTAAACCATTCACGTTTCCTCCATACAAACCCCCCAACAGTGACAAATCCACTAGGCCCGTATAAATATTTCAACTTTGCGTTTTACAAATGGCTTTATGCAAATCCCATCCTTTTCGGTGGATTATCGTTCATGTGTCGGGGAAAAAATTGCGCGCATCGCCCAACCCGAAAATCCCGACCCCCGGCAACTCCCCGTTAGTAGTGAGTCATGGGTTTCCAGTGGCAAACACGCAAATTAACAGCGCGATGTAATTGAATTACATATCAAAGTTACAAATGTTGTGTACGGGAGCAATGGACGTTAATAACCGAATTAAATTAATTACGTGCGGCCAATAAATATGTTAATACCCCCGTCTGGGTTCAGCTCTGATCGCATTATGTATCCTTTTTCACCAGCCGCACATAAATTACAATACATACCGTGTTTGTTATATGTGGCTATAATTTTATTTTTTTATTTTAATTCGAAGCTTGTGTTTAATGCGGGAAAACGCTGGGACTAGAATTCAATCATAAATCAATTTAACTGGTGTTATTGAAATATATTATTAAATCTCGCAAAATAATTAAAATGCGTACACCTTGTATATATATATATATATATATATATATATATATATATTCTTCATGGTTCTTTATTGTTATTTAAGTTTACGCTATTTATTTGTAGCTCGTCTCGATGTTTACTTTTATGTGCTCAAACAAAAATTATTTTGTAGCGATGTCGCAATGTGAATTTACATCCCCTTATGGGAGGGCAAACATAAAACTTTGTGTGTGTCTCGGGTCGTGGAATTAAGCGCCTCGGAGAGGTGAAGCCGTTCTCGTTGCCGTCTCGTCTATTGCGGCTTCCAGCGCGCTCAGCACTAATACGGCATGCAAATTGTCTTAATGAAATGTTGAAACTACTCGGACCGCCTTCTACGGCGCTAACTTTTCACCGAGAGTTACTTCCTTCGCGTTACTCCCACACACACTCAGTATTGTTATAGTATAAAAAGAAGGTAGGATTTTTGTTATTATATTTAGTGTCACACTAAATGACCACATCATTCGATTAAAATATGAGTGTGATAAGAAGAAAATAAGTAGACTTGTTGATTGAAAAACAAAAAAATGGGTGATATTAAATGCGGATTTTGGGTTGGATTTTGGTCGTGCTTGTTTGTACAGCGTTTGAAGTCGATTGCCGAATATGATCCATAAATATTTAAATCTTATGCACTTTTTTTTCAAACCAAACTAACAATAAATTAAATAAAAATTATTTGAAAAAAATTAATAAATTATTTCCATTGACCCTTAAACACGTGTCTGCAGATGAGCTTATATTAAGTAGCGTTCTTTTTTGTTTTTTGCATTGAATTTTTTTCGAAATAAAAATTTTTTTGTATGATGCAGTATTTTAATGATGTGCAACAGCAGATGTACATTGTGTAATTCACTGTCCGGCGGGGTATTTGCCCGGGAGGTAGTTGTTTTAATGTGCATTTGTTTAAAGTACTTACGTAAGTCAAAATATCACAGAGCTAAATATGGAAATTAATTATTTTCAAATAATTTTTATTTAAATTAGTTAAATGACTGTGCACTTGGTCACAGTTATTTAACTAAGTTAAATGAATACTCTTTTCTATTTATATTTAAAGGATATTTGTGAATAAATGATTTATGGTAAAAAAATAGAAGAAAATTTGTTTATTTAAGTTTCCTATCTATATAATTATGATTTTTCCATAATACTTTTAATAATAATATTTTATGTGAAGACATAAAATATTATAAGCGAATTTACTTAAAAGAAAATATACCCAATTTCTTGGAGAGTCTCTTAAAAAAAGAATTTATGTATTTACCTCTTAAAAACCCCATTATATTTTATTTGAAAACCCTAATAACATTTGACGTAAGGGCGCCATTGTTGCGACTAACGCACCCATAAGGGGCAGCTTCATTATTTATCAGCCCTAACAGGGAGGCAATAAAAAGTTTTTACTTAAGGAATTAAGTGTAATCTGCGGATCCTTATTTTTTTTATACAAGCGCCGGCAGTGAAAGGGCGGCATACTAATAAAAGCGAAGGGCGGACGATTAATTGTCGTATTTTTATCATATCTTTCCCCCGATAGGGGCGGGGGTCTCTCGAAAAATCGATCCGAATGAGAAACGAGCGTAATTTTTATCAGTCCGTTAAATGAGCGCCGATTCAAAATATTGGAATGATTGAAGGCGACGTTCGATCCGTCTCTTTTAATGGGAAAAAAAAGGGGTCGCCTTGGCCTCTTTGCCTTTTCCAACCCCCGGCGTTTGCCTCGCCGAGTGCACACCCGAGATATGAATCCGCCCGAGGGGCGGAAAATAATTAGCTCTCCCCCCTTTTCCCGCGCCGTTTTTTTTTTTTCTGCGTTAGATGCCAGCTCGGGCAATTACTGCTCGTGCGTCAAATTGCATGCCATATATTATTTCGGTTATATAAAAGGTGAATTATTCTCGAAAAATAAAATGAATATGTTAATTTTTATCATCAAGAATTATTAATGTATTTTTTTGTATTTCTAAATAAATTATTAAATATTAGAACGGCTTATGTTCAATTAAATAAAATGCCCACATTCCAATTCATAAAGTGTCCAAATTTATAAAATAGTAATTTGGCGGAAAGACCATAGGTCGATAGCCTGTTCAAGCAAGCAAGAAAGAAACAAACATACATTGTAAATATATGTAAAACAAATAACTTTGAATAAAGATATTGTAGTAGTAGTAAAATAGTAATTTATTTCAAATAAAAAAAAAACTTAATATTATAAATAATAACTTACGTCAACG
The DNA here is from genome assembly GCA_963082785.1 of Philonthus spinipes. Classification (NCBI taxonomy): domain Eukaryota; kingdom Metazoa; phylum Arthropoda; class Insecta; order Coleoptera; family Staphylinidae; genus Philonthus; species Philonthus spinipes. The sequence goes on from OY720318.1 coordinate 20,305,231, forward strand.
GTAATTCCTCCGTAAGGGAATATCTTCGTCTGGGGATGATCGGCGGGGGTGTATCGGTAAAACTCGTGCTGGCCCCTGTACCACTTGACAGAGTACAGGAGCACATCCTCCAGGTCGTAACTGCACTTGAGTATGGCGTTTTTGCGCCATTCGACCACCTTCGGCTCGATCGTGAGTTTCACGTTTCGGAGACACAGAGCACCTGTAAAAGGAAATTGATTGCGATCACGCCGATATAGTGCCATTGATATCCGATCACGGATAAATTGCACCATCAATTTGTACTTTCGGAGATACATCAATTTATTGCCGCCATTATTGTACTGCGGAAATTTATGGACTTTTACATTTATTTAAGGTGTTACGTTCAGTATATAATGCGAATAGCAAAAAAATGCAATTTCATTTAATATTTATTTTTTTAATAAAAATTAATTATTTTCTTAAAATGATGATGATTTTATAAATCATAGATTTATTTATTTATTAATCAGCGGAAATCTCCTTTCTATCCCAGTGAGACCCACGCATGAAATAATTATTGGCAAGCATCTCCTTTGTACATAATATATAATATACAGTAACTTAAAATAAACATGGAAAAATAAATAAATGGAGTGTGAAAAAAAAATAACTACAAGAAATTCTTAAAATAATTAAAATTTTAAGCGCAAAAATAAAAGTCACTAACTAACAATATCCAGATTAATAAAAGATAAAAGGCTGAAAGACCTCTTGTCGATAGCCAGTTTGTGAATTTTGCTTTATTGTAACAGACAGTATTATAAAATATATTAAAATGTAAACACACACCTCATTGTACAAAATATCATAAATAAAGATATTTATATATATAAAAGATAAATGGCGTTTAAATTAATTGTAAGATTTATAACAAAAAAAATAATTTTGCCAAACACGAGATTATTTACTTCAATCCAATCGACTTCATTAGTAATCTTTGTCTACCGCGACTTTAATTTTTATTCAGACTATACAAATATTACAAAACCGCAAGTATGGCTATAAGAATCATATAAATAATAGTGTAATGTCTTAAAATTATTTCTGAGATTTTTAATACACAAATAATTAAAAAATAATTTCCCTTCTTTTATTTTTTTTTGTTACAAATCTGTATCTTCCCTCTCATCAAAAAGCTAATGACGTTAATTCCTGTCGTCACTCGTCGGTTAGTTGTTGCTTGTTAAATTCGCTTCAATCAAACCGTCAGTCAGCCTTTCCTTCACTCATTAACCAAAGCAACGCGCCGACACTGGAAATTAGAAGCCTCACATGTACAACAGCCGGTAATTAATGATTGGGCTCGGGGCAGGATTTTCCGACTTCCGCGTTTATTTTTTTCGATTTTCCACCCAGCCGGCCTGATCCGTTCGGAATGAGCAACAGTTTGCTCACTCCCCCTTGTTAGCGATTTCTACCCCAATTGCAATTCGTGCTTGCCAATAATTATTTCATGCGTGGGTCTCACTGGGATAGAAATACGTTTTTGTCGGGAAATGTTGGATTGATTGAAAGTCGTTTGTATTTATTGAAGCTTTGTATAAAACGCAATTTTTGTGTTGATAACTTTACATAAATGAGTTTTTATTTACTTGATCACAGTTGTTTAAATTAACCTATTAACACAAAGTGGAATATAAATAGATCATTGGATATAAATTATTGTAAATAATATAAACACGTTATTATTTACAATAAATAATATTTATTTATGTCAATGTGTATATCGTAAACCTGAATATTTAGAATATTTTTTTTAAACAATGTATAACAAAGTTGAAGCCTCAGTTATTAATAACTGAATAGTTAGATTTTTTTAAATATTTTTCCAGCTTTCACTTGAGTTGGTATTTAAACAGTTTTTCCTTTAATCATAATAAATTAAAAACGACGCAAGCGCCACCTTTTGCCTTTATTAATAAAATTTTAAGAAATTTCATTATACAACACATTGCATATTCTTCAATTCATTAATATTCCTCGCCTGAAGATATTTTTCGTGTTAATCTAATAAAATGGAACACGAAGTATATTGATTAAAATTAACATTTTACCTTCTTATTATACACCGATAAAATATTGCGATTGGTGACTTCAGAAATTGTCTAAATTTAAACAGAAAGTAACAAGTTGTGAAGAAAAAATATTTTCCTCGTCAATTCTTACCTTCAATTTAAAGTATTCGCCCGGTATAAAAAAAACGCCTCTTTATAAAAACACGCAAACAGCGGCTTCCGCATAAACGTCGGTTTGTGTAACACCTTTGACAGTCCTTTCAGCTTCCGTCCTTTCACCACGCAGTAAATAATGCTCTCATTATCTAGAGACGGAAAGTCTTTTGTCGCAAGAAAAAAAAAATGCACGTTCGAAAACGCGTAAGCCTAAGAGGTCGGCATTTATAAACGTCGAAACGCCCTTAATTCACCCAGAGTGGTGCTTAATCAGTCGCTTCCTCTTTTTTTTGTAGAGCAAATTATTGTAAAATGCAATTAATTAAGGGATTATTATTAATAAAATTTTAATTGCAAAATAACTTGAATATATATATATATATATATATAAATCTTTATTGGCAGATTATTTTGAACAAAGTAATAATAATAAATAAATACAATAAATAACTAATATAAAAATAAATTCTTCTACACATTGGCTATCGACCGTTGGTCTTTCCGCCTGATTTTGTAGGCGTCTGTCCTTGTCAGTTGCTGTGTCAAAAAGGTTTTGTTCGCTAATGTCGTCCATTGTCTTATGAAATGAATTAACTCGTCGTGAACACTAAAGTCATGAAATGATGAAATGAAATCTGACTTGAATAAAAATAGCAAATTAAGCGTTATTATGAATTAATTAAATATATTATTATTACATTGCGGCGACTTTAAATTGGCTGAAACGAGATAACATAAATTACCCGGCGTCTTGAACGCCGAACAGTATCGATTAATTAAATTCGAATCCCGCTTAATTTGGGTTCGAGATGCCGCGTAATGATTGAATTAAATTCATATTTATGACGAAATAATTTCCTTAAGGAGGATTAAACTCAAAGCTTCCGCACGATTTGAATATAATTAAAAGTTCGACAAGTTTTCAATCCGCGACTCGCCGCCACACTCGACATGAAATATTAATGGACGATCGATTTTGTATTGTGCCGGATTAATTATAATTCAAGCGAAACTGTTTACGTAAAATTTAAAAAAATGCGGGACCTCTAGGGTATTACGGAAGTTATAAGTCGAAAGTTTGTAAAAAAAAAATAATGAAAGTTTAAAATTGTTTTCTTATGATAAAATTAATATTTAATCGTATTTAAACCGCAAAATAAGAAAACAACCTAATTAATAATACACAGGATATTAATGTGGCTGAGTACATGATTTTTTTTTTATGAATTCTTGCTTTCTTGTAAATTTTAAAGAAAAACGGATGTTTTCTGATTTAATAAAAAAGATCGAAAAATTCATACCCTATGAAATCGATATCTAATTTTAAAAAAAGTTAAACAAAATTGTTAATAATTGGGAATATGAATTTCGGAAATTAATCGTTATACAAATAAAGATGATAATTTAAAAAAAATGGATTTGGTTTGTATTATTCAGATCAAATGATTTTATAATAAAATTTAATTACGTTTGGTGTATTCAATGTAAGAAATTCAAATCCTCCTTCGTCTCTAGGATTTTTCCTTTTAAGAATTCAACGATTTAATTCAAAAACATAAAAAAACTAATACATCCCACCCGAGGGAGATTCTTCCAAAGCTGATTAAGTTTTCTGTTAGCGTCGTAATTAAAAGTGCACAATATTACTCGACTCTACACCACCGGTGCGAACAAAAGGACCATCGCGCCCTTAAATCTTAATTAAATCATCTTCAGAGGCGAAAAAGAAAGGGCAAATAATAAAACTTAAGACCGCCCGATCTCCTCGAAAGTTCACGGCGGGCTCGTAAAAATCCACGTATTAAAATTTTACACATTGGCAGTTTTAAAAATTCCGGTGATAATCCCCGGGAAAAAGTTCCTTACGAGGATTTATCGGGCTTCGCCTCGGATGCGTTTTAAAAATTAGACGGCGAGCGGGATTAATTATGCGACGCGGATGGGCGGGCTGAAAGGGTCAACCGGGGGTGGAGGGTGCGCGACCGCAATTCCTCCGGAGGGCGTAAAATTGTTTTGTAGTAGACATGATGGAAGCAGGAGTGTTTTTACGGCGTAACGAAGCTCTCGGCCCCGGGCGCCCAACAAAGCGCTCGTATTGTAGCGGAACTCACTTCGGACTACTTATCTTGTCTTTCTGACCCTCGGATCAAAAACGTGGACCGTGTTTCGCTATTGTTTATGTTTGTTTGTCGAGGCTTTTTTTTTCAGTCTTCGGAATACTTGAATAGAAATACAATATTCTCTTTAGATTAATGACTTTGATAATTTATTATTTCATTTCTATTTTAATCTTGAAAGAAAACATTCACGACAAGGACGGAAAATGGGTAAAAATCTAGTAAGAAATAATTATTTATAATAAAAAAACTAAAATCAAATTAAAATTTTTGGTCGATATAAGTTCTAGAAAAAGGTCATATGATTTTGCAGAAAAAAGGTAGATCTTTATCTTCACTAATAAGCTCTCTAAAAGTACGCATTTTTATTAAGAAATCCCATAAGAAAGCTTCAAGGTCGATTCGGAACGATGCCTCTTAATATACACAATTTTCTATTTGTGTAGGCAGCATTTATAGTAATAACTTTTCTCTCTGGTCTCTTCACGTTTCATAATGAATCCCATATTATTCAGCATTAAATCTTTTGAACGCTACTAGATTTTAAACCAAAGGAACTTGAGCGAGTTTTACAATTTTGACTTGCAATCCATAACTTTTAAGCTTTATTCTGCTCAGTTTTGAATTTAAATTATTTCTCTTTGTATTATTTTCCGCAATGACACGGAGAGAAAAACAATTTAACGAAATCAATTCATTACTGCGAATAATTGAAACAGTTCAGCAAGCAAGCACAGATATTTCTGTTGCACACTACCAATAATTTTAACAAGGCAGAAAGACCTTTGGTCGAAAACCCAATCAGACAAACACATTCATTTTTGCATTTAAAAGTTATTATAATCGAATTATTTATTATTTCTGAATAAAAATGTTTTTAAATGTATTTTAACGAAAGGATATAAATTATTAAGATTTAAAACGCAACTAAAAGACTATTCAAGTTAAAGTATCTATAAATAAATAAAGGCAACTGCTGGAATATACCTTACAATATTTGGAACAATAAATTATTATATATTACGATATAAATTAATAAACTATGCCCATCAAGTATAAAATTCAATTTACCGTTTGAAAGCGGAATGAAAATCAATTTCCAGCATACACAATAACTCGATATACTTCAATGGATCCAGCTCACCTTTATTATCCTTTTGTTTTCAAAAAAATTGAATTACAAAAGCGATTTCCAAAAATCATTTATGGCAGGCATGATAGGCCTTAATTTATTTTCATATGGCCCAATTTAATATTATCTTGTTGCGTATTGACGGGATTTTAATTTTATTAGAAATAAATTTTAAAAAAATCATTAACAGAATATGAAAATAATAGGCAGGAAGACATCTGTCTATAGATAATTAGTAGAATTATTGATTTAGGTTTATTTTTAATTTAATTTTGAAATATGTACAGTGTGATCAACAATGATTGCAGACAAGTTAAATTTCCTACCAGTTTTAATCGTCGCAAATTACGCAAGCAACAAAATAAAATGTAAATATTTATAATAATTGCACATTTCACTGCAATAATTTAAACTCTAGTATTAATAAATAAAATTGTTTTTATTTCTTTTCTAAATAATAATAAATATATTGTACCTTTTGTATCGAGCGTATAACAAAAATCGACGACAAAGTTGGCGTTGGAAGTCTCGAGTCAAGTATTGGTTGTCATGTTGACAAGTGACGCGTGTGAACTTAGTACAGACATGACTCGAGACTTCCAACGCCAACTTCGTCGTCGATTTTTGTTATACGCTCGATATAATTTACATTGTACTTTAGATAAATGTGAACGCTGTTTCTAAAGCCTATCCAAATACCATTCGTGATGGAAATTAACTCGGAATAAATTATGTTTTTAGTACATTGCTTATTCGCAAATTTTATTCAAGCCGCCAGGCGAGTGATTTTTTTCTCATTAAAATCTCTAAACAACAAACTTTCATGCAAAAACGAAATTTATTCGAGTAAATTGCAATCACTTATGGTATCATGTGTGAATATTTAATGTAATAATAATAATAATATTTCTTTACCCAACATATTTATATAAAATTGAAGTATATAAAGAAACGCAATTCTTTACAATAGAAAAAGCTATGTATTTTATTACGACCGCTCAATTACCATTTATCCATGCTTATTCCACGGATTGTTCCACACATGTCCGTCTATTTACTAAAATAGGTATACGTATAGAAACGGGATATTGCATTTTCCGGATATCTGAATCCGAATGCGGTCTCACTCAATATCAGAACTTCTCTTCACGACGGCTTTCTGCAGTTTTCCCGAAGTTCTACTAGATAAACACCGGAGTTATCATATGCTATTCACAGTGTGATTTCATTTTCAAAAATAATATTGCTCCTCCAGCGTTTGCGAATTGGTTTTAATACGCTGTAAAAGCTACATCAATTGAAATAGATAGAAAAATGTTAACTGTTATTGTTGTAATTAATTTTCTTAACCAACATATCATTTAAATGCAATTAGTTTCTCCTTTATCAATCGATGAAATTTGTTTGAATTAAGTAAGATTTTTAAATGAATTTAATTAACAACTTGCAATTATATAAGGCACAGTACTGACCAGGGATAAAAATCCCAAAACATGTGTCTGCAGATAGCCTTATATTACGTAACTTTTATTTTATTTATTTTTTGTTTTGTTTTTTGCATTAAATATTTTCAATAGAAAAATTGTTGCATTATACAATATGTTATAGTTATGCAACAGCAAATGTCTATTATTGGACATTTATTAAAGTACTTATGTAACATAAGTCATAATGTTATAGTAGCTGAAGGGAAAATAATTTATTAAAATTATATATAAAAATTAAGACACTTGTTTTTCTTTGACATAAAAAAACAAGTGTCTTAATTTTATATCATTATTAATGTAAACTCTTTTCACAGCGATATAAACAAATAATATAAATTATGAACATTATTTTAGAGTAATTAAACAGATCGTCACATCTATCCCGAGTAGTTTATCAAAATAAAACTGTTTATAAATAAAGTAAAAGAAGACCAATAAAGGGAAATGGCAGTTGGATTGGTAAGCAAAAGGGCCGGCCGCAAAATCGTTTAAGCGCGCCGTTCGGCCCGGTCCCTTCGGCATTTCTTTTTTTTTATTATTAAATCTTCGTGGGTTCCGTTCCACCGTAAAGTCCTATCTTAATACGATCATAATGCTCGTGGGTTGTCGGTTATTTTCAGAAAAGTAATTTCTAATATTCCCTCATGGATTTCCTTCGGCCAGAAACAATAGCGCACGCGAAACCCCACCAGGATTGGAGTGCGCTATCAATAGTCACGATATCATTTTTTTCTAGATTGTATTAAGCCGAAGTTCATTGGATCAAATAAAGATGATACAAAAAAAAGAGATGGGATGCAGAAAGGGAGTTTTTCCAGAGGGCTTATTGAATATATAACCCATTTTTTTTCTGCGTAAAATGAGTAAAGTGAACATTTCATGGAATTCATCAAATTGTAACATAATAAATGAAAGACTAATTCGCCTAATTTCACGTGGCATCGTAAATGATTCGCGTCTACAAGGTAAACAACAGAGAATCGTTGTTTCGTCACGCTGTATTCTGCACCAGTTCGAATTTACTTTAGCTCGAGAGGAAACAATTAGAGAGCATAAAAAAACTGAATGTTTAAAAGTCTTGAAGAATGTCTCTTAATCGGAAATATTCAAAATAAACACCTCACATTTCTTATGTGCTAAAATTTTATCGCGTTTTAAATTACTACGTATTAAAGTAATTTATAGGCTTCAAGGCTTTTAGGACTTGTTAAGAGTTTTGGTTTGTTATCGACGAATATCTTTTGGATCTTAAATGTAAGAAATTTAGAACGTTGTTAAGTTACCCAGCTATGGATCCTTGAATCACAGCACCTTCAGCCTTGGTGGGTGCACTGGGAAATTTATCTTTTCTTATTCTTAAATTGAATACCAATATAAAATTATGCGATAATTGTTGTATTTATTGTCTTGTTTGTACGTCTTATATATTGTTCATGATGGACAAATCCGTATGTAAATCTGGAGAAAAATTACTTGAAAGTTTTTAAAGCATGATGGAGATTTACTAAAGGCATTCTTTGAAAATAAATTAATTTTCGTTCTTCATAAGTCGTAAATCATTTGAAATTCATAAAGTTCAATCTAGGAATATTCGCCAACAGTTGCATAAGGACTTCACTATTAATTCTAGGCACGTGTTCAACAATGGCTCTCTGACAATTTGCAATTTTTAAACAATAGAGATATTAAAATTAATGCAGTTGTATACATATGTATTTTCTATACCTTCTACATCAACTAAAAGTTGAATGAAAGTTGTATCATCAAGTGATCGATGAGAACGAAATTGAAATTATTTTTCCTTATTTATTTTCCACACATTTAACATCTTTGAATTATTAGTCGCTAATTTAAATTAACAACTCCCTTTTTTTTCTTCATAAGAATGATATTATCCCCGCGTATTAATTTTTTGCGATACTCCCGCGGGGGATATTAATTATGGCCGCAATCGATTGCCGCGGAAAAGGCCGGTCAATTATTGGCGCTACCGTTTAAAAGTGCATTAGCCGCCGCATTCCGGACGCGGGGGAAGCGCCATTATTTTTTGATTACACGAATTCCATTCGGCGAATTAAAATGACAAACGGTTTTTCCTAATTAAAAAGCCGAGGGAGCGGGCGCCGCGTCAAAATTTCAAATGAAATATGTTCCCGGGACAGATTCGCACCGATGATGTCGAAACCGAAAATAAAAAAGGAATCGATCGAAAATTACCCCATCCATTACGTCCAGAGGGGCTTATTTTGCGCTGATAAAACAATTTATCGGTTCGTGTCAGTTGATTAGATTTTTTTTTGTTTCGATCGCGTTGAATGAAATAAAAAAAACATATCATATGCAATGTTTTGCAAATTGAAATTAAATAATTGAAATAGTGGCAGTTATCAATTCCAGTTCACAATATAAAAATTGAAAAGGACAGTAATTATTAGTATTACGAAATAATTTAATGTTATACAAGAAGCCACGGGAGAGATTCAGAGGTAGGAAAAGTGGATTCCACATGAACTCAATGACAGACAGCCAGGAAAACCGAAAAACCACTTGCGAAATACTGATCGCCAGGTACAAAAGAAAATCATTTCATCATCGAATTGCAGCAGGTAATGAAAAGTGGATATTTTTTGAGGATGCTAGCCACGGAAAATCATAGGTAACTTCTGGCGAAGCATTGAAAACACTTGCAATGCGAAATAAATTAATTGCAATAGACGAAAGAAAATACTCTGTGTTTAATGAAATTGGCATTGATCAACTATAGCTGTTGGTGAAATTGTAACTACTGACAACAATTGATCGATTTGAATTAATCTATGTGTAAAATACGACTTTATAAAATATTTTTTTTTATAAATAATTTTTGTTTTTCTATTGGATTATTAATATGAATATTTAATTTCAATTCCGTATTCAATCTCAGTACGTCTGCATCCATCCTTATCACCGCTCGGACGAAATTTGGCATGAATTTTTGATATCCTGGCAACGTCAGCCATCGTTCTTTCTGTTTGTTTTCGGTCTCGTGTTTTGAGATAAGTTCGACACGTCCCGTAATAATGATCGAGCTACTCGTGAGGGTGGTGGTGGCGGGGGGTGTGCGGAAACGTCGAATCGAGGTTAAGCATATTGCCGCCCCTTTCCTCTATTCTCTCCCCGTTAAATTATCCTGTCAAGTCGAATGCGCGAGTTTAATTTGATTTCTATTAATTTACATTCGGCCCTCATTTCACCGCCCGACGCGAAATTACCCCAGCACTCTTGATGCTAAGATGACAATGTTGTTCCGAATGAGACGTTTATTGAATGATAATGAAATTATATAAATGTAAGTTCGGGGGTGGAGCGTCTCAAATACAATAATTGTTTGATTATTTATCCCATTACCAAGTCCTGTGAATTTTGAATGGAAGTATTAAAATATGGGAAATAAATATATTTCTATTAAATAGCAAATTAAATAAAAAATTAATTTCAAAATAATTTATTTCCATTTAGCTTAGTGGCATTTTGATTTACGTTACGTAAGTACTTTAAGCAAATTCACATTAAGCAACTACTTCCTGGACATTGAATAACATAATGTACACCTGCTGTTGTATAACAATAGAATATTGTACTGACGCCAGCGTGTATTTTTATAGTACATTCATAAATATATTCGATTATATAAAAATCAACCTTATTGGAACAACAAGCAAAATGAATATTTTTCGGGATAAAACTGCCATACAAAATTTACAGGACTTAATAATTTTTTTCTGCTTATTATTTCATACGATGATTTTCGACGTACTCTAAAAAAATAGCTGATGTTTCAATTTTTCTTAAATTTTCTTCTAAAACTTAACCACACTAACTGAAAATCATACCTTTTGCGATAATCTTGTGTATTTATATTGTCAGTGGATTGCAATTAAAATAAAGCAATTGTGATTCGAATTCCATAATACAGACGGGATTCGTGTGTGGTTTATTATGTTGGAATGATTAATATCGAAAGCCCTGAAATTTAACGATCCGGAGGGTCGCTTTATCCGCTCCATAGCAAAACAGTTCCTGCCAAAGACAGGTGACACTCCAATTTTCCGAGCTTCTCCTGGTCAGAGAGGCGTTGCATTGCCTGATTAGATAACGCTCAGAATTTAGTATGAATAATTTCTACGAACGATTATTATAAGATTCATAACAAATTTTATAAATATATACATATTTAGATTATAAAGATAATTTCAACAATATAAATAATTACAATACATGTAGGAGTTAGTTTGTCTGGGCTATCGACCTCGAATTTCTGCCTGAAATGTTATATATTTTCTTATCTTTAAATTCAAAATATGACTATTTTTTTTTATTTAGTCACTAAATAAAAAAAAAATGTTGTGCAAACAAAGTGAAACGTGTTTTATTAAGTTACTATATAGTCTATTAATGTCTACTGTAATATTGTTTACTTTTTCCTCATTTATCACTTGGTAAAACTACTGTAATCTCGTTACAATTATTTCACCACACTGTGACTTCTTCAGGCGAAGAAATGATCTAATAATTATGAATATGAAACAATTCCAAAATCAGATTTAACATTACGACAAGAAACTTGTATAAATAAAGGGACAATTTAAAATCGCCGAGCGGAAAATCGCCGTGTTTTCCCCTTGTGAGGAGGGCGCGCGCAATATAATATATGTTAGGCGCAACATATTCGCATTTCTCTTCACGGACGGCAAAGGGTGGCAATCTGCGAAATTCGCCAGACGTTTCTGACCGTATTTCACGCGGACGTGTCTGGCAATTGTGCCCCCCTTCGCGCGCGCCAGGATTATCGCGGCAGACGTCTTCTTCTTCTTCCACTTCTTTCCACTCGTAATATCCAGAGCCAGCCCGGGGGGTTCGTTCCTTCCCCGGCCGCCGTTACGCGAGACGGATGTTTTTTAAATAGGATTCCGCGTGATGCCCAGAGATGTTTACATAATACCGAAAGGGCGGCTCATAATCTCGAAATGCTGCGAGGGAGAAGGGATGGGAGGGGGTTTTCGAGTGGGGGACACAAATGGGGGGATATCCGCAATGCCGCTTTTGCATAAATCCATTGTCAGTTTCACATTAACAATAAAAGACGTTTATACGTTTACAATACCTTTGTTTATTTTTATTTCTTTCAGGCTGAATAATCTCCAAAAAATACCAACCATTTGTATTCCGAATTAACAGCGATATTCAGAAACGCATATTTTATATATTTAAAAAAAGATATTTCATCAAATTTGAAGAGAAAATATACAACTTCTCCAATTTGAATGTTTCGAAAAACACGTGTTTAGATTCGAAAATATTTAATGCAAAAAAACAAAATGAAAATTAAAAAAAATACGTAATTTTTCATTTTCTTCTTTGCATTGAATATTTTCTAATCAAGAAATTGTTGCATTATACAATTGTTATTGTTATGGAACAGCAAATATCCATGATTCAGCATGTTTTATACACTGATTTAACATACGTAAAAATGTCGGGGTAGCTAAAGAGGAAATAATTTATTAATTATTTTCAAATTTATACCCTTTCAGGTGTAGGATTTGTTTATACATATATCTATATATTAATATGAATTTCTTGTCTCACTTTTGCCTAATAAAGAAGAATTCATTATTAATTTATTTAAATTTGAATTTTTCCACACTTTTTTTAACTGCTATTTATTCTAGATATTTTTCTTATAACATCTATAAATTATACAATAATGTTCCCTAAAAAACCTAAACAAATCTAGCAGAATCAGATATCATTTGCGTTCTCTGTTACTAGGTGATGTGCTTTGAATTTACAAAATCAATTCGTGATTATTCACGTCGAAATATGTTTGTACCTTATCTCACATGTTGCAATTATATTTATGTTTCATTTTTCGTAGGTTAAGTGGAAGATCAGTAACAGTTTAAGCTTTCTGAACTTCGCCTACACTCATAAGATTTCATTTTGTATTTTTTTTTTCTGTGATAAATAAAAGTATTATTATTATATAATAAAATTACCATCAATTAGTCTCTTAAAATAAATTTTAATAGCATAAAAAAACTAAGCTTTCCATTCCGTGTAACAGTCAGTGCATAAATCTTGAATAATCTCTGAAAAAAATCCGACAAATTTCATTCCATTAAAACGGTTTTAATCAGACTTTAATTCCTAATAAATTTCAAAGGTAAGTACCAGTAGGTATAATAGATTGTAATTGCCCGAAAGCGTAATTTAATAAGCCCTCCGGGGCCGAATTTATACTGCCAAATAAGATTAGTTACGTAAAATACTGCTTTACGATGTGAGGATTTTCTGTTAGTTGATAATAATTTCAATTAATAATAGTAATAATTTGGAAAGTAAAACACAATTAAATAACCGCAACAGGAAAATTTAGTAATATATTTAATAAAAGAATTATTTCATTATTATTTTAATAACATAATAAGATTGCGCAAGAAAAATATTTCCCCCAAAATCTTTCTTCTTTTTTCATACATTTTTTTTTTCAGTGGGCAGAAATCCCTGAATCGATGGATGTTGATACAAGTTCGGTGGCTGTATAATAAAATCGCGCATTATGGAAAAAATATCGCCTACAAATCACCGATAAATTCCGGGCGAATGGTGAAAGTTTGTCAACTGCATTATTTCTGTACTTATTCGGGACGCGGGCGAAAACTAAATCGATAAATTCCGTCCTTCTAATGTCGGCGCGCTTTTTTCAGCCCGCCTGTATATACATTAAGGCCGCTCTTCTCGGTGCAATGAATTTGAATATAAATTCCTGTTGATGGTTTAATTTCTGGTCGTTTTCACGACGGATTTATCTGCTTATTTTTGGATGGATCCCGTGGATGTTTCTGTGTAAGGGAGTTTATTATTACCTTTGTTAAATACATTTGTAAAAGAAAGAAAAATATATTTTTTTTAACAGGCTGATGCAATTAATACTAAATATACAAACCTGAATGTCGAAGTTTGGAGGACTCTGAAATTCATACGTATACGTACGAGCGTCTGGGAATGTAAAATTTCGATTGGATTCTAAAGAAAACAAATAAATTTTCACCATAGACATATTCCTTAAAAAAAATATAAAATCTATTAACATAGAAAGATAATATTTCTTTATTGTACAGTAAAATTATTATATTTAATTTAATTTCCACTAACATTATATCAACAGATTAGTTTTTTTTAATTATGTATTGTAATACATGAATTATTATTACTTATAATCACCAATATGAATAAAATATACTAATAAAATAAATAAAATCACAGCTTGAATTGAATAAATTAAATTATTTCTCGATTAGTTTTGAATTATCAGCCTATTTTCAAGAACAATTAAAATGTAAGTATTTTCTCTTCACAATTGTCTAATAAGAATTTAAAGCTATTAAATAAACAATCGAGGAGTTTGAATTCATACAGATATTAAAAAATTATTTGATTGTATAGTAAGTAACAACTAACGCGGATATTAAATATTATAAATATTGATGATATTATATGTATAAAAAAATATATAAAAAATTCATTACGCCGTTTCACGTCTGTTAATTGAATCCACTCGAATAACTCCCCATTAACTTTTGCACTCTGCCCCAAAAGTTTCGCGTTGTATTCGAAAATAAATTACGGATTCGCTCAAGTTCCCGCGTTAACATTACCAAATTCGGCGAGTCGTATAAATCGAATACAACGGGAACTTTCGTGGAATGAAAGGGGCAAGAAAAAAAAAAAGAATGCCAATGTGGAATAATTCCAATTTCTGCGCGGGAGAATTAATGTCGCGTGATGATTACACTCGTTAAACTTGTAAAACTAATGCCGGCAATTAACTTATCCAACATTTGTTGGCCCAAGTTTCCGCTGTGTGATGCAAAGTTTCGAGTCGCTGCCGGAAGTGCACGCTTATTGCTGTTATTAGTTTTGGAATTGATCGGACCGACCGAGCTTCTGCTAATTTATCAAACAGCGCGCGCTTTAACAAGTGATTTGCGGCTATTATTAATTCGTATTTGATCGCACATATTGATCTAAATGGTCAATCAATCCATTCTCTGAAATATGAATCGAAATAAATTTATTATACGTGTTTATTGTCCCAAAAACATAATTTTATCACTTAATACATGATGAACCATATATACAGTCCACTAATTGCGATTAACTAACTAATCATTCTAAAATAATTTTCTAATGCTTTTCTATGGTAATATATTTTACAGTTTATTTATAATTATTTCATTAAAATTTAAAAGAACTGCCTTGTTTGAACATAATTAAGATTGTTATTATTTTTCTTCCTTTTAAGTAAAAAAAAAATATAATAACAGTAAATAAGCTAAACAATCATTTTACTTTCCACATAACGATTCGCTTAACGGTCCATTAAAAAAAACGTTAATACCATTCAAATTGTTAAACAGAAACACGCTATAATCATTACCACTAGGGCGGTTTCCAAGTATACAAAATCGTTTCCATTTTTTTATCTGCTCTGTCTTCTTTCTCTCTTTTTTTTTTAATTAAACTTTTTAAATTAGGAAATGGATGAAAAAACGCGCGGGCGCCTATTTAACAAGAGCCCCGCGCTCGCAACGGACAGAATTAATTATAAATTTGAAAGAAAGTAGCAATGTATTCATTGTTTCGTTTTAATGTTTATATTACACGACGTGCAGAAAATTGTGTGTCCGTCCGGCGAATATACATTTCGAATAAATACTTTTTGCGATGTGGAATTGTAATGTTTGATTAATGTCTTGTTTCCTCCGCGGAAATTTTAAGATTTATGTATTCAAATGGGAAATGAGAGAATGAAATGAAGTGATTATTTTTAAAATCCAGAAGTGTTTCAATTAAAAATAAAAATGAAACAGTCGTTCGGGTATTACACAGCATGCATTTTTATTTAATTAAACACGTTTAACGTTGAGCGGTATATTTAATTTATTTATTAAAAAAAGCAGCACTGTGCACCTGATTTTTAATAAATAAATTAATATATGTATATATATATTGAGCGTATAGCAAAAATCGACGACAATAATACTTCACTGATAATTAATGGTGAATGCGCCGGGTAAACGCTCTTATTTCAGATTATTTCGATAATCTTATGATATTACAATGAAATTAAACAAGTAGTTGTTTTTAGATGTTTGTAAAACTTACAGTGTGAGTAATTTTTTGCGGTTGGAAAAAGGGATTGATCGAATTTTATAATTCATTGCCAGGAATTTTCCTTGTTTAATTTCATTAATTACATTTTTAATTTTACTATTAATTTTAAAATCATGACGTTTTTTTTTTTTCTTAAATATCATTTTAATTTAAAAACAAATGTGATTTGTGCAAAAAGACCCCCAATAAAAAAATAAAACGCGACGACGAACGAAACTTCCCACGGCAATCTTTAATTCAAGAGGAAATCTTGCCGAAAAGGGTCACGTCGAAATTTATCGATTCCAATTCGGCCCTTTTGCCAAAGCCGAAGTAGAAAAAAATCAAATTTACTCGCGCCACCCCCACAGACGTATAACTCCCTGAACATTATGTGAAGTAAAGAGTGGCCCATCACCATAAAATATACAAAGGCGCCGTAAAATTATCTCTGCCCTTTAAATCTTTACGCCCGCGGGCCTTAATAAATATTTCCCTTCGACTCTAACGCATCGTTACGTGCCGCAAAAATAAGAAACGAGCCGGCAACAACAACGTAAATATTTAAAGATCACTCCCCCCCGCTCGCCAACCTCTCGCGGTTCTCCCCACGGTCCCGCGCCGCAATTGGGGATTCTCTTTTTGCGTTCCGATGTATTTACTTTATAAACCTGTGTTTTATTTAGTAAAGGCGAATTGAAAGCTGCGCGGTTGAGATATTTGAATTTTAAAATGGCATAATTCGCGATGTTAGAATAATGAATTATAATCAAATCATTATTTATTAAGCAAATCTTTAAAATAAATATAGCAAGATTTGAATGATATATTTTTGTTGATTTAAAATTATAATTCATTATAAGAGTTTAGTACTTCATATTTACATATAGTTTTTTTTGTATATTAAATTAAATATACATACGTATTTAATTTAATATACAATACATGAAACAATTTAAAGCAAATATATATTCTTGAAAAAAAAAGGCTATCGATAGGAGATCTTTCGGCTTTTCTTTGGGGATAAAGATGTTTGTATGTATATATAAAGAAAAAAAAAATGAATTATTAAAATAAACTAGATAAAACTTGACTTAATGATATAATACAAAGAAACATTTACAAGAGACTACTTCTTAAAGTACAAGATTTACGTTAAATCCTTTCCTACATTAAGTTTATGAGTTGTAATTAAATCTTAAACATTGTAAAACGTAACCACATTCTGCACTTGCAGCTTAAGGAAAGAAAGAAAGAAAAGTACAACACGAACATTCTTGCAAATATAAAATACAATTCATCCCGACGACGAAATTTTAAACGTCCCTTTCATCCGCCCGAATTCACCGCAGTACATCTTGACGGCGGCGTATTTCCGCCTTTTCTAATGCACGCCCGCCTATAAAACACGCATTCAACAGCGCGCATAACCCGCGATTTAGTTTTAATTAAAATACGTACGGCAAAGCGGCCGGTTAAGTTTAATGTTAGATAACAACAGTTTAAACGGGAGTAAGTTTATTATCGGCGCATTAGCCATATAACTGCAATCTAAATGAACTTTTCCACATTAGTCACGAAGCAGGACTAAAAACAATTAATTTCCTGCCCCCTCGCTCGCTCTCATAACCATTAGTACGCTTCAACTGCAAAAGTTGTCCATATCTCTGCCCGAAACTTAGTTTTAATATTAATGAAGTATACATGTTTGTAGTTGAGATGGAGATATTTTCGTTCGTTCGGGTGTCGATCGCTAGAGTTTTCGTAATTTTAAAGGGGAACGTTTCGGGCGTTAAATTTTAATATGTAATTAGCGTTTGAACTTCTTAAGTATCTTTGCCATTTATAAATAATTTATCGATATGTCTTTCTTTAATTCACTTTTTTTACTTAAAAACTTTTAAAGTATTGTTGCTATTTAAAAATTATGTGTGTTATCTTTGATTGTTGAGGAACTTAATTTTTGTCCAATATTTTTTTTTTTTTAAGAAAGTGTATTTATGTTTTGAACTAATTATTGTATTTTATCACAATTGTAAAATTGTTTAACAATTTAAGCTTTTTCTGGTATTTTAGTGTAATTATCAGGAGTACAAACCATTACTGGAATTCTCTACCCAACACAATTAATGAGATTGAGTAGAGCACTCAAGGAAAAACGCGTCCATAACTACTCCAGACACGACAAAACTATTCTAAATGGATGAATGTTGAATAAAAAAGTAAGTTTTTTTTATTGTATATTTGCTTTTATAAAATTATATTCATATATATATAAAATGCATCCAAAATATTCGCCGTTTTTGAAACAATTGAAATTGCCGTTAATTAAAACTTATCATTCACGTCGAATTCCCAATAAAATGCAGATTTATTTCGGAATTACAAACAATTTTTCCCGGCACCACATAAAGCCTCCGCATGCGCGCATAATTATAAACCATCCGGCGTCTGTGCACGCGTGAAAAAAAGATAATTAACACGAAACGAGACAGCCGTAAGTGCTTTAATAAATTTTAAAGCGGCCGCTCGTCAAAAATTATTAATAGGACGCATCAATGCCGGGCACCAGAAACGAGCCGCCCGATTATTCCAACGAGCGGGCATTTTTCAGGAATTTCAGCACCTGCAACGAGCGCGCCCCGGTGTTCAGCTTAATCCCCGAGCCGAGCAGTGTTGTTGAAATTACACTTGCATACGTCCTTTGTGCATTTCTGTAATTTATAATACCAGCAGATGTTCACGAGCGTGGAGACTTTTAAGAAATGCCGGTCTATATTTAGCTGCTGAAATCCAACAGCTCGGTGTGTCTTATTTTCTGTAAATATAATCCACGCTTGTTGTATGTATAATCTTTTATTTTTTGAGATAAATATGGATTCTTGAATGGTTAAATTTAACGACTTGCTTTGTTTCTACGATTTAATGGTATTAATAAATTAAATACAAACATCTTTATTGAGACAATATGACAAGAAAAATTTAGAAAATTTATTAAAACAATATGTACAATTGTGTTAGTAGTCTGTCATGGGCTATCGTCTTTCTGCCTATAATTTTTAATTAATTAAATAAAATGAATTTGAAAATAATTAATTAATAAATTATTTTCCCTTATTCAAAATAGCCTTGTTTTACATTATAATTTTTGTTTTGTTTTTTTTGCATTAAGTATTTTCGATTCAAAAATTGTTGCATTATACAATAACAGCAAATATATATTATTAGACATTTAAGTACTTATGTAACATAAGTCATAATGTCACAGCAGCTAAACATTATGACTTATGTTACATAAGTACTTTAACAAATGTCCAATAATATATATTTGCTGTTATTGTATAATGCAACAATTTTTGAATCGAAAATACTTAATGCAAAAAAACAAAACAAAAATTTATAATGTAAAACAAGGCTATCTGCAGAAACGTGTGAATAAATCCTGTTTCTATTATTTAATTAATTAATGTGACGGTTCGCGAAGTTGCGAGTGCTGAACTGACAAAGGCTAGAAAAAATGAAAAACAACAACCAGAAATAAATAAAATAAAGTATTGGCAAAGAACACTTCAACCTTCAGAGTTTTTCCCTCTCTACATTTACATAATAAATTCTTAGAAGCTTCAATTTGCTTTTCACATTTTCATTACTCGCAATGTTCATTACCTCGTTCATGATTAATATTGAAACGTTCGCAATTTTTATTATTATTATCATTATTTGTATGCCGTTTCAAGTTACTGGCGCTTTCCTCATTTATTTAAAGAGCCTGGATATTAAAAGATGTGAATAACAGAGTCTCAAGCATGCACTATATTTACGATGTAATAAATGTGTAATTTATGAGTGAAGCAGTAATGCACGGTTTCATGAACTCGCACTTCTCGTACATTATATCTCGAAGCCTACATACTGAATGTATATTTTTCATTAAAAGGATATTTTTCATGTACGATATTATGTTTTATACAACGCAAAGGGAAAGTATGTTTATAATATCATAATATATGTATTATTGGTAAAATATTTCCTTTTTTCTTCTTAATGGACTTTAATTAAAATACTTCGTTTGTTTTCGGCTCTTTAAAAAAATACAATTTAATCAAAATTCCTACTACAGTTATTCTTTTTTTTAATTTATATTTAAATTATAAATACACACCAGTGTTGTACACAGAAAATTCTTTCATTTTATTAACTCAAAACTATTTTAATAAATAAAATACTGGCGAAAACCCGATCTTCGATAGGCATTTAAATTATAAACATATATATTGTAAAATAATGTGTATATATTTATTATATTGTTGTTAAAAGTTGAATAAATAGTCGAGATTTATTAACCAACACTTTATATTTCCCACAATTAAATTATGTTAATTGAAATCGAAATATCGCGCTTTTTTTACTACTGAAATATGCGGCTTGTAAAGACGCTTTCATGTTAATTCCCGGGACGAGGGGGTCCTCGAAGGATATTGCATTCTGTATCGAGGCATCAAAGGATGATAAAAGCTCCGATAAGGAATGTATTCAAACGAATTCGAAATCGCTCCACTCCACTTAACAAACCGCTTATCTTTTGTCGGAAATGCGAGTACAACTCTTTCGATTGATGAAAATTTCAATTGTTCTGAACGACTGCCAGCCGCAGTTTTATTTAACTACAGGTTTTTTTTACAATTCAATATTGTATTCTTTTAAAAGTCATTATCTAGTTTGGATAATTGTAATTGCAAAAGCGAACAAAAATTCTTGGATTTTGAGAGCGTTTAATTCGTGAGAGATTTTCAATTTTGATATAAAGAAAACATTTAACTTTTTTATACTACTTTTATACCACTTTATAAAAAGTAGTATAAAAAAGTTAAGTGTTTTCTTTATATCGAACAATAATTTTTATTAGTTATTCAATATAAAAAATTAGGAATTTGTGTCGACAGCCTATGACAGACTACTAACTCAACTGTACATTTTATAATACACGAAAATTAACGATTTATTATTATTTCTCAAACGGTTATTTCCATTTTACTATATAGCTATCTCTTTCCACTAAACCGCAACCTTAAATGAATTGTCATAAAATACAAAATAATTATATTAAACTACTTTAATTTGATCGTGAGCTTATCAAAATGAAACCTCATGGTCAAATTAAAGTGTTTTATGACAATTTATTAAAATTCACAAAACAAAAATTCCGTTATGTTCCTTCTGGAAAATAATAAAACTTCTTTATAGTTCATTCAAACAATTTGTTAATTGCATGTTTTTACATTTGCACATGTTATTATCTGACTTGAAAAAAAAAAATGTTTTATTGTTATGGCTTCTTATAAACTCAGCAGCCCTTAGAAATAAAATGGAATAAACTTAAAAAAAGAGCAATAAAAGTCAGAAAACTCTCAAAAGGGCGAAAGGGTTGACGATGCATGACATAACTCATAATATCCGTTCCCGAAACTAACGAAAACGCTGCGGAGTAGATTCGGGCAGGAGGAACGTAACGCGCTCTCCGCCTCCCCCGGGGAGTTGTAACAATCGGCGTCTCGTGCGTCTAGTGCGTCTTATTTTTTACGGGACACCTCTTCCGGCTTAATACAGATTTATGGCGATCTCTCCCCGGGGGGCCTAATTCCGGCACCCGGACGTTACTTCCGGTTAAGCACTGGCGCAAACACCGCCGCCACGTCCCACCGGCGTGAATACAAACCTTCGCAAAAAATGAACAGGACCAGAGGCACGATCCGCAAATCGCGGCGGAGGGCAGTCATTTTTCACTGGATTATCTCACATAACACGGTTCCGTAAGAGTCTGCACAATTTGTAATTATTAGTCCTGATTTATCTGCGGCATGTTTTTCCCGAGCATCGCACGTTGTTTTAACGTGTTGGAAGGGGGGCAGGGTGTACGGGGTGCGCGTCGCGACGAGCTCCGGGTTTGAATTGAGGAGCCCATCCTGGCGGCATCGTGGGTTTCGGCCGTTCGGGCGCCGCGACGCCGGGCGCACGCGTCTCCTGCCGCACACGCTTCCAATTTCTACAATTCCGCCGTTTATTTTTAATTCCGCGCCCGTCGTTCCGACCAATACGAAACGACGCTTCTTTATGCATATATTTTTTTTTTTATTCAACAAACGTAAACATTAATTAAATTCAAATAAACAGCGCGTTAACATCAAACAAGCTTTTTTATAACAGTGAGAAGAGGTACATTCACATGTTGCATAGCGATGTAAAATAAATAAAAGCGTCATAGCTTTTTACATGTTAAATAAATATCTTTATTATATTTTTTTTTTTCGTCTTTATAAGCGTAATCTTAGATATACCTATCCCTCATTAACATCAATTCATTTCACTAAATTCTGAAAACTTAGACAATGACGTTAGCAATCATGACGATTAATTAAAAAGATTAGAATTGGACAGAGACAGTCATAAGCAATAGCCATTTTCTGAGATTTAACAATTTGAAAATAATTATAATACACATCAATATTATAAAATGTAATAATGTAAATATTTTCTCAAATAAAACTTCCATTTAAAACACTTAACTTTGTTTTACCACTCTTATTTTTAACTTTTACAGAGACTATAGTTTCGACTATAAGTTAGTCATTATCAAACTGAGTACCTAAAATTACTTGTACATTGTTTTTATAATACTGCGTCAAAGCAACTTGTAGTCAAAACTATAGTCACTGTAAAAGTTAAAAAATAAAAGTGGTAAAACAATGTTGAGTGTATTAATATTATTTTATCAAGATGTACCACGAAGTTAACGCCAACCAAATCAAAGATTTAAACTTCCATTTACTAAAATTGAAGATAACCATACGTAAATCCAATTTGTGAAAATAAATTTGTATATTCGTTTTCCCCACCAGTTTCCATCCCTCGCGAAGAGTTACGAGGTCAATACCCAACCCTCACAGTTTGTTGTTGCTTTTTTTTTGTGTGTTCGTAGTCATAAAAAGAACCCCAAACACCTTGCGCCCTCGTCAGTGTTTACACCCAGCGCTGTAATTAAAAATGCCGCATCACATTAGCATCTGAAATTGCCGGCGCGCTATCTTTCCGCCGAAGCCGCCCCCCGTTATCTCGCAATTACTGACGTCAATATTTACTCCCCAGGGGTCCGTTGCGAGGAGCGCACCGCGTTTTACCGTCGCAGAGATAATTCGTTGCCGGCCAATGGCCGAATGAATGACTGCTGGTGTTAAATTATGCTAATGGTTATTTTGGTGTGGACTAACCGTGTCAAAAAGATAACATTTGAATAGTAAAAGAAAAAAAAAATATGTATGAGCGGATTTGTTTTAGAGGGTGGCGCAAAAATTATGAAATTTTGTCAGAACAAATTTAGTTTTTATTACGATTTCGTTCTTTATTGCAGAACTTTTCTATATAAATTTAATGCATGATTAAATTTTATTGCATTTACACACTTGAGAGGAAAAATTGATTTATTTTACAGATTATGAAAGTTTGTTTGTTAAACTACTAAATAAAACGAAATATTCTTGTTAATTCTTAGCGCAAGTTAATTTAATTTATGACCGAACAAAGTGTTTTAATCTCAATTAAATCATCCTGAATTAATTCAAAAATGTTTCACCACGGGTTAAGTGAGAAATAAAATATATTTGTTTCTTTTTTCGCTGATTAATTCTTAGTCCAAATTAATCTAATTCATGACCGAAGAACGGTAGGATTTATATTTTCTTGTTGATATAAAATGAGTACACGTTCCGTAAATCCCTTGTAATATATCGCCTTGCAACAGTTTCTCCTCCTTTTAACCGTCCCTTTTCTCCACCCTTAACAATGTCATCCCCGATTACAAGACACTAAATTCCAAATTCATGCCCCCTTTTCCACTGCGTCGACTTTTATATTATCTGAGTCCTCACCGTTTCGGCTGAGTCTTCTCCGCTATTTTTATTTTGTTTGGTAATGGAAATTCCTAAATTGCCCACGCGTAAAGTTTATGTTATTACGCAGGGATTAAACAGTGATTGTAGACATATTTTTAACGTGATTTTATAACAGCAGGGATTATTTGTAAATTAATTATGCAATTAAGAGTTTTAATATTCGTAGTTCATATGAACAAACGAAGTGTAATTTTATTTAAACCTTGAATATGTTTCACCAAATGATAAATGAGAAAGCCATTCAAGAAATAAAGTAATAATTAATGGTTTTAGTATTTAGACATTGGTAGTTCATATTGTATGAAATAAATATGAATAAATTATTAAAAATCAACCAATAAAACACAGATTAGATTGAATAACTTTAAATTCTCGACTAGTTTCGGGTTATTAGCCCATTTTTAAGAGAATTTAAAGTTATTCAATCTAATCTGTGTTTTATTGGTTGATTTTTAATAATTTATTCATATTTATTTCATTCAAAGTTATAATTATTAAATAAAAATGATTTGAAAATAATTAATAAATTATTTCCACATTTATAATTGTTTTATTTGCAAGTCTATTTAAGATGTACCACAAAGTTACAATACAAAATATCTACAAATAACAATAATAATAAATTTTTATTTACAAAATGATTTTTATTTCCATTAAAATGCAACACCTAGATTTTTTAACGATTTTATAGATATTTTTATTAAACAGGAAAAAATGGAAGTCTGTGTATTTTATTTCAAGAGATTTAATAAATATAATTAATATCAAAGAGTACTTTAGATAACACAAATACAATTAAAAAAATACATATATACAAAAATTATAATTGTTGATCAAAACGATTGTATTCAGCTTGATAATAAAATTGATCTTCCATACAATCATTTCTTTATGATTTTTTCTTTCATGGTTTGTCATTACTCCATTCTGATTGTAGTTTTTAATGTCTTCATACGTTATTTATTTTACAGTAATTAGATAAATATGACGTGGTTCTGATAAATTATACAATAACTGAATAATTGTTAATTTTATTAATTTATTAAAATTCTTACGTGTTAAGTGAAAATATCATTAGACGTTCGAAGTAAAAACATCGGAAAAGCATTTCCAGACTAATTACAGGATTTCACTCAAATTAAATTACATAAAGTAAATTTAAATATTCGAATAAATAAAGCCGAGCCTTTAATCCGGCGACTGTAACTTTGCCCGTCAGGGTGAGTTTATTTCCCTTTTATCCCACATGCCACGCGGCTTTGGGCTGGCTTTTTTTTTATCTAAAGGAAATTGCCACTGTTGCGAAAGTTATCTCGGTGGAATTTGAAATTGAGTACCAATTTATCTCTTTACGTGGGAGAATTCTTTTGAGGCAAGAAGGAATGCGTGAGCGCCAAATCGCGCGACCTCCTAAATTATAAACACGCACGGAGCACGGTTTTTTTTATATATCGGAGACTTTCTGAAAATTTCAAAAATTCTGCTGTAAAAGACACGAGAAAATGTATGATGATTAAAAAATATCATAGAGTGAAAATATCTATTATTTTTTTAATAATATAATAATGTAATAATTAAAGTAAATCATTATTTTATAATTATACTTAACCCTCCTTTATCTTTTAATGTATAGTTAGTATAAAGCAATATGTATTTAAACGGACTTACCGTTAATAAACAATAAACAATTATCTTCTTATAATCATAATAAATTAAAGACGACGCAAGCGCCACCTTTTGCCTAATTTCAATTAAATTAAATGTGAATCTTGTTATAACTTTAATTAAAATATTTTTTTAATTTTGTCGGCGTTAACTTGGTGGTATATTTTCAATATCGTATATAAAGAAAACAAAATTACTTTTTTATAAGAATGTATTTTTTTCCAGAATGATTATCGTGTAATAATACTCGTTCTTTTTGCCCTTATGGACAACTAAAAGAGACATTTTAGAAATAAGGGTAGGTGACAATTCACAAGGTTTAATCATTAAAAAAAATAATTCAATTTATAACCGAAACAAATCAGAAACTAAAATTAAAATCAATGAAGTAAATACAAACAATTTTAAATTGGAGCGTATATTGAAAAAAAAAATCGAGGAAATTTGTATGAAAGTATAGACTTCTATAGAAGGTATTCTATTCAAATTCAAAAGAAATATAGAAATAGTCCAGAAAGTCAATAAAAAGCGCTTAAAAAAATAGAAGCAATATAGGAAACGGTTCTCTGTTGGTGCTTTCTTATGGAAAATAAATTGTTATTTTATTATAAAATAAGACAATTTCTCATTTTTTTTTTCATTTTATATTTAATTAAATTTAAATTATACCTCAATGTTGCACATTGACAATTTCTACAATTCATGGAAGTAAATATAATTTAAAAGGAATAATTAATTTAATTTTAATAAATAAATAATAATAATTATATTTATTGCCCAACAGGAAACAAAGATTTCCCAATTACAAGATAACTTTTAAAATAAATTTATTTTGAACATTATTATTTTCTTTTACATTAAAATAAAAAAAATCAAGCAAATTTTATGAGTGTTTTTATGATGTAAATTATCACAGTGCTCGGGGGGGTATGAAGAGTAGTCTTGTAGAAGGATATGGATCTATCGGAATGAAAAGTTGTGGCGGCGGCCTTGAATGATGATGTGGGGATACGCGAATAGATCAAAGGCAAATCTATATTCCTCGCCATCGGTATCCTCGCACACACACAAACGCGCGCGCCCCCAGACGAATTCATCGGGGGCGGCGGTGAAAACCACCCCAGACTCTTCAGATATTCGGGCCGCGTGCCGGATTCCATTCTCCAGAGGGGGGGTTGTTGTTTCAGGACGCCCGCATGTGCGATACGAGGCTGTAAAAGTTGAAAAATATATATAGATGTGTGTGTGTGTGCACAGGAAAAATATCAAACGCTAATCCGGAGTAACGGGCTTTTATTGTATCCGGTTCTGTTGCCTCGAGAATGGAAGGGTTACACTGTTTTACGGTCGACACGTTCCGATGAAGTGCCGAAGGGACGGCGTCGTAAAAACGCCCGCGCCTTTCGCCGAAGGGTTTTTAATTAGGCGATTTTACCTGGAACGTAAAAATAAAGTTCTTAAATTTATACCATTTTTTTTTTGAAAGAAATACTTTGTAAACATTTTATGGAACTCAATGAAAATTATATATATATATATATATATATATATAATTAATAAAAAGTGGTAAAAAACATAGTAATAATTTTCATATATATATATATATATATATATATAGATTAACATCTATTACATGATTTTTGTTAATTGTTACACAATATAAACACTGTTATTCCTTACTTCGCTTTTATTTTATTCGTTAGATGTACTTTTCGAGTGCAAAGCACTCATTATCAATAACTAATTTCGGATAATTTAATTAAAATTAAAGCACTAGGTTTGTTTCACTTATTTATATTTTCTCCGACTATTTTCGTCCATTGGTCATCTTCAGGGAAAAAAAATGTTTAATTAAGCATATATCCACCAATAACTACAACTAAATCTAAGATTAATGCGTGGAATTAAATGTTTCATTCCATCGACGTTATTTAATATGAAATTGGAAAATAATATTAACTTACTGCTTAATTAAATTATTTTTTTTACAATCACTTTTGTTAAATAATCGACATTCTACGAAACCTAATTACAATTTTTAAAATTTTTAGGTTTAGCTTCCCTTAACAAGATAACCATACAATTATTAATTTAAAATTGGAGAATTTTGTATTTGTAATTTTCTATAGATTTTATCCCTTATAAAGAAAGCTATGAGACGTACCTTTATTTCGAAGCAAATATAAAGTTTTTTTTTTTTAAAAGGATCACCTTTAGGTGAGTTAGAAAACGAGCGCGAGTCCGCATCCGTCGCCGGCGACTTTCACAATGGCACCGATCCAAACGCCCTTTCAAGAAAGTTGATATCGTGATTCCGTGGGTTTACACCGCAAACTGGGCAAACAGAATCGAAACGCGAGACCGGTCCAATTCGCGCTATTCACCGCCGCCGATGGAAACAGATCAGCTCTGAAGTCAAGTTGATGCGAAACTAACTCCCCTCCCCTCCCCGGCGCTATCCTTTTGATTGCTTATACAACATTCCGAGCACGGAATAGAAACAAGAAACTTTCAATTGGAACACCGTGAAAGAGCAATGCCAATTTAATATACGTGTACGTTTGCCCGCCACCGACCTTCCGAGGGTTCAAAGGACACTGTTGGAAACTACCATCCATACTTATTACCTATACATATGTTCTCCGGTCGTCGTGGGACCGACGCTGAGTTGTAAATCATAAATGCAAGCCGCGGAAAGAAAGTACGAGTGAGTCCCGAGACTCGTTTATATCTGGGCTAAAGGAGGGAGCTTTTCGGCGGGATCCGAGAGTACATAAAATTAAGCTTAAGCTTACGTTATGAGACGCATTATGCCACGTTAAATTTCACTTACACGGGGCTCCTGCAGTGCAACAATTTAAAGGAGATTCAGGAGGTCGCCTGTTTTAAATTTACACTGAAAAAATACAAATGGTACAAAATTGAAATGTCCTAAGATTTTCAGCGAATATTTATGTTAACAAAAAAACACAATATAGTATATATAGATGTATATATTGTATTTCATAGTATATACATATTTAATAAGCAAATATCATATTTTCTTGAAAATGAAAATTTCAAACAAACTTCGACTAATATATCTTTTGGGCAGAAAGACCTTCGGTCAATAGCCGATTCATTTACAGAATATAATTCTAATTTTATATATTATTGTACATACATATGCACATTTGAATAAAGATGGTTAGTTAGGATTTTGTACAAATATCGAATTAATAAATATATTTTCAGAATAACTGTTTGTATGGATACTAAGTGTCTGATTTAAAAACTGTATGAGGCTTGCAAAAAAATGTTATTGAATTAGTAAAGTGCTGTAATTGAACGCAAAGAGAGAGGTAAAAAGAGAAACGATTGCGGAATAATTCAACCACTACCGAAATTGAATAAGCACGATCGTAAACGTTGGCAATAAAAGTAGTAATATTTTCCAATTGTCGCTGGCAGTGTGCGGTCGCTCTAAATCTGTTTGGCGACATTAAAACGGAATGGTATTATCACTTATGCATGCCCATGTGTATTTATATTGGACCGAAGCACCGAAGTGGCCCGTAAATTTTTGAGTGTATCGGCGTCGCTCATGTGCCATTATTATTTCGGACCGCCCGATATGAATACGAATGTCCTCGCCTCGACGCGCCGCGACGTTTCAACGCCGATAAATTTTAATAATAAAGCCCCGTGGAATTATGGTGGATGCGCCGGGCGCGCTCGCAAGAAAACGTGTCCGCTAAACGGTTATATTTCGGTAATGTGCATGTGCGGGGTGCGGGAAGGGGGGAGGAAATGTGCAGTCTGGTGGATTATGTATGGTATGGGGGGTGGGATGCGAATCGACACGTTCCCACTTTATGCCGCATTGCGCCTGCATGTCGCGGGACCTCAAAACTGTACTCTACATGCGGCTGCAGGAGACCCGAGGTTGTTTACTGCAGCCAGGTGCCCTCGAACGTTGGCTGCACACTATCGATGATATTCTGATATTCTCAATATCCACACTGGAAAGTAATTTGCTCCTGCTGGAATTACATGTAGATGTAATTTAACACTTTGTAATTGGATTATCATTTAAAGTCCTTCGTTTACCTCAATTGGTATTGTACTCCATTTAAAATCTATTTCACAATGAATGACATCAACAATTTTTAAAACAACTTTACCGATATAAAAATATACTGTAATTTACTGTAAATTACTGTTAGTAATTTTCATAATTCGATTTTACGATATATTATGTCCATTCTTTTCTTATTTTAAAGAAATTTCTTCTCGTCTATGAAACTTTCATTTCTTTAGTTCTAAATAATTGTAAATTGTATGAATTTTGTGAACGCTGATGGTGGTGAGCTCACAGGGCTCAAAAAGTGCAGTAGAGTAACAATAACACGTTTTATTTTAACGTATAGACAATGTTTAAACATGGTAGTCGAGGAGCTAATGCAGATGCTCGCGGTAAACCCCTCATCCACCCTACACAGGGGGTGCATGCGCATTAACAAATTTCATATTTAATTTTTTAATGTATATCATATTTCATTGATACCAGTTCTCCTTCATCCACGACTCGAGTAAGTTCTAATCAATTTTCTAACACTTGTGAAACTTTTGTAAATCATTCTTTGCTTAATTTCTTTTGTTTTAACTATTATTTTATATTTTATTTTGTTGTTGTTTTCATTAATACTTAGATTAATAGTTAAATAAATCTCAGTTTATTTGTTTAATTTTTTAAAACAAATCCATTAAGTTCGTAAACAAACTTAGATCGTATAATATGGTTGAATGTTACTCATTTTGTTAGAGATAATTAATTTATTTTAAATTTATTATATTCCACATATTTTTTTAAGTATTTTAAGTAATTGTTATTATTATGTATTTTTCTTTGATTTTATCCTTTATTGGGATTTTCCGTTTGGACAATAAACGTCATATTATTATTATTGTTTCTTTTTGTTTCTGTATTTTTTTTTAATTTAATATATTTTTTAGTGACTTTATTTTCTAATTATTTACTTTATTTCGTTCGCAACGGTTAGTTTTAAAGGGATTATTTTCAGGCATATCATTACTCTTTTTCCTCCATTGCCATTCGGAGAACCGGGCAAATGGTCAGTCTGCGGTCGTTCCGGCGGCGTCTGCATTCGTGGGGGCGCATTTTCCGAAAAGCCCTTTATGGGTTTTAATCCGGACGCGCGCCCTAAAAACGAAGGCCCTCGTCGGGTTTAATTTAGGAATTCGGCCACCCCCGCGACCGCCCGCACCCCCTCGCATAATAGTTTCCGTGCCAGACCAGAAGATAATAAATCGACGTGTATCGTTCGGTGCATGCATTCTGTGTATCCGGCGCGACCGAGTTTCGCGTCTTAAATGGCCACCATCAATTCCGCGTGCCGTTGGAAAACAACCCGCCCACTAAACATAACTTTAACGGGGGAATTCATTCCCCCCCCCTCAACCTAACTTTCTATAAAAACAGCGCGTGTCGATTGAGACTGATTAATTCCGGGTTTTATGGAATAATTAGCGAGGGAATTTTCTGGTTGTTGGGGATGGAATTACTCGGCTAGGATTATGAAGTGCACTGGAGATAAAACCGAGTAAGAAACGGAGGGGTTGTTTTGTTTCTTTGTGTTTGAGATAAGGTTGCAGCTTGGGCGAATTATGAAAATCCAATACTGGAGTTGGCAGTTATCGTCCTGGCGGAGATTATTTATGAGGACTAGGGCTTGTCGAACCAATTTCCCAACGATTTTCGGCACTTAAACTATACGCACTTCTATGTTTAACAATACAATTCATCTTTTTTCTCTCATTCTTTACACATCACGTACTAGCGATAAGCAAAATAGATTATATGAAAAATCGATTTATTTGAAAATTTTGAAATATAATTTTATTACAAAATAACTCAAATTTTTAAATAAATTAAACTTACAATAATAATAATAATAATCAGTTAGTTATGGATAATGAGTGCTTTGCACTCGAAATGTACATCTAACGAATAAAAATAAAAGTGAAGTAAGGAATAACAGTGTTTATATTGTGATTAAATACTTCATATATCTCAACAATACATTTAGTTGCAATAATTATATGTATATGTATTGTTCATGTGTTTCACTTAATTACTTATGTTTTTGTATTATATGTGTACATTTATTTTCTGTAATAATTATACTTACTTTATAGGAATTTTTACTCATTCTGTGTCTGTATGTAAATAAATAAATAGTATATCAATATTGTAATCTGTTCTTTTTTAATTCGTTTTTTTTTTGTTTGTAATTCCTTTGAGAATGGTCGTCATTGATTGACCTTTAGGTCCTATTTTAATAAAGAAGATAACCACACTAAAGCCCAGTTCTAACAGATGGGGTTAATTGGCTGAATAATAACATTGCAATATAGTTTTAATTTCAAATTACCGAATATTATAATTTCGTTTCATGAAGAGTGCACTGAACAAAATATTTACCGTATTCCCAATTTGAAAGTTTATTTAAAATCAATTTTTCCATTACAATTGGCAAATCCCCCATAAAGCATTAAATCCACTTTCCTTATTTAAATAACAATTATCCAGATTTTAATCCGCGCCTAAATGTTCTTTAATCGCAAATAGAGAAATCCCGCTTGACACATTAAACATTTAACGGAGGGTGGGAATCGTCCATTACATTCTCATCATCGCCCCGAATGAAGACGATAAATCTGGCCGAGCGCTTTTAAAAGCGAAAGAAGCCCTCGCGCGACGGCGGCGCAAACTTTTCCGGGGCGCGCAACCCCCGCCGACGAGTGTTTGATGCGAGTTTCATTTTATTAATAGTTGCAAAGTCCTCGAATATTTTCAACGGGCGTTAGTCTGAAAAGTAAACCAACCCGGATAGCTGCGAATAACAAACAGATTTCAACTGTAAGCGTTGAAATTTATTTGATTAAAAGTGTTATTTTAAATGAACAAAAAAAAATAGTGTTTTAAATATTTTAGATGGTAATATCTTAAAAACCTTATTCTTTCTTTTTTTATAATATAAAACTTACTAAATTAAATAAAAAAATGTTTTGGAAATAATTTATTGATTATTTTCAAATAATTTTAATTTAATTTATTAAATAACTGTGGTCAAGTGAATGAATTCTCTTTTCTATTTATATAAAGCCTACTATATTTTCGGAATATTTCATGTGCTTAAAATTTTATTAGGATGAAGATTTTTGTCACACAAACAACAAGACAAGCAGAAACCATTTATCACCAAAAGAAATCGTTTTTTTTTTTCTTCTTGCTCACAACATACATGTTATTTATTCGAGTATTCCTTTCCTTTTTACTCCTCCCTGAGTAATAGATAGTAAAAACAAACGAAAAAATAAACCCGCCCCTTTCCGCCCATAAAACTTGATATATAATTCTAATAGATAAAAGGGGTGAGAATTTTATTACTCGCAGTCGCATTCTTCGCCACCCGTCCGAGTGTCCCCAACAGGAATCATTTTTTCCCGGCCAACATTGATAAAACGCGATTTAAAACTTTATTTTCGACGGGGCGCATAAATAAGGCGATAGGGCCTAACCTAAATAATAACGCTTCGGAGGGTTAAGTTATATAAGCGGCGATAAGATATAGAAAATTCGAACTGCATTATACATGGAAGCGCCAGCGGGCAAAGTTCGCAATTAATCGTCTTTCGGAGGGTGCCGGGAAAAAAATGTACACGGACGAGTGGAAGGGTGGCGGGGCTTTAAATTAAAAGTTTAAATTTTAAGGCGCTTAGATAACAAACAGTGAGAGAGATGAAACAAAAAAAAAAGACGGAAAGTTTGCTGGCTGTGAAGTTTCATTTAACTTTCACAATACGTTTATTGGCCTTTTTTTATTCGTTCTGTTAATTTTTTAGGCAAACACCGGACGATTTATTATCTCGTCTTGATTTATCTTTTCTTAATTAGGTATTTTATAATTATTCAGAAAAAAAAAATGGGTTTCAAGGAATTTTAAAAGATAAAACAGTAATTATTATTAAAATTATAAAGATTAATTTTATAAGATAAAAAAATATAAAAAAGTAGAGGAGAAACAAACAGCCCAGGACAGACAACCTTTATACACATTAAAATAAAGGTTGTCAGTCCTGGGTTGTCTATTTCTGCCCTACTTTTTTTATCAATGTTTGTAAAAATGTAATTATCTGAATAAATATATTTGTATATATAAAACAATAACACATTTGGTGGCTGAAAGACCTAAGGTCGATAGCCATTTATAAGTTTAAATCAAATATATTGTATAATATATGTATATGTAAATACCACAATAAAGATGATTGTATATATATAACACATTTGGGTACCTTAGTTTAAACATGCCATTGTCATCAAAGAGATTATGATGAATTAATATATTATAGCGAAATTTAATTGTTGTCCATTTTAAATCATAAAACTATCGATTTTTATTCTTCTATATGCTGGTTGTTGGTTGTGGAGACTTTAATTATTTAAATTAAAATAGTTGCTCTTTCTCCTTCTTATTTTTTATTAAACCAAATATATTTCGAAAACTACTGCTCATGGAAACTTAGTTTTCGAAATATATTTAGTTTAATAAAAAATAAGTAGGAGAAAGGTCAACTTTTTTTATTTAAATAATTTCGATTATTGTTTAAATTATCAATAATTAAAAAGTATAAAACGCCAACTGAAGTAAACGAAGTTTGAAGCATTGTTATATATGTATTGACAATAAAGACATGAAAAAATAGACATCTCTTTTAAAAATAAATTTGGGTTGACGAAATCACAATTTTAAAACAAAAGACGTAAATGCAATAACGTCGCGGAGACAGATGTCTCAATTATACTGAACGTAGTCCGCGGTATTATTACTTCACCAATGATTTTTTGTGCATATTGTGTTCCTTAGCTTAAATTTAAAGTGACACCTGGAGGCGGTGTAAAGCTTAACTGCCTGTCCGGACTTGTTTAATTGGCAATTTAGACGGGGCCACAAATTTCAGGGCGCATAAACAAGCGCGCCGCGTAAGTTACGGTCGTCTTTTTTTGCGCCGGGGAAATGAGCCGTTCGAGAAAATTAATTAGCATGATGAAAAAGGCGCCATAAATCACTTATCGTGAGTGCTGTGCCGTAATTTATTTTATGTATCGTAAAAATAGAAATTAATCTGTCGGCGGTTTATACCAAAGTATGTATATAGATTTTTTGGCTTTTAAATATATTGTTTAATAGCCATAAAAAATATGGAAATTTATAAATACTTGTCTCAAAAGTTTATTTATTTTTCTGCTAGTACTATTTTAATATATAACATTTACTTTTCAGTAAGTTATTATCATTTATGAATAAAATGGTGCAATTAATAATTGTAAAGTTATAAAATCATAATGATAATTGAATAATTTTATTATAATTACAATTACATATTTCAATTGAAATCATTTAAATGTAAACATTGTCAATATTAGTAAGAAAAACGACAAAAGGTATAGATAGATGAAGCAGGTAAAAACCAATCCTTCAGGTTTTTACCAGTATGATTCACAAACAGCTGCTGGTTCTTACGAACGTTAAAGAACGTGTTGTTAATAAACGTGTTTTCAACTTTAAGAATAATATGAAGTAATAAGAGTAATTAATAATATTTTCAAATACATCTGCACAAATCACAACATCCTTGAAAAGAAAAACTCATATCGAAACCATAACCGGAAACTTGATCACTTTGTCCGCGGATGGAAAAAAAAGTCTTATGGAAACGTTTCCACAAACTTCGCATAAAATACAGCGACAGCCAGAGGAAGGTAGACAGATTTTTGGCAGATAATGCAGTGTGGCTAGATGTCGAAAGCCCTTAAAAAAAACTCTGCAAGGTAGGGTGAGAGTAAACATTCACAATATAATCGGTTTCCTTCCAAAACGTTTAAATGATTTTTACAGAGCCTTCCAAGGAAGCAAAATTAGACGCGACTTAGATTGTAGCCGAAGTCACTACAGCTTGCAGTGAGAGGTCTAATAGGAGAAGAACGCAGACCATGCGAGATCAACAATCATTCAAATCAAGCTATTTTCAAAATCAATGGTTATAACAGAAAAAAGAAACCACATAATTTTTCATTCTGCATCTAATTTTCAATTTCATAACATTGGCTATTAAGGGTTCAGTGGTTCACTGTAGCAACCGGCAAGGAAAAAAAAAAGTAATCAACAAGTTGATTCGCTTGTGGGAAACAATTTATCAAGTTTACACCCTGGCTGGAGGGAAAAAATAGAATTTAAGTAGTCCAAGTCTAAATAAAAATCCCCGTGAAATATCGTCGTGAGGGGCGGAGGAGCGTCGGGGGCGGTTTTGATGGATGTTTTTCGGATGGGGCCTCCCCTAGGGCTCCCCGCCGTTATTAAAAAAAAATGTATATATGAAAAAGACGCGCGCCCCGCACTCGACCCGCGCCGAAATTAATAATAAATTTTCGAGGCACATTCATCACCTTGCAGTCATAGTGTTTCGCTATTATTTAGAAAAATATATGTTTTTTTAATAATAAGCGTGTTTTGGATGCTGTGGTGGGTTCAATTTATTTTAGAATTTAATAAAATAAATAATGCGATGCCACACGAAATTAGGCGTAAGATGGCGCTTGCGTTGTCTTTCATTTATTATGTTTATTTTAGAATGTTTAATTATTGTATTAGTTGATTTTTAATAATAATAATAATATATTTATTTACGGGAGAACCCCTTTTGTACAAAAATAATACAATGCACAATAATCTATTCATATTTATTTTATTTAGGTTTATTCAGATTCAGAAAAAAAAATTGTGAAATCTTTAAAATTGTATTGAACAGCGATATTTCCATTAATATAATCTCAAAATTAATACTAATATCAGGGATAAAATCGAAAGACTGTTATTCCTTTTATATAAAGGAAAGTGAAGTACTGTCTTTCTATTTTGTGATTAATCACTTTAAACTCGAAACTAATTACGCCACTTAATTTAATTTAAAAGTATATATTTTTATATCCTTTTAAGATTTTTTTATTATTATTTGTTTTTAGAGTATTGGATTTATCGTTGAACATATCGCTTGCCCATTGACACCCGTCCGCTTAGATTATCTTTAAGCGACGCATCAAGTTAATCCCGTTTGGAAATCCCCTTCGAATACGGAAGGATCGTCTTTATCCCGGTGAAAGACACAACAACGTAATAATGCCTTTGCAGGCACTTGCCCTTTTTGCGCCGGGAATTAAATATGAAACTTTGGATACAATTTAAGTCGCAGCATTTGCATTAACCCGTTCTTAAACCCAGGTTTATGAATTACGCAACTTTTCTTTCGCTGGATGCTTGCATATTGCGCTCGTTAATTTGCTGAAAGTTGAATAAGTTGTAAATGTTTTATGCAGTCGCTATGTGTTTCGTGAATTTGTTAAGTTATTCGGAGGATGCAGAATTAAATAACGAAGCTGGTTTACATTCAGTTTGATAATGATATGTAAATAAATTAAATAATTTCTTTTCTTTTTTTTTGTGAAATTTCAGCGAATTTTCTTGTTTATTTTCTTGTGTAATAATATGAATTCAATTCACTTGTCAGCAGGCACAATATTGAAATTAATTTTCTCGGAAATTTCGAACAGTTATCCCTTTGAAAACCCTGCTGAATTAAGAATTAATAAGTTGTGTCTGCCTTTTTTTTCGCAAATTGATCAAATTTAAACAAGAGATAAATCCAAATCGAAAGTAATCGAAATATTTTAATTTACAATGAAATTAAAAAAGGAAAATTTCTGGCAATGATTAATAAAATTTACAATTGCTCTGAAAGTTATGAAAATATTTTCGTTTTATTGAAGGGTTGATTCTCATGATATTGCTATTGTCTTTTCTAGTTAAAAACATAATAGTAATTCTGAGATTAAACTTTTTGAAATCATGATGAATTTACGAAACAAACTTTTTGTTTGACTTTTAAAATAAAGGGTGGGGAAGGTTCGAATTTGTCAAACAACCCACGTCCCCGATAGCATTGAAAATTTTTCTTGTACATCACCTTAAATCCAAGACAAAACTATCGACCTCAGTCCTGTCTTGGATTTAACGTGATGTACAATAAAACAATGTCAATGCTAGCTAGCTAAACTGTCTTGAAGTGTATCAATGATTTAATATATGTCCAGGACATACAAGCACTTTCATAAAATAATGTAAAACAAAAAAATATTTGATTCATTATGTTTAAAATGTATTTCGATTAAAATAACTCAAGCAATCGATAAACAAAAGTACAAACAATAATAAAAGACGTTTCAATATTAAACTCATAATAACGGAATTGAGAATTAAATTAGTAAAGTTTACCACTGGGGGATGGGGGGCTGGAGCCGATCAATAATTTGTAATTGAAAATAACAGAAATTGAAATGGGAAATTAAAGTTCCGGCTTCCGACTCGTCGCCTCTAAATGGGAATTGTTTCAAGGCGCGATTTTGTTGTTCGTTTTGCGGTTGCACACTCGGGGGAATGAACAGTTTTTAATAAAGTGTAAAGGTGCGAAGCACCTGCAGCCCGCTAATGCCCGGATTATGCGCCAGATTTATGCGCTGGCGAGGAATTCAAATTGCTATATGAATATTCGCTAATATAATTCACACAAGTATTGTTCTTGTTGTTGTCTAATCGGTATTAATTGTTTCTATTATTTATACTGTATATATCTATAGTAATCACAATCATTAGCAGGTTAAGTGGAAGAGCAATTAAAGCTATACAAACTAATTGAACTTCGCCTGCACTATATTTTATTTTCTCTAAAAAAAAATATCTTTCCAAAATTTTGAATAAAAACTATTAATTACATTACGACATTAAGAACTAAATTTCAAATTCTCTTGAAAATTATTAGCCCATTTTCAAGAGAATTTAAAATTTAGTTTAATTTAATTCTCTTGAAAATGGGCTAATAACCCGAAACTAGTCGAGAATTTAAAGTT
This sequence comes from Philonthus spinipes, assembly GCA_963082785.1. Lineage (NCBI taxonomy): Eukaryota > Metazoa > Arthropoda > Insecta > Coleoptera > Staphylinidae > Philonthus > Philonthus spinipes. Next base: position 20,343,998 of record OY720318.1, read on the forward strand.
ATTCAATCTAATCTGTGTTATATTGGTTGATTTTAATAATCTATTCATATTTATTTTATAAAAAAAACATAATGCTTTATTTTGATTAATTCATTACAACAGTAGTGGATTTTTATTTATTTATCGCTAGCGTAATGTTGTGGTTAAGTGTATTTAATTTAGATATTATGTACACGTAAGGCAATATTTTAGGAAGGAAATATATTGGTTAAAGGGAAAACATCTATTTATTTTTGGAAGGAAATATAAAGAAATGCAGTTTATTTAATTATGTGAGCAAACGTCCGGAACAGTAAACATTATCCATATTTCGTAAAAGCCCCGGAAGTGCAGCTGGTCGTGATGTTTTCCTACGGAGATTTACCGTAAAAAAATACGATCGCCCGGTATTCTATAATGCCTGAGCTTATGAAATGGAACAACTTCTCCACACATATATATATATATATCTATATATATATGCTCGTATAAGTCGTGTGTTCGTGGAGCGTTTTCTCAAAACTACAACACTCGACCACATACGCGATATAAATCACCGGCCGAGTAAAGCACTCGGTGACAACGGCAGATTTCGGCGATACAAACTACCAGCACTACATTTGATGCGATAAAGCTCCCCTACCATGCTGAGGGTGAGAGGAGAGCGGACGGCATAATTTAGTATCTATATCTTTTCGGGCAAGAAATCCGAACCGGCCGCCCTAGGAGCTGAACGCGCGAACACAAAAAAGCACACGGACGGGGCCCTTCTGTTTATCTGCGGAATTCCTACAAATCCCGGACGGATTCCAGAGGGAAACTTTGCAATTCGCAATTAACCCCGGGAATTCTTAATCTTTGTAATTCATCCGGGCGCTGATTTCACTACGAATAACGGAATTAATTTGAAAGCGGGGTTTCCTTGATAGTGTTTAAATTTTGTGACTCAAAAAGCAATAAATAATTTATGCAATAATTATAAATTTTGTATTATAGTAAACGACAATAATTCCATTTTTCCAGCAATTTTGTATACAAAGCTAGTAATAAACAAAAATGTATGATTTTAAAATGTTGAGCAGTTTAACACAAAAAAATCCTTTCCTTAATTAATGGTTTTAATATTTAAACATTGGTAGTTCAAATTGTATAAAATAAATATGAATAAATTATTAAAAATCAACCTATAAGACAATTAAACACAGATTAGATTAAATAACTTCAAATTCTGGTCCATTTTCAAGAGAATTTAAAATTTGTTTTATTACAGTTTACTTTCTGAAGAGGAATAAATTATTACAGATACTGTCAATAACAATGACAATATGATAACAACAATTTACAAAACTTTATAAAAACAATATGTACAGTTGTGTTAGTAGTCTATCATGTGCCATCGATGACGATTATTATTTTCTCAGTTTTCTTGAATAACAATTCCGTAACAAATACATCATAAACACCGCACCCAGTATACGACAATCATGAATAAAATCTGCTATAAATAAGGTAAATTACGCAAACAACGGCCTCATAATCATGTCTTTATTTCCACGATCCGGCGCAGCATGAGAATGTGAACGTGAATATTTAAGTATGTGAGCACATGCCAATTAAATTTCTACGGCTAAAGCCATTGAGGGCCTCGTTAAATTTAATAAGCAATTTACAGTACAGAGTGAAATTAGCGAATAAAATTTATAGGCGAACTTGGCACAAAGTTGCAACATGCAACACGGCCCATAATGTGAAGGATTACATTAATGCATCCTAATTGTAGGTGTAATGGTAATCTCGTCAGCGCCTGTATGAAGCCTCGCTGGTTGTAAATGTTGTTGAGTTAATCCTTTTTGTTGGTTAGGAAGGATTATGCCGAATCTATTTAACATTACTCACGTGAATTGGCTTCATTCAATAAGATTTCTATGAGCAGACATATTCATATTTATAAAAAAAAAACATTTTTACAAACTAAAATAAAAATATAATAGGTTTTATTGTTTACAAGTAAATGTATGACGGACTGTTACCCAAGTGGCATCGGACCTCCGTTATAATATAATAATAATATAAATATATAATAAAATAAAAACGTGTATTCAAGATAAAATTATATTTATAACCTTGTAATTATATTTTAAGAACAAATAAGTTATTATTCACATACATGCTTTTAAAATATAATTACATAATAATAAACAAATTGCGATACATCGAAAACTGTCATTGCTAAAAAAAGTTATATCACCTCACCCAAATCACTCCTTTTACAATCCCTTGCTAGTTATATTTTAACAATGCATAATTAATAATACTATGGATTTACAAATATTTTTTGAACGATTTGTTTATTCTATTTTGTTAAATAATTATTAATAGTCTCAATAAGATAACCTTTGCCCCTCTTATATACTGCAACCGACTATGAATGCCGTGTTTCTCGTCCGGAGTGACATAATTTGGGAATTCCAATAAATTTGATTTTCACTAAATTATGTCGAAATGTAACAGCGCTATGTATGGAAATAATTAATTAATTATTTTCAAATTATTTGTATTTAATTTTTAAGTATTTCATTAAATGTAATATAATTTAACAAATTAAAATTATAAATACAATTTCCACATGCTACGGTTTTTACTTTTCCCTGTCCAAGGAAAAAAGTATTGTGATCGTGAAAATGTTTACATGTTTTGAAGTCCATTCGATCGAGTTTTGAAAAATGCCTGTCTATGTTTCCGCGATTGCGCAAAAAAAAAAAACGGCTAAATGAATTGAACCCGTTATATCCAAGCTTTTTGTAATAGTTGAGAAATCTGAAAAGCTTCTTGTCGCAATAAAAAATCCTTAAGAATCTACTCTTAGCGTTTTTATTTTTTATTTTAACCAATTAATGATCGCACCGAAGCATGTTTCAAATAAAAGTTGTATGTCTTAAGGAAATAAGTATTTTCTTTTATTTACATTTTGTTGTATCATTTTCGGTTATTGAGTCGATGGCCAGTAATTAATAAATTTTTTCCACATTTAGCTCTTTCTATTAATATTTATTTTAATATTTTATGTCTGTTTTGGAAACAAATACCTGCGGTGTTTTAAAATTTAAATTACTTGCAAGGAAGAGTCTACATGTGTTGGATTATTAAACGGTGCACAGGGAGGTGATGAAATATAAATAATAAGAAATACGTTCCCCTGGTAACTTGTTTTCATTTTAAACATCCCCGTACCGAAATACATTCTCTTGAAATTGTGTATCTTTTAAATGTTTTGAACATAAATTCGGAATGAATATATAAATATTTCCTAACTTTATACTTTTTCTGTATTCGTGCTTTAATAATTTTACAAATCAATAAATTAAGTAATTAAAAGCAACAAGAATATTTGTATTTATGTTAGGTTAACAATATCGAATTAAAATAAATATTAAATAAACAAAAACATCTTTCAAATTATCAAACATTATATTCAAAAATGGTAACAACGTAATTTGAATAACATTTATAAATTGGCTATAGAGCATGGCTTCTACCAAAATTGTAATAATTTATATGTATATTAATATTAATCATATTATTAATAATTGACGCATTTATATTATAAACACATTACGCATAATAATTATGAGGTTACATCTGCGTTCAACCTGTCCAGCCCATATGACGGGCATTTCACTATCTCAAGATCTGCAGTTGATAGGTAGCTGAATAATTAAATATTTAATTGAAAATCGAATGCTTGAATTATATATATAATTAAAAATAATCTTCTCATAAATTCTCAATAAAACAAATATTATTATTATAAAAATAACATGTTTTAAAATTTCATAAAACCGTTATTACAACATGTATCGATATTCAAAGCCCACATTAAAATAAATCCTATTATTTCGAAAAGTATTTGATATTGCCGCATGTATAAATTCATGGAAATATTACAATTCAATCAGAAGCCCAGACATATATTGATTATTTATTCGCGAATAATTCCACTGATCCTTTGGGATTATACCGAAACCTGCTTCTGACATATCCGAAGTCGAAGGTCAGGAGTGATGCGTTGATATGAACGAGACGAATATCAGCATTCACCACTCGTACACCGACAATGAATACCATCAGGACGTGTTTACTTGCTATTGTGTTTTGTTGTGTGTTGTATCAAGTTTTCGCTCAAGGTAAGTGATTTTCTCTTGAATTGTCGCATTCGTGTTTAATATAATTTAATATTTAAAAACAATTGCGTTTGTTTCATCAATATAGTTTTGTAAAATAAATCAAAAGTCTAAATCAATAAAGAATGTTGATTTAAGCCAACTTCAGCAGGGGTTAAGTGAGAAATGAATGATACAATAAATTTTATCATAACGTGATTAAATTCTTTTTACTACAAATATTTTATTATTATTTACAATCACTTATTTTTTTCAAATACTGTTCGTTTAATATAATATTATTGATCTCGCCAATATTAGTCACTTATAGCATTTTTGTATTTCTCTCTCTCTCTCTCTCTTTAGTATAAAGCGGAATTTTCCCAACAGCAAAAATTTGAATATTGTTCTAATTTGTAATTATGAATACTTATTCAATGTACAAATTGTGAGCACTTTTTATTCCATACTTCACTTTTATATAAATTTGATTATTGTCGCTTTAATCAAAGCATTTATTCTTATTTTGGATACTCTAATTATACTTCGCGAAAATATTTGAATCGTGATTATTTTTTTATAGTTTATTTAAAGTTGCTTGATGATGTTTATACAAGATGACCAGAAAAATGTTAATTTCTAGTGGAAAATGTAAGTAAAAATATCTTTTCTGGCTTTTTATTAAATATATAATATAATACATATATACATAGCCGCTACATTTATTAATTTATTAAATTAAGCATTAAACTTCAAAATTAAATTTTGAACAAAACAACGTTTAGAAGTATTTCCTTTAATATATTAAACATGTGTAACGATGTAGAAGCCTCCACAATAGAAACTATCTAAAAGTGTGAGTTCTAAATTATTTTTATGACGGAATCCGTAGCGTAAAATGCTATATAAAAGAATTTAAAGTTAAAATGAAATCCCATCAAGCCTTACCCATAGAACCTTTATATACAAAATTTCTATTAATCCATGGGTAATCCACCGAATTGGTTTTCACGCTAAATTAATATTGTTTCAGGAAAACAATGTTTCCATGAAACGTTTCAAAAGCAAGGGAAATGCGTCAACTTAAAGCAATGCCCATCAGCAATCGAGAGATTGAAAAAGGGGGAATACCCACAGAAATGTGGTTTTGAGGGTCGCAGTTCAATTGTGTGTTGTGTTGACGAACATCCACAAAATCGACAGAGAAAATTGCAAATTGGAGAAATAAGCATACGAAGTATGAATACAATTATTTAAAATTTTAATTATTGGTTAAAGTAATATAAATTAATTATTAATTAAAACACTTTTTAATTTAAACAAAGTTTTCAATTAAATTAAATAAAATGAGACAAAGATGATTCACACATTTAATATAATAATACCTGGCAGAAAGACCTTGGGTCGATAGCCTATTAAAAGACAACCTCAAATTAAACACCGTATTATACTATACAATACTGTACTTAATATAATGTAAAAGTCCCTTGAATAAAGATATTTGTATATATAATAATACCTTTATTTACGGAATTACTTTTATACAAAAAATATGCTACAAAAAAATTATTACGAATATATATATATATAAACAATATTCTACATTTGTAGTTATTTAAATTGCAATGAAATTAAGCAAGGAAAATTTCTGGCAATGATCAATAAAATTCGATCAATCCCTTTTTACAACTGCAAAAAATTACTTACTTCAAAGTTTTACAAACATCTATTGAAACAACTACTTCTCGAGTAGAAATGTTGCTTGTTTAATTTCATTGTAAAATTAAAAAGTGTTTTATTTAATAAACTCGAAATGTATAGCAAAGTGAAAGCCTTAACAATCGATAATAATAAATTATTTATTACTGAAGCTAATTTTTATTACCTTTAAATTTAAATAAATAACTCTTAAACTGGATTTGTATAACAAAATTTAAAAACTAATCAAAATTTCATATATATAAGAACTACAGTTATTTTGTTCCGCAGTTTTTATAAAACTAAAAAAAAAACTGTTGTTTTAATTTATTTGTGAATATGCAGATTTATGAAATGTCACCCCTTGCCATTAAATTTTCAAAATCACTTTTCAATTGTGTAGCTAAAATACCACTATGCTGTATAAATAAATCTAGTTATATAAAGTTAAATTAATTAACAGTGAATACATTTATTTATTTTTTTATTATTAAAGTTAAATTAATTAACGGTGACTACATTTATTTATTTTTTTTTAAGAATGCAATGAATATGGAGAAATAGCAAGGAAACTTAAAACTTGGTGTAATCTACCTTTACCAACACCTATTTCTAATGATAATGGTTTACATGTGGCGCCAGGAGAATTTCCTCATATGGTAATCGCATATACGTAGAAGTTTTGCCTGTGTTGTATGAATAACAAAATCGAGTTTAATGCAATAATTGTTTTAACTTTGAAGAAAAAGCTGAATCTTTCAGAAAGTTTCCCACCCCGCATGCATGCATAAAATCAATCATTGTTAATTTTTATATATCATGATATTCATATGTATGCGTTTTTAATATTGACGACTACCGCGTTTGAATACGCCACATGGCGGTGAAAAATTGAACCAATTCAAGTAGTACTGTTTCCTTATTGATAACAAATGGTAGAGGGCGCGGCGAATCAGACGGTGCAGTTTTGAAGGGCTATTAAAAGAAACGGTGCAATTTAAAGAAATGGAATAAACTCCAACGGATCACAGTCGAATAGTCCGGAAATCAACATTTCTAAATGGCGTTTGTTTTATCTTAATCGGTACATCATGTCGTTTTATGCATCCTGACGGTATTTCATATAATTTATGCAAAACTTAGACATCACCTAACCTAATCTAACCTAACCGAACACGTTTTTTTTTAAACGAATGCCTCTATTATATAATTTTATCTATGCTTAACTTAATAACCCCTTTTTCGTGGTTGTATTGTGCATCTACGTAAAGGTATATTACGGCTAACATTACGTTGCAAAGGTGGGTGATTTTCTAGGTTTAGATAGATTTATAAAATTTTAATACAATTATTTTTTTTCACATTTAACTGTATTAATAATTATTCCATTATAAAAAATTATTTTAGGTGGCTTTGGGATATGAATCTAAAAATGGCTCGATTGCATATTTCTGCGCCGGTTCTTTAATAAGCGAGAATTACGTAATAACATCAGCTTATTGCACCAATTTACCAAAATTGTACGTACATAACACAAACACACCGACGCAATTCAACGAAATCAATCAAACCCACAAATTTCATTTTAGTAAAGAACCCGTTACAGTTCGCTTGGGTGACGTCAGCTTGAAGTCCCAAACTGGTGATTCCCACGCGAAATCAATCGATATTGCGAAAATAATCAAACACCCGAGCTACAAACCTCCGAATGTTTACGATGATTTAGCTCTGATTGAATTGAAAACGCCCGTGAATTTCACTGATCACGTTTATCCGGCTTGTTTGGGTACCAAGGAAGGTGGTCATGAAGACGTCTTCGCTCTCAGTTGGGGAGAGAGATCGGGCTGGCCGGATAAATTGCAGATGAAAATCAAGTTGGAAATTTACCCGCACAAAAAATGCTCCACTTTTTTCGAACTGGATGATCACGTTTTGGAAAATGGCGTTTCGAACAAGACGCAAATATGCGCTGGTGTTTCGAGCTCATCGAAATATCTCTGCAGGGTTGTTAATGTTAGTATAAATACATTTCGTATTTAATAAAAATTCTGTGTAACGCAATAATTATAGCGTTACACAGAATTTTTATATTGCATATTAAAAATATTTTCCTTTATCTTAATTCAGAAATTCAAAGGAAATTGATTTATCAAGTATGCCATGAACATTTGGAATTTCTTCTATACCATTCTCATAATCTACATTCAATTTATTATTCTTTATTTATTTATTTATTTTAAGGATGATTCTGGGGGACCCCTTGTAGCAATGTCGGAAACAAATTGTATGTACAGTCTAATTGGAGTAACAGCAATCGGAGACGCTTGCGTTCTTGAAAAACGTCCGAGAGTTTACTCTAAAATATCACACTACGTTGAATGGATTGAGAATATCGTGTGGCTGTAATTTATTAAAATTAAATATTAGAGGAGGAGACACCAATGAAAATTTATTAAATAGTATTATATGTATATTTCTAGAAGAAAGTAGAAGAACGTGTAAGATTCAGTATAAGAAAACAAAATAAAGTGATAAGTGGATTGAAAGGTGTAATCAATTGCATCAGCTATAGAGTTTGTAAGATACTTTTATTTTAATTAATAAAACAAACAGAATTAAAAGTTAATAATAGATATATTTTAAAGTTGTAAAGATATTTACTATAATCTTTTTTTTTTTAAGATTAGAAGCAGGGAAGGATAGGCCATATTTTACGTTGTTCAGTGAAATTGGGGGAAAACTAACAGGGATACATTCTATTCTCCGTCTTTATTTTGTCCAGTGTTCTCTGTAATTTTGCTCGTTGGCATAAGCGTAGTATTATTAAGTTTATAAATAGAAAACAGTATTCATTCACTTGGTCACAGTTATTTAAATATATTAAATAAAAATGATTTGAAAATAATTAATAAATTATTTCCACATTTAGCTCTGTGACTTTTGACTTACGTTACGTACAAATGCACATTAAAACAACTACTTTCCGGGCAAATACTCACGCCGGACATTGAATTACATAATGTACACCTGCTGTTGCACATCAATAAAATATTGTATAATGCAACAAATTTTGATCCGAGAAAAATTTAATGTAAAAACAACAAAAGGAACGCTACTCAATACAAGGCCATCTGCATTTGTGCAAATAAATGTATTATATTAAATAAAATGTTCAGCCACTATTCGTCTAGCGTATGGATGACCATTTCGGTTCGTCAGACCAGTGTGTTCCATGCGACTGAACCGATCTTGTATTGTGTCTACCTTATAGTCTAAAAACGCTAACGATACCACATGAAATTAGGCTAAAGATGGCGCTTGCGTCGTCTTTCATTTATTATGATTAAATGTATTATAATTATTATTCATTAAATAATAAAACAGCAATCAAAAACACATTAAGATTTTTAATTAATTCTTAAACTTTCTCACTTAACTAACCTTTGAAGAAAAAAAAACTTTTTTTGATTTATAGAATAAAATATAATCAATTAATTATTTTATTTCGGAATCAAACATAATGATAATTTTACAAGCTATATATAGGAACAAGAAATTATAGTACATGATAAAAATGTAAACAATAAAATATTTTTCTGTAGATATTACATTTGAAGATGATACCAGGCCGAAGCGGAAAAGTGCTCAAAGTAAGTACCCATTTTGGAACAAAAGTAATTAAGAGCTTAATCTTGTTCTCTGTATTTTCAGAATGTCAAGAATACGGAATTGAGATTGATGAAATGTTAAAAGGAAAATGTAATCATGATGTTGCTATTCCCCTTATTACCGGCGGTGGTGCAATTAATGCTGCACCAATGGAATTTCCTCACGTGGTAAAAACTGTTTATTCTTAATCATCAGAGATTATTAAAATAAATTGATTTTAATAGAAAAAACGATTTATTCACTTGATCACAGTTATTTAAATGAAATAAATAAAAGAATTTGAAAATAATAAATTATTTCCTCTTTAGCTACTAATTGTTATATTATACAATAATTAATTGTTATGCAACAGCAAATACTCATTATTGGATATTTGTTTTTTTTTTCTATTTGTAGTTCCTTAGAGTAGTATTGTTTAATACTGCGAAGGCTGCGACTGGGATGCGCACTGATTTAAAAAAAGAGAAATAAACAAAAATTGTTTAAAGTACTTTCGAATATAAGTCAACATGTCACAGGAGCTAAAGAGAAAATAATTTATTAATTAATTATTTTCAAAATCTTTTTATTTAATTTCAGAAATCATAATTTATTTAGAAAAAAAAAAAAGTTTGAATCTTTTTCTTTAAAATCTTTTTGTTACAATTTTTAAGGTCTTATTGGGATTCCAAGGTTTGGAAGAAGATAATTTCAAAACGATATATGTATGCGGAGGAACTTTAATTAGTAAAAAAATTGTAATAGCTGCAGCTCATTGTTTAAATACACGCCAATAGTAAGTATCAATTACGTGCGGCTTAATGAAACTTGTGAAAGAAAAGGACAGATATAGATTACGATATTAATAGTTGGGCTGAATAATTCGTAAGCTAACATAAAAGAAATGTTAAAATTTGATTCTAATATTCAATATATTGAGGGCGATGAAACGATTATAGCGGTTATACAGTTTTTCGATTCTATATCTATAGAAATATTTGTCTTTAGCCTGAAAATAGGAGCTGAATTTCTGAAAGTATTTTTTTTTAAGGAAAAATATTAAGAAATGCATTTTTCAAATACTAATATTTTACGTTTTTTTTTAATCAAATCAAAGTCTGTGTTATTTGATGAAATGGATATTATTTCATCAAATACCACAGACTTTGATAATAACTTTAGTGATCATGACGAGTAAGTAGACAAAGACAAAAACAAGACAAGGACGGGCGATAGACATTTCGTATGTATTATAAATAAATAATAATTATGTAAAATTACACAAATAAAGATTTATTTGTATATATAATATTCTAGGCAGAAAAACAGAGAAGATCGATAGCCCATTACTATTAACACAACTGCACATATTGTTATGAATTTTGTAAATTTTTGTTATCATATTGTCTAAATAAAGAATGTTTGTATATACATTATATTCTAGTTAACACGAAATGCAATTCGATGAGTAAATATTATGATATAAATTAAAATTTATATTTTAATGTTCTAATGTACAAATATTTTCATTCAGACACATTTTACAGCATAAACTTTTACTATAAACAACATATATTAACGTTAGTCTGTCTGGGGCTCTCAACCCTGGTTTAAATTTTAATTTAATATTTATTTTAGTGGTCCTCCAATATATGTAATAGTGGGCAGCTTGCTTTTAAATCCCAAAAAAGATGACAAAAACATTCAGGAAGTAAAAATTTCGAAAACTTACAAACACCCCGATTACAAGCCGCCCTCGAAATACAACGACATCGGCTTGATAGAATTAGAAAAGGAAGTGACTTTCACTCCTTACGCATATCCTGCTTGCCTGTCTCAAAATAAAAACATTGATGCTAATAGAATTGTAACATCTACCGATTGGGAAGCGTCAATAGACGGGAAACAAAATGATATTCTTTTGAAGGTTAATGTCAGAGTGATTCCGAATGCGAACTGTAGTATGGTATATGAGCCGACGAGAATGTTGAGGGACGGAATTTCAAAGAATCACGTTTGTGCTGGTATAGATGGAGGATCTAGGGATAATTGTTATGTAAGTATTTTTTTTATAAGAACGCACTTGTTGTTGCTACTAATTTAATAATTACATAATTTATGCGGTTACTATATTTATAATCTAATAAAACTTTTATTTAAAGTTCCATTAAATTAAAGCGCATTGTTATTTGTATCCGTTTTATGAGGGTATAAAAATCAATATTCTTTGAGTAAAGGAGGAAAAGGTACAATTATTGTTCCATTTCTTACTTACGTAATGCACACCCCAAGAATTACTTAATGGAAATCCTTGTCAAGAAATTGTAAAAAAATATAATTTGTATACATATGTTAAATATATCTATATATAATTTATAGGGTAGCACCGGTGGAACAATACAGTCTCCGTCCAAGCAACATTGCATGTATGACATCTTTGGAATATCTTCCTTTGGAAAATCCTGCATATGGACTATACCAGAAGTGTTTACAAGAATATATCCTTACATGGATTGGATTGAGAGCATTGTTTGGCCTTAATTTAATTAAACAAACAAAAATATAAATATGTTATTTTAATATAGAGATTTTTGATTATCTCAAAATATAATTCCATCATTTTATTATAAGGGTGACGTATATACTAAAAAAAACTAATAATAAAAACAATATATTATAACAGTATTTTTGACAACAAAATTTGTATTTTTTATGTGGCATCGTCAGCAAATGTAATTGGGATATTCGTTTAGTAAAGAAACTTGTCATGTTAGAGTATAAAACAAGGAAACAAAATTCAATAAATGAATTTGCCCAACCAACATAATCTATCTTTAGGTAATATTTCTCCACAAACTAGTTGGCTTTGTATCTATGGTAGATATGGAACAACTTTCGAAACGGTTCAACAGAATAATAAGAAAAGTAGCAAAAGAGGTATTTGAGACAAAATATACAGCTACAAATAAAAAACAAACAAAATGGTGGAATCCAAAAGTAAAAGAAGAAGTAACAAAGAAAAAAGTAATATGGGACAGGAATAGAATAGAATAGAAACAATTTATTAAAAAAAGAATACGACTTGTTTACCAAGATTATTGAGTAAACATGTTTGGGTTTTCCATACCAAAGGTCATAAATACAATCGAGATAATTTTCGCATTCACGCTTCAAACGCCGACAATGAATACGATCAAAACATGTTTAGTTGCTTATATTTTGATTGTTTGCGAATCATACCACGTAATTGCACAAGGTGAGTGTTTCGATATAATTATCCCTGTTATGTTTGTACACGGAACATCTAAATCAAAATTAACATATTATCGAACGGCGATTTGAAAAAAGTAAATACGATTTGTTGATTTATAATTATGCGGGTTTTGTTTTTCGGCGATTTTATAAATTGTAACGTGAATGAAAAAATAAGTAGTTGTAGTACAAACTAGATATAACAAAGGTATATAAAAATTAACTACAAACTATAAACTAAATTTTCTAAAAAAATCGTTTTGTTTTAAAAACCATAAATTTAAAAATACATGACATCTAAAAAACTTGTTATTCTATAACTCAAATTATGAATTTCCTTGTCCCCTTTAATGAAACCACAATTAGTAAAAAATGCATATATTCGTTTCTTACTTCACGTTTCGTTTTTGAAGTAAGGAACGAATCATTTTATTTTTTTCATTTTAATATTAATATAGTTGAGAGATGAAATTGTTGGAAGATGAAATATTCTATTAGAAAATTTGGTTTCATTTTTTAAAATTAATAAGTTCCAAAGCACTGAAATATTGCAAAGAATAATTTAATTAGCTTCATTAGAAATTCTAATTATTTCTTGAAGAAAACTTACTTTTAGAAATAATCATTTTTAATAATATTTACAATAAATAAGCGTCAGTAGTAGTTTATATTACAATAATTGATATGAAAAAATTATTTAAATTCTACGAATAAAATTAATAAAAGCAAAGATTAGTTGAACAATTTTGAATTCTCAACCAGTTTTTATATTGCATGAAAATAAAACAATTTTATTGAAATACTCGATCCGACCAGAATGTTTCTTATTTATATTTTCTTACAATCCCGAAACTAGTCAAGAATTTCAAGTTATTCAATCTAATCTGTGTTTTATTGGTTGATTTTTAATAATTTATTCAAATTTATTTCATTAAATAATTAATTCTTTTTTTTATTCTTTTAATTTATTTCGATAAATTGATGTTTTCGTTTTTTTTTGCGATAGGATCGCGGGTTTAATAAGATTACAAAATAAAACCAGTCTGGCTTTTCCATATTGAAGGTTGAAGGTCAGAAATAATACGGTCGGGATATTTCTACGCATTTATGCTTTTAAAGTTTTAAACGAACTCTATTTACTTGTATAAATGTATTTCAATAAAATTGTTACAAATAATGTACTATTACAATCCAAAATATTTGCAAATTCTAAAAGCTATAAGAATATTATTAAAGGCCATATTATATTGCGAAACAACCGTTTCAATCTCTGGATAATTATCACGAATCTTATCCACCATTCCCTGCACTCGCAAGCCCTCAGTAGACCTCCTGAGATGCTCCTCCGCCGCTGCCTGCACTTCATCCTTACAAGCCTCATCCTCACAACTGAAATACCCCTCAAAACCCTTTAAATCGTCATAGCAAATCTGCATTTTCACGTAAAACTCATCGATCGTTTCGTTGATGGCAACTGATGCGGGTTTGGATTCAAGGGCGGCTTGAAAGTCGTTTTCGAATTGGTCAATCATGAAGATATATTTTCTGGCGCATGCTTGTCTCGATGGTCCCGCGGAGCGTTCGAAGGTCAGAATTTCCTCTTCGAGCAGGGAGATTTTATCGCCGAGCTTGTCTTTTTCGGCGAAGAGGGTGTTGAGGAAGAAATCGAAGTTTTGCGCCGTTTTTCGGATTATGTTCTTTATGCCTATTCTCGTGATGTTGAATTTCACATCATCACTTGCCTAAAAAAAGTAAATACATTAAATAAAAACGATTTCGAAATAATTAATAAATTATTTTCACATTTATCTCTGTGACTTTTGACCATATTTAATTGATATGTTGATATTAAATAATCTATTAATTATTTTCAAATCATTTATTCACAAGTATCCTTTAAATATAAATAGAAAAGAGCATTCATTTAAATTAGTTAAATAACTATGACCAAGTGCACAGTTTTTTTAACTAATTTAAATAAAAATTATTTGAAAATAATTAATTTCCACATTTAGCTCTGTGATATTTTGACTTACGTTACGTAAGTACGTTAAAGAAATGTACATTAAAACAACTACTTCCCTGGTAAATACCTACACCGGAAATTGAATTCCATAATGTACACCTGCTGCTCATATCAATAAAATATTGCATAATGCAAACAAAGTATATACATTTTATATAGAAACTTTAATAGTAATAGTAATGTGAGTGTGTAAAAACATAAATTAAATTTAATAGAAAAAAAATTATTCACTTGCTCACAGTTATTTAAATAAATAATATAAAAGAATTTGAAAATAATTAATTAATAAATTATTTTCCTTTTAGCTATTTTGTGTGTATTAATTAATTTATAAATTAAATTTAACTGAGATTCTTTTTTTATAATATAATATAAAATTTGTTTTAATTAAATAAAAACCTTCGCACCTGAACGGAGGAACAAGCGATGAAGAAAATCACTAAGCCGTATTTCCACATTCTGATTTTTGATTCAAAATATGAGGATTTAATTACTTTACAACGAATAGTCTTTTTATACTACGCTGCGGTTTCCAAATTATTGTGTTTACGCAGGAAAATTACCATATGTAAATTTTTAAGAATATTTTGTGTTAATTTTCACCTATTTAAGCGTAAAAAATATAACCCTGAATATATTCTTATATTCTGTATAATTAAACCAATTATTATTAACATATGTTAATTATATGTTAAGAGATTATGATAAATATTTACAAAGTGGAACCCTTTTTTTAGAAAAAATCTTCATTAGTTTATTA
Source organism: Philonthus spinipes (assembly GCA_963082785.1). Lineage (NCBI taxonomy): Eukaryota > Metazoa > Arthropoda > Insecta > Coleoptera > Staphylinidae > Philonthus > Philonthus spinipes. The sequence continues at coordinate 20,359,521 of OY720318.1, forward strand.
CTAAATATTCCTAATTTATTTAAACATTAGTGCAATAATAAAAAGTTATTTAATTAGTGTTTAAATAATGATAACAACATTATTCTTTATGTTGGTTGTTGTTTGTGGAGACTTTAATTGTTTAAATAAAAATATTAGTCCTTTCTCCTATCTATTTTTTTTATTATACTAAATATATTTCGGAAACTATGTTTCCGTCTTCAGTTGTGAAGTTTAAATAAATTTTTAAATTAGTTTGAATAAATATTTAAATTAGGCTGAAAGACCTCCGGTCGATAGCCGATTCATCATCATCTACAGAATATAGTTCTAATTTTTTAATATTATTGTACATACATATACATATTTGAATAAAGATGGTTAGTTAGTTGTTATAATTCAACATTCAATGATTAATTAACGATTTTTTTATTAATATTTACGAAATATCCTTAAAATATTTTTATTGCGAAAATTCGTATTCCAGGAACTAAAACCTATTTCGAAAATGTAAATGGAAAGGAATAATTTCGCATGTAAATATGTTTAGAATTTTATTAGTTGTTAAAAATATACTGTACACAAATTACATTTTTGTTTTTCACAAAACTTGTATTTATCTACAATAATTCTCAACTTTTGCAATAAACGCGACTCGCGTTAAAATTACGCCCGCTTCACAACAGTTTCCGAATTTAATTGTCTTCTCTTTATATATTGCATTTTATGGGATGCAAACATTTCAACAGAAACGCACTCATATGCTCCGTGTGTTAGTGTGTGCGCGCTGCTATTTTTTGGCTAGAAATTACTGCATATGGTTTATTGCTGTACTTCAAACACGAGAAAGATTATAAAAAATGGTCCTGTTTTTTATTCGTTACCGGTAGAGCTTTCAATTTTGATATGAAATAGTTTCAAAAAAATCGTTCACTTGCATTTATATTTATATATATAATATATACAGGGTGGCACAAGATTCCGATGAAGTCCAATATCTCACTTATTAAGAAATATACAAAAAATGTTACTTAAATTATTAGTAGCTACAGTCAAACTTCACATATTAAAATTAGTTTCATATGTACAGGGTGTTCAATAATCACGTGACGTATCAAACATATGTTTTTTTTAAATGGAATGCTATATTTTTTATGTCAATTTTAGATTCTTCGCTTAAAATTAATCATTTTTGACATAAGGTTTATTAGGTCAATTTTTAATATTTTAAAAGTTATAAACAATTTAATGTTGAAATCAATGAAACTATGGGGCCTTATTTTTAACAATTGAGAAACGATGTGTAAACTTTCTGTTAACGCAATTTAATTGAAAAAATTAATTATGCTATATTTTGTAGACACAATTGTTAAAAATGCATTATTGTTAATTATTATATTTTATTTCATAATTTTTATTAATTATCTTACATTTGACTACAGTGAAATTTTTGCAAATCACAATTTACATAAATCAAAAAAGAACGTAACAAAAAAAATATGAAATAAAACCATAACAAACACAATTATCAAAGTAAAGAAAGGAAGGGAAGGATAGGCAAAAACACGCCGGGGCCCGCGGAATAAATGATGTAGTCAGGAGTCGTGATGTCCTCATTAATATTTCATATCGGAAAATTAAAAATGCTCGCCGGAATGTAAACTTTATTTAAAACGGGAGCGGACCCCGCGACGCTGGAACAACAAGCAACAGCAACAACATCCACCGGAACAGCTTCCTGTTTTTATCACCGCCGCCCTCCGTTCGTTCCCCAGTCGCCGGGGGTTGCTGCACGACGGAACAAAATTGAATCTATTGTTTGCCGAGCGGATGTGGCCTTTTTATTTATTTATTTATTTATTTATTTTTCCAGCGCGGTAAAAGGGGAAAGTGGCATTTTTGGAAAGAATTTCAAATAGAAATAGGAACATCATTGTGCTGATTTATATCATTTGATATAATTAAAATTATATAAATTTATGAAGAAATTTGTTTGTAATAATAACATCTAATATGTTAAACCCATATTAGTTCTCTCTCTCTCTCTCTCTCTCTATATATATATATATATATATATACAGGGTGGCGCAAGATTACGATGAAGTCCAATATCTCAGTTATAAAGAAATATACAAAAAAATGTTACTTATATTATTAGTAGCTACTGTCAAAATTCACATTTTAAAATTAGTTTCATATATACAAGGTGTCCAATAATCACGTAACGTATCAAACATATGTTTTTTTTAAATGGAATGATATATTTTTTATGAAGATTTTCGATTCTACGTTTAAAAATAATCATTTTTTATATAAGATTTAATAGGTCAATTTTTCATAGTTTGAAAGTTATAAACAAATGAATGTTGAAATCGATAGATGTTTAGAGCCTAATATTTCAATAATGAAAAATGAAATAAACATTCTGTCAACGCCATATAAATGCAAAAATACTTAATAATAAAAGAAATACTCTTTTTTTCTCTTAAAACAAATTTTTATATACAAGGTGAAGCAATACGCAAAATGATTTTTTTCTCTTTTTACTTAAATGGGACACCCTATATTTTTTTAATTTTTTATGCTATTTTAATAGAAAATTAATCACTCTTCATTTTTTATATAACATATTAAATAGCTACCGTCTACCGTTTTTGAGATATTTAATCTCAAATACAAATTGGTATAGAATTTTCAATCAAAGTAGGCCGTGCAAGAACAACTAATTTATTTAGTTGTGAAAGTTACGCGAACACAAATATAAAATAATTTAGTGAAACGAATAATCAAGTGCATTAATTAAAATACATCATAATTCATACATATTTTTTTTACCACGGGATAAATGAGAATTTAATAAAAAAAGTAAATAAATATTAAGCTGTAATTATTTTAATACGCGATAATATTGAAAATACAACAATTTAAATAGGTATGTTTTTGGCTGTGCGCCAGGATCCAGGTACAACGAATCTTCTTATCTCAGGAATGCGTTCTCGGAGTGAGTCGTCGATCGTTTTTTTCTTCTTGATTTGCGATAATTGTACTCTTTGTTTATGAACAAGTGGTAATTAGTGAGTGGTGGAGGTGAGTTGGATTTCGATTCACCAGGAATGGGTTGGAAGTTATTTTTTCTATTAAGGTATGTTAATATTAATAATTTATTTTTAAACAGATTTTACGATTCCTATTATTATCATCAATTTATTCTCCAAAATTGCATTTGATTAAATAATTTGGTATAGAATTTTTAACCAAAGTAGGCCACGCCAGAACAACTAATTTATTTAGTAACTTTCAACGCTTAATATTATAATTAGTAAGTAAAGTACATTTTACGTTATATTTTATAACACTGGTGCAGTTAAACATACTTCTTCAATAAATGATTAATTTAATTGTTAAAAACTAACAACAACTATATTTTTTGGTTATTATTCGAAAAATATTTAAAATATTCCTATATGCTTCTTAAATTGATTTATTTAAACAATTCATGTTGACTGAAAAACCCAAAATAGATACTAAGTGAAATAATAAAATATTTATATCATTATATTTTGTTAACATTTTTATGTATTTATTTCACACATTCACATTTTTTTTAATTCAATAGAATTCAAACATTTTACAATTTTTTTCTTAAAAAATATGTCCCAATAACCATTATAACTCGCTAAATAATCGTTGAGCAACTATTTTCTTTATATTTTGCATGCGCCTTTAAATATCGATTGTCATTTGAATATCCTTTTAGGTTAGGGAGTAAGTATGTTATTAAATACCAGAAAACGATTATGAATTGCATTTGTTTTAATTATAGCCTACTTAAATTATAGATTATAAGCGAAACTTATAATTTTGTACTTTGAATTGAAATTGTTAAAAAACGGTAACAGATAGGGGTATAGTTTATTATACAAAAATTAAAGAACAATCAATTTTCTATCGAAATAGTGTAAAAAATGTAGGGTGTTCCATTTAAGTGAAAAAAGAAAAAAATCATTTTGCGTATTGTTTCACCCTGTACACAACATTTGCTTTATGGTAACAAACGATTATTCCTTATATTATTAAGCATTTTTTCAATTAAATTGCGTTACCAGAAAGTTTACATCGTTTTTCGTTTTTGAAAAACAAGGCCCCAATCTTCTATTGATTTCAACCTTAAATTGTTTATAACTTTTAAAATATTAAAAACTGACCTAATAAACCTTACGTCAGAAATGATTAATTTTAAGCGTAGAATCTAAAATCGACATTAAAAATATAGCATTCCATTTAAAAAATCATATGTTTGATACGTCACGTGATTATTGGACACCCCGTATATATGAAACCAATTTAAAAATGTGAAGTTTTACAGTAGCTACAAATTATGTCAGTAATATCTTTTTGTAAATTTCTAAATGACTGAGATATTGGACTTCATCGGAATCTTGCGCCACCCTATATATATATATACATATATATATATATATATATATATATATATAGGTCATTATTAGAAAAAAATGCTCATAAATTAAATTTATATAATTTTAATTACATCAAATGATAGAAATCAGCACAATGATGTTCCTATTTCTATTTCTTTCCAAAAATGGCACTTTCCCCTTTTACCGCGCGGGATAAATAAATAAATAAAAAATAAAAAGGCCACATCCTCTCGGCAAACAATAGATTCAATTTTATATATATATATATATATATATATATATATATATATATATATATTATATATAGATTCTGAAATATTTACTTAAGATACAATAAACATTAATTTATTATTAAAAATCCACCAATAAAATAAATAAATGAATGACTTTAAACTCAATTTTGAATTCTCTTGAAAATGGGCTGATAACCAGTTAATTAAAAATATAAAGTCATTCAATTTAATCAGTGTTTAATTTATTTTATTGGTAGATTAGCACATACCAAAATTAATTGACAAAGAAACAAAAATAATTTTATCACAAAGGTGTAAATATGGAACATATAATTTTGTGTGTATCCGGGGACGCGTTTGTCGGTTCGCGTCACTAATAATTTTCAATTAAATTTTCTGATCACATTAATAAATATGCCATTTCCACTCATATTTATTCGTCGTTATATCGAACTAATTTTAGTGTAACTGCTATTAATTTTGAACGGTTATCGCCAATTAATACACAATCAATATTCGTGCGGAAAATTAAATTTTGTTAATTAATATATCAAAATCGATATTGCTTTAAAAATTTGCAGTTATATATTACCAGAGAAAAATAGCGATTAGTCAGTCGTAACTAGGCATATGTTTTGATAAGTTTTTTTTTTTTAAATAAGTTGAAAATTCAAAAGTTGTGAGATTCCTTATATATCATCCTTCAGTCCAACATTCGATAGGTTGTAGAAAAAAAATCTATCAATCATGGAAATTACAAAAGGCGTTACGACATTACAATATTATCCTGGGAAAATTCCCCGCCGAACATTGAATTTCATAATGTACACCTGCTGTTGCATATCAATAAAATATTACAACATGCAACAAATTTTTGATCCGAAAAAAATTCAATGTAAAAGACAAAAAAGAACGTTACTTAATACAATGCTATCTGCAGACATGTGTTTCGGGATTCACACCTCGTCAGTACAGCTCTTCCTTACATAACTTAAATATGTTAAAATAAATCAATTAAATTAATTCAACTATACTTAGTAAAATTAAATGACTTTTCAAATATGGAAAGGTTCAATCGCCTCAATTGGAATTTAATTGACACCATGATAATCTGCAGACTTTTTTTTTCAACAAGTCCAACTTATTTCAAAGTCGACCCAATTAATGGAGATATGTTTTTTTTTTAATTACAAACGCCTTTAATATTACACCGTGGTCGTAACAGTAGAAAAAAATGAAACTGAGAATTATTTCTGCTTTCAGTAAAGAATTTGTAACAATATTAAATTCTAAATCCCCGCTGGCGTTCGCGCAGTTTGTGTGTTTTGTAAAGCGGTTTTAAAATCGGATTCAATTATCACATCGTTTGATCGAATTGATCCCGTTGACGGGCTTGATGATTGTTTTGCGGTAATTACGTTACATAATTGGATTTAAGTATTGAAATGCAGCGCTTTGATTAACATGTTGAAAATAAAAATAATCATATCAGGTAATTCAATGAGAATTAGTTAAACGCGGTTTGTTTGTACAGCGATTTTTTTTTGAAGGGCGGTGGTTTGAGCAATATTATTAATTATTTTGATTTGTACAATAACTGCATTTATTTTAAATACATTTAAATATTTCATTTTGGATTGATTCAGTATATCTTTCCATTCAGTAATCTAATTCCTGAAAGGTACCCAAATATTTTATTTTAATTGTGCAGGTCAGAATCTTAATATTTTACGCAATATTGCATTGAGTATAGTAAATCTATCAACTTAGTGATAAATTTGAGATAACCAGTGAAAATTATGAATAAATATCTATGCTAAAATCATGCATTAAATGCATTTTTTTTACTGCCATTTGCTTTTTTAAAAATAATAAATATTAATATTTAGTAGGCAGAGGTCTAACAATGTGTAAATGATTGTATTTATATGTATTATAAAATTATATAATGTAATACTCAGAAATAAAGATTTTCAATGTATAATATTTAGTTTATTTTAAATAATTCTGACTAAGTCAATATTTTTTTTATTATAATAGAAACTTATTAATAGTGCTAGTATAAAATAATCATCGTGATATCAATAAAAACAAATGCGAAATCAATATGAGTTCGAAATTGAAACACTTTGTTGTTTTGAAAGAGCATCGAGGAATCGCGTGAAAAGTGAGAATGTAATCCCGTTTTAGTGTTATAGCGTCGCATGCTGGGGGTTGGGAATATCTGCGTGAAACGATGGTGCAAATATGCTCTGTGCATGCAATAAAAATGAGCATGCTCTGGCTGAAAACGCCGATCACATCGGCTGTAATTTTCTGTTTACGGCCAATTCTGGCTTTATGCGCTTTTCGCGCTTTCGAGTAGATGGCAACGTTACGCGGCCGATTTCTTGTGAATTATGTCTAGGGGAAAACTACCCCCGTTAATTGCAGATTGATGGCTGTGCGAAAAGGGCAAAGTGTTTGGTTATTCTGTAAAAGATGGCAGCATTTGTGGGTTGTACAGTTTTCAACAAAGACTCTGTAACTAAATTTACTTACACGTATTAATAGAATTCAGAGGGTTCTTCCTTTTTTTTTTCTCCCTTAATTTGATAATTTCAGCGGCAAAGGCTATGACTATCTATCATTTAACATTACCATTCTTCGGTATGTGGACGAAGTTGGCGCATCATTAGGGGGTTCTTCCCTAAATAGAAATCATCTTATATTGAGTTTTACAAACGATCACCATCTCTGAATGAGTAGTGCATAATTTAGTTTGATCTTTATATTATGAAACCTGTAGATGGCGACAGAAAATATTTGAGAAATCAATATATTTACAGAAATCTTCGAGAATTGTGTAAAGCCTGAAAACTAAAGGGTGCCCCCTTACAAAAATATACACCAACAAGCAAATGTAATTGCAAATAATAATAATCGTACCATACTTATTGATATATGTTGTTATTTTAAATACGTTTGTTAAATAAAGTTTATTCACATGTATTAAATAAATATGAATAGATTATTAAAAATCAACAAATAAAACACAGAAACTAGTCGAGAATTTAAAGTTAATTCACAACTAGTTTAGGGTTATTAGCCCATTTTGAAGAAGATTTATTCATATTTATTTCATACAATATGAACTACCAATGTCTAAATATTAAAACCATTAATTACTTACATGTAATTGCAGAAATCTTCTAGAATTTATTGATTGTGAAGGGATTAACTGTTTGAAAATCCACGATAAATTTAAATGAAAATATTATGTTTTTGATTTTCACTTTTATTTATTGTTCACGACAATTGTTTCGCTACACAGCAGCTTCTTCAGGCGAGGAAATATAATACATATTTCTCTGTCTGATGTCGCGAACAATAAATAAAAGTGAAAATCAAAAACATAATAGTTTCATTTAAATTCTAGAATTTAACAGAAAACTGTACATTTTTAATAAATGCCAACTTTTACTAGAGAGTAAATTCATCTTTCTAGTTGATAATAATAACATATTTATTCTAGAAAAAAAAAACATTTTATTCAATTATCACATTTTATTTTTATTCTGAAATCGATAAAAAAATCTATTTTAAATTTAAATCAAATAACGAAAATTTACGGGAAATGATCGCTAAAATTCGAATGTCTGAGTTATTAGCTGAAATGATAATGGTGTAAGATGGATATTTACATTTAGCGGGAGTATTACGATTATGAGGGATAATAAACGTATATTTCATTGGATTCTCTTAATACAATTATTTAATTGAAACAAAATTACAATATTCAAACGACCCCATGAGTAAAGTTTGTTAATATATCGAATCCCCGCCACTGTTTATGCATTTTAGTAAAGTTTAAGGCTGCAGTAGTGTATGAAGTTTCGAGCAAAGTTTATTTAATGCGCTTATTGAAATCTGACTTCTATTTATACAACAGAAAGGACTATAATATTTCAATCGACATTTTATTGTGGCTTAAGTATTTCGAAGCAGTAAAAGTACGCAAAGAAATGTACTTACTAAGACGTAAATTTTAGCAGCAAAAACACGAAAGGTATAGAAATAAAATGAAACAAGTAAAATAGTTTATATAAGAAATAAACTATAAAAAAAATCCTGATTTATAAACTTGTTAATATTTAAGAATTCAGTTTTTTTAAGTAAATAAAAATATCTGGATTATCGTAGCACGACCTAAAATATAAATCAATATCAACACTTACATTACAGTTTACTGCAGTGAAGAATATAAAATATTATTTGAGGTTTATTTTAATGTTTTTTTTTATATAATTAAATTATTTACATAAATCAAACCTCAACATTTAATTTAAAAAAATAAAACTACTACAAATACTGTTTCAATATTAGTACAAGGACTTAATAAGAGATGGCAGTGCAGTCTAGACTAATTTTAACTGTAATAGAAAATACAATTATTTACTTAATCACAATTATTTTAAATAAATTTCTTTCATTTAATATTATTTTGAACATAAATAGAAAAGAGAAAAGAGTATTCATTCACTGAGTCACAGTTATTTAATAATTTGAATATTTCTTTGGAAATAATTAATTAATTATTTCCACATTTAGAACAGTAAAACTTTAACAAAAGAAATGTACATAATTTATACATACGTACATAATTCTCTAAACCACGTGTCTTATTATCACCTTCTGGTAGCCCAAGCCCTATCATGAGAAGTTTTTATGCTACAACATTGCGGCGCCAATTAGTTTTTTTTTTTTCTTGTTAGTTATTGATAATGTACACATAGTGTACGAAATGTACATCTAACGAAAAAATAAAAATTGTGAAGTAAGGACATTATTTTTTATGAGTTGATTCTTATTTATTAAAATCAAATGCTCGAAAACATTTGCCTTGATTTTAGTTTCTGTTATGAAATCCCGTTTAATATTACCTGGGACGTAAAAAACTCCTCTTATGCTTATTTGAAAGGAAAATTTAATAAATAAAAACACTTCAATTCAACGCTATTGTCACTAATTTAATACTCCCCGGTTTTTGTTTTACCCTCTTGCCAATTACCGCGCCTACGCTTTGTCACTGAAATCCTCGTAATTGTTTGTAACGTATCTTTTTTCGATACGCTCTCATTATATCGCAATGTTATTGAAATAGCATAGCATTTATACAGCCAGGATTTTATTTCATATTGATTGAGAGCATTTGTGAAAATTATTTAATAACCGGACTGATGAAGCTCTCAGCAAACTATGAGCGTGCACGACGTGTTTGAATATGATTGAACACTAACGATCCTGAAACAAGGAGGAAATCCATACATTGGAAGAGCCCAAGCTCTCCAAGGCAAAGAAAGCTATAATGAGATATTAAACTAAATATATTTCGGAAACTTGTTTCCATCTTCAGTTTCCGAAATATATCTACTTTAATAAAAAAATAAGTAGGAGAAAGGACAACTATTTTTATTTAAATATGTATGTGTTATTTCGAAATTGCATATTGTTCTGTAATTAGTCTTGTTTCCTTTTAGGAAATAAACTTCATTATTATTATTATTAAGAATAAATATTTTTTTTATAAAATATACGCTAACTGGTGTATTAATAATAATATTTATTGTCGATTAATTGATATGCACCTATTATAAATCATAAACAAATCCCGAATAAAACTGCCAACTTTAAATATGCACATTAAATTATGGATCTGAATAAATTTACATCGAAATAATATTTATCCATATTGCATGCGCGTATTATAAATAAAATCAAATGTGACTAAATAAATTAATTAAACACTGTATTTATTAATGCCCTCCGGTTTATTTGTTCTGTCGAGAGCTTTGCGTAAAAAAAAAACAATATATTTTTATACATATTCTGTTTTTTTTTTGCTGTTTTATTTTTATGTCAATTGTGGTGTTATTATTTCAAAATTAAATATATGTAGGCGAATCGCACGGATATTAAAATCACTCATGCAGCTGTGTAGTTGTTTATGGGTTATTTATTGAAATTAAATGGATGCATTTTGAAAAAAAGGAAATATTTTTCATCAATGAAGCAATATTGAAATAATTACGCTTTTAATAAAGCTCATTTATAAATTATTAATCGCTGCAAAAATATTTTAAAATAGATTATATTAAACGTGTGAATGAAGATTTAAAAATTGCTGTTTTAATGGAAGGTAATTCCTGTTGTTGAAATAATCCTTATTGTTGTTGTTTAAAGTACTTACATAACGTAAGTCAAAAATATCAGAGAGCTAAATGTAGAAATGATTTATTAAACATTTTTATTTAATCCCAATATTATTTATTTAAATAAAATAATTTACAATTTGTAACATATATACTACTTAATTAAGAGTTGTTATATATGGAAACCATAATATTTCTTTCTTTCTTAATCTTATTCTCTTTTACCCGTATTGGGTGTCGAGGAACCATAACATTTACTTAGATTAATTATCTAGTTAAATATGTTGAATACATAAAATAAACTTTATAAAATATTAATTATTTCTATTACGTATGTTAAGGTTGTATGAATTATCTAATAGTTTGTTATAATTGCATTTTGTAATTATTCCAATGGTATGTTTGTCAATTAAATCCTTAACCCAAATCTTATCTCCAGTGTTAATTATATCAGATGAACTTAGCAAGTTTACGGAGCACCCTACGCCCCATCACGGACAAGGGTCTCGGCTTCCTTCCCAGCATCTCGGGCCCGCCGTTCGTTTTTTGTCCACCGGAAGCCCCGAGCAACTTCCCACCTAAACCACTCCGATTTACCAAGTCACCGACGCTGATGCCGCCGCAATCGTCTTTTCCGACTTCCGTTATCCCCGCTTCCGGTGTGCGGAGTCATTAGCAGATGCGGAATACCTGTCCGCAGGAAGCGCGAGGCCGTGGATGGGGCGCCGGCCGGCGAGATAAGGGGCGCAAAGGGCACGGCCGGCAAATACGGCGATTTATGGTGCAACGCCCGCCCGGCGGTCGCCCATAAATTGGGTTAATACGGTCGCAGGAGCAAAAGGGCCAGACCGCCGGAAATAAGATTAACAAATCTAGTGTTGCCATAAATTCATTTAGTTCCACCCTTAATCTATATGTGTGCAATATGCTGTTGAATTATACGCAACTTTAAACTCCCCGCTCGTGTTTTCCCTTTATAATTCAACATCAAAAATATTCATAAAACAATTAAAACTTTCGAAGTAATTTCTATTGTTAACGAAAAAGGTTAACATTTCAACTTGATTTTTGTGTATATACACAATCTAAAATTATTCACATAGTTTTTCTCACAATATAATTTTTCGAAATAAGAATCTAAATAGCATTAATAATATTCTATAATTGTTTGTATTTGTCGTAATTTTTTTATTAAGTGTACATCGTGGTCTCTTTACAACCCTGAATCGCTACCGCTATGAAAATAGTTAATCTACTCATTTTATGTTCGTCATTTTTTTTGTGATAATAGTGTTTATGCAATCGTCTGCGAAATCAAATATCTATATACACCGTGTAATTTTTACATAAAGATGATTATATATAAACTAAAATAAATTGTCGATTTCGAAAAAAAAATATGTAATTTTTAAAATATGATATTTTTTAAAATATCGTTAAGTTGTTAGAGAACATATATATTCAAGTAATTTATCGCGTTATGAATGTGCAAACGTTTTGAATTAATTTAGTAATTGTCAAAATAATTTTAATAGTATACAGTTTTGGTGAATGCGCCGGGCTATTGCTGGAGTTATTGCCGGCTAAATCAATTGTTAGGATAAGTACGGTACTTGCACAAATTTAAGCACCTTAGAAAACCGAAACTAGTCGAGAATTAATAGTTATTCATTTTAATCGTTGTTTGCGTTTATTTTATTCTTAGATCGTTCATAATTTAGTGAACGAAACAATTATTCTAGGTCGTATACTTTGTAGACCCAAATCGTTGATGATGCTACTTGAAATTAGGCAAAATGTGGCGCTTGCGTCGTCTTTAATTTATTATTTATTATTATTATATTAACTACAAATCTTTAAATATTCAAAATATTATTCGTAAATTAAAAACGATTGTTATTTCGAGTAATAAATATTAATTTTTAATAAAGAATTTTCACTACTTAAATGAACATAAATGTGTGGTGTATTTGCGTCGATCTACATTTCCAATTATTCCCATTTTATTTTTTTCTATTTTCGATAAGAGCCCGGCTCGGACGTCCCGGGCGGAAAATGCACTCGTAAAAAGGAAAATAATAATAATTCCGGGAGAAGTCGATGATGCGGCATTTGTGGTGCCGACGCTGGTTTTCTTCCTCTTGCATCGGAAATAAAACGGGGGCGCAGATAACGATTCCGAGACTCGTCATTCCTGCCCGGCCGTCGAAAGTGACGTCGAGGAGGAGCGTTATCGCCCACAGAAATGGAATTCGCGTTATGGATTTACTCTGCTTGTGTGGGTGTGCTTCTAAATGTGTGTGTGCGTTTCAATTTTTCATTCATGGATAAATGTCGTCGATTCCAGCGAAACCGTTCACTGCACTCAATAACAAACTCGAGTTTATTCCCGTACACATACACTCAAATGCGTATCGATTCATACTTTTTTTTTATATATATACGAAAGTTATTTTGTTTGTTTTTAGCATCCTTAATACTCTTATTAAAATAATATTAAGTTCATTACGCGAGTTACAATTATATATATAAGGATAAGAAAATAATATATATATATATAATCGATGTCCCCTTTTACCAATTAGTGTCGGGGTGGATAAGAAAATAATTTTAAATATAAATAATAAAAATGATTATTACCTAATATAATCACTGCAACAATTACTTACTGTATAAAGTGCTATTTTTGAATTATCCGCCTACACGCGCTATCTAACGCCGTGAAAAGGAAATGTATTTAATGTTGGCTAGATTTATGAGATTTTAGGGGAGTGATTGTTCAGTTGGGAATAGTTGCGACAGCCATGTAATATAAATACAAGAAGTTTGAACCTCATTATGGAAATAATTGCAACAAAAACTATAATAACAATTAATTCTATTATTAACCTTATCATCCGAAGTTGAAACTTTACACGGGTTTTAGGGAATATTATATACTCCTCCCGCCGTTTTATTAATATAATACACCCAGACGTGCATTTAACCGTTGCCAAAGTTGGTATTCCCACGAAGAACATTATTAATTCCTAAATGGGTTTTAAATTTAATACCCCGGCAAAGTGGCCGATATAAATTATATACACGCATAACTCGTACTTTAAGATTCGATTCAGGTATTTGGCGCGAGAGGGGGCGTCGGGTTCGAGCAATGCCTCCCCGGGGAGGACCCTGAAATAGGCGAGGGGCTGAACATATTTTACGTGCTTGTGTATGTATGCGTGTGCGAGAGAGTGTTTTTGCATTTACTAAAACAGCCCTTAAAATTTATATTAAGTTGTATCAGTTCATGCGATTGAAAATGTTGTTTCGCTAATTAAATTTAAAGATTTTATTTATCAAGTTATTTCTCAAAAAAAAAATATATTTAGCCGTTAGTATCGTTATTTATTTATTAACGCAAATCAATAAATATTAATTACGCATAAAAATGTAACAAAATTTACACAGATCTAAATGTAGAAATAATTTATTATTTGTATAAAATAAACATGAATAGATTTTAAAAAATCAACCATTAAAACAATTAAACACATATTAGATTGAATAACATTAAATTAATTAATAATCTATTCATATTTATTTCATACAATATGAACCACCAATGATTAAATATTAAAACCATTAATTTATTAATTAAGGCAGAAAGACCGATGGTCGATGGCCATTTTCTGCTGTATTTATCAATTGTGATTGTAAATATTAAATGTAAACATTCTCTATATAACTTTAGAAATTAAGATGTATATAAATATATATTAATTATTTTCAAATCATTTTTATTTATGAAATAAATATGAATAAATTATTAAAAATCAACCAACAAAACACAGATTAGATTGAATAACTTTAATCTGTGTTTTATTGGTTGATTTTTAATAATTTATTCATATTTATTTCATACAATATGAACTACCAATGTCTAAATATTAAAACCATTAATCATTTTTATTTAATTTATTAAATAAATACGGGTGACCAAGTGAACCAAATGAAGTCTATTTATACATTAAAATAACATAAAAACCAAAAAGAAATACATTCAAAGTTATTTTTGTTTGTTTGTTTAATTAAAAGATTACCTTTCAACTGTGTATTTAATAAAGATTTGTGGGAAAATATACTTTTTTTTATATAATTTTAAGTAATGAAATTCTAATATTCTTTAAAAAAATAATAATATATTCTCTCATTAAAAGCAAAATCCATTAAGAAAATTAATGTGGTACAAAGTAAACGTATCCAGATAGGTGAATTAATTTCGTATTAGGTATTTCGTATTAAAGGGTAATTTAAGTGAGGTATATAAAATCTGTAACATGCTCCGATATTAACTTGCAGCTTATAGCTTATGCAGTGCAAAAGCTCCGTTGTGGGTGCACATTTAGGTCATCGGATGTTGAACGCCATTTCTTCTTTTTTTTGTGCAATTTTTTTGTGTTGTTGGCGGCGATGGTGGTGTATGCGAAGGGAGGATATCAGTGGTGAGGACGCAAAAGAACCGATATTGAAATCCTTCCTGCGAAACGACGCTCCCAGCTGCGAGCTGCAGGTATAATGTCGCGGCCCGGATATGAATTCAACATTGGGTTTTTCATCACGAGGGGGGGCTTTCCAGCATCCAACACCACCCCCAACCCTCTTTTCCGCCGAACTCCCCGCAACAGCCAACGTCGACAAATAATGAAAGTTTGCACTTTTCGATTTATTCGCCGGAACGTGGAAAACTTTTATGAGTTCCTGACTCTCCGTTCACTTCTTTTTCCTACATGTAATTACCTACCGGATAATTCGATGAACTCAAGTTTATTTTTTATTCTATTTAATTTTTTATCCATATTTTAATTACTCATTTAATCCTTATTAAATATTTTTCTAGTAAATTTATTACTTTTACGTGATATGCTGGATAAAGAATGTAACTAAAAGTAATTTACCCAGAACTAATTATTTTTATTATATTTTCTTGTCATTTTATAATAATAATAATCTTTATTAACAGAAATATACAGCAAAAAATACAAAAAAAATAAAAATCTACAATCACCATTCATCAATTCATTTGCGCAAATCATCCAGACAGTTCAGCTAGCTAGCATAGATTTTTCTTTAACTTCATCATAAATTCACGACAGGGCAGAAAGACCTTTGGTCTATAGCCCAGACAGACTAACACTTACATGTATTGTTATTATTTATATTGTTATATTGTTAAAATTATCTATATAGTCTGAATAAAGATATATATATATATATATATAAATATAAATAGAAAAGTAGTTGTTTTAATGTGTATTTGTTTAACGTACTTACGTAACGTAAGTCAAAAGTTACAGAGCTAAATGTGAAAATAATTTATTAATTATTTTCAAATCATTTTTATTTAATATACAAAATAAATATAAAAAAAATACAAAATCAAATGTATATTTTATATCTACTAATTGGCTATCGACCAATGGTCTTTTCGCCTTAATTTTGTAACTTATCCTTAAATGCATTTAAATTCTACTAAAGTTAAAGTATAATTTTAACCTAATGTTGCTTTTAGGTCAAACCTATATTGACATTACAGTTTTAATTTATTGATATAAAACACTTAACGAAAACTGAAACCAATTTATTGTGTACATTTATAGTTTGTTCACTTTTAAAACTTTGACCTAATATACATGCTTTCAGAATTATCTGTGAAATATTTGCAATTTAGAAAACACAGTTGTAAAAATACAGTCTTTTTTTATTTTCTTCATCTGTGAAGAATAATAAGAGATTACTGTTTATAATCCGGGATCAGTCGTGTATGGAAACGCGGCGTAATCGCGGCCATAATAAAGTGCTAAATATGTAATTCGCCCTCCACACAGGCATCCATCCGCGCCCCGTAGCTTTTACGTGTATTTGTCACTCGGCGAACGCTAAAAAGCCCAGCCACGTCTGAACGCGATAAACCAGAGTTCATGAAATGTTACCATCTGAATATCACTTTGTTTTATTAAAATTTGCACGAACAACGGTGGAATAATTCGTTGTGTTGTTATTGATTTTTAATACAGAATCAGATCTTGCGCATTAAACAATCATACGAAATAATGTAAAAATAGTTGTTTATTAAAATGAAAAAGAAATGTTTTATTTATTTTATAAGAATATTAAAAATTGATATTTTTTACCTTTTACAGAGCATGTGATCATTATTATTTTTTATTTAGTGCGTTTATTTTCTTATTAAATACGTGATTGTATTTTTGCATATGCTAAAGAATATTTAATTTCATTTTGTTCATGTTTTAATAAAATATAAAATTTATTCAACATCATAATTATTATAGAGTAATAATATCAATAACAAAAATTAAGTCTTACAAAATTTTAAGTTAAAATTACTTACTTACATAACTTCAACTTAAAATTTTGTACAGGATATTTTGTATACAATTTTTAGTTTTATTACAAATAATTTTAGGTACTCAGTTTGATAATGACTAACTTGTAGTCGAAACTATAGTCACTGTAAAAGTTAAAAATAAAAGTGGTAAAACAAAGTTAAGTGTTTTAATATTATTTTAATTTACTCTTTCATTACTTGTGCGTGGTTCCCAAAATTTTTTAAACTAAAAAAAAACTTGTAATATAAAAAGAATGCAATATAAAAAAAGTAGAAAAAAAAACAGTTTTTTTAAATAAAAAAATAAATGAAATAAAAGATAAAAAAATATTGGGTAATCATAAGCTTTATGATGCCATTAATATCCTCAATAAGTGACTAGACTTTTGTTTTATTGCTATTAATAATCGACTTATCATTAAATAAACATTTGCAATGTTTAGCTGGATGTTAATACAACTAATTTTAATCAAAATATTTAAAAAATATTACTGATTTCTAGTGACATATTTATCATATCAATGGCATCGTGAGTGTTAATGAAGAACAGTAAAATATTTTTTTATTTAAATTTTCTACTTAAAATTAATCTTTACCTGAAGATTATCACACCTTTTCTTACCACCTTGTATATATATTTTAGTGGAATTTATGGTCAATATTTAAACAATTCAAAAATAATTTATTTTTTGAATCTAGATTAGAATACATTGGCATTGATGCAGAATAATCTCAAACCGATTTAAATATGAATATGAGCATATTTATCGTATAAATATTGCTTGAATGGAAGAGAAAATGTAATGCGATGCGGACAAGAGTATATTACAGGAGGAATCCTGAAAACACGCCGCGGAACGAGACAAAGCACGTGATTTATTTGTAGAGCGATATAAACTTTGCATTTGTGGATTTTGTGCACAAGCTCGTGTCCGTGTATGTAAATATGAAAATATAAAAGTAAATATTATGATGTATGAATCCGAATGAATCGCGAGGGACGGTTTTTTTGCTCTCCGGTTGCGTCTTCGGGTCGGGCGAGTATCGAATCGGAAAAGCCTTTGCACTTATTTTGCTACAGAAAGTCGCCTGGCAATTCAGAGAAGGTTCAGTCATGCGTTTAATAATTTATGCAGTGAAAGTCATAACAATAAGTTAAATTTTAAGAAAATAAAGTGCCATTTATTGCCTTTATATATAAATGCATTGCACATGGTCCGATAAATTAATCAATTAATTGGTTTTTCTGCTTTTGATAAACAAGATAAGTTTGCCTTCCTTTTAGTGGATGAAAAGCGATCTGTTGTGTCTACCTTGTAGAATCAAATTAACGACGACTTTACTAAAAAAAATCAGATAATATATGGCGCTTTGTGTGATTTACCAAATTTATTATTAATTCAAACCATTCACAACAGGAAACAGTATCAAGTACACTTTAATTTAAGTTCTTTGAAAGTTCCATTTTTGTTTATAGGTAAGTCCTAATTTTGTTTTCTTTTTTTATTTTACGAGCGTATCACGCTCATTTTCGTAATGGATGGAAATTACTTAATTTTCATGAATGTTTGTGATTTATGTCGGTTGTCGAATAAAGTGTAAACAGCTATAATTCATTTTTAGATGAAATTGCGAATATTCGCCGAAACTTTTATGGCTTTTTTGAGACCTGGCTGCTGCGAGGAGGGGGCCCGCGTTGCTAAAGAGAGGACCGAATTGCTTAAATGATTGATGCCGTTCGCAATGGCACAAAATACAATCTGTTTACCGTCTTAAATATACGGGGCGTCGACTTGAGCTAGATATGTTATATGTAAAAAAATATTTCGTAAAAATTCTAGCTTTCCTATTATTATACAATTGCTATGATTAACAGAATTTACATTTAATGGCGCTTGCGTCATCTTTAATTTATAATGAGAACAGAATTTAATTTATAATTCATTCTGTGATTTCATTTAATTGAGTAGAATATTATAAATACATACTAATATAAATGAAAGCCACGGGTTTAGAAATTCCTCTTCATTTTTTAGAAAAGCAAAACGATTACAGAGAAAATATGATTCACCTAAATATTAAAAACATAAAAGTGTAAAAATACACTGTAATCTTCTAGATTTCACTACCATACCGATTGGTGGATTCCCATACAGCTCATATAAATGTTTCATAGACTCCATGTTCACCCATAAGGTCTATAAAACACAACATCCACAATAAATGTTTAATAGACTCCATGTGGGGTGAACATGGAGTCTATGAAACATTTATTGCGGCTAATTTAAAACGGTTTGATCTCGTTTTCCCGCTTATTTTTACGTCGATTCTAAAATCTCATTGAATCCCGAATTTTAACACACTTCAATTGCAGCTTTGCTTTAACGATTCGAGTAGTATCCCGCGGAGAGTGTAAACTAATTTCCTTCCACGAGGAATGCGTGCTTAATTGTTAGTTGCGATGCTCAAGAGCTCGAGGGTGGCATCTCATCTTTTTCTTGTAAACACGGCGAAAGTGGCCTTGCTACTCAAGTAGGTCCCAACATTCGATACTTTAAAACTTTGCGGAAACTTGTTCTAAAGGAAGGAAAACAAGAGTGTAATCCTGCATCAAATGAAAATAATTAAAAATCAGTCGAAAATTTAATGGGATATAATTTAATAAAAATAATGAATTTAATAACTATAATAATATCCTTTATTTGCCCAACAGAAAACAAATTCTAGTTACAGATACAAACAGTAAATCAAATTCAAATTAATTACATAAGAAAAAAAATTAATAAATTATTCTCACATTAACGTACTTACATAACGTAAGTCAAAAGTCACAGAGCATATTTATTTCATAAAATATGAACTACCAATGTTTAAACATTAAACTAATTCTACGTTTAATTTATTCGTTAATATAAAATATAAGTGGGTAATTTTAGTTTCTATCAATGATAAATATTGAGAGGGTCTAGTATTATCTAATAATTCGAAGGAACTTTTTAAGTCGGCTCTATAAATTTTATCTTTATACATTTCTTCATGAGGATTAAATATGTATAAAATAATAAGTAAATTAAAAAATCATATCTTTTTTTATACAGTTAACATTAAATTATTCGACTTTTTATATTTGAAAATGTTTAAATGTAAACTGTTAAAAATCACTCGATGTATATATCATAATTCAAACAACTCAATCATTCTCCTTGATATTATTATTCACACCCGGTAAACACATAGCAATTGCAGTGTTGACTGTATTCTGGTGTAAGCTAGTTAAATAATCACATATATGTACCGAGCAAACAAATTCCTGACATGTGTTTGTTATCGCATTACGCTCAATCAAATCGCATGGAGCTGTTATTAAAGGGTCGGGTTTATTTGTAAATTTAAACCCTAGTTTAATACACATTTCAGCAGAGAATTTGATATGGCTTATTCGACCATTTTGCATAAGTAAATAAATATCTTAAGAAGAAATTAATATTTTATAATTAAAAGTAATAAGGAATATTATTGAAAATTCAATTCAATTCATTTATTTACGGTAAATCACATATAAACAGAATAATACAATTTTACACATATATCATATTTTAATATCAGTAGTGGAAACTGTAAAATAAAAATTAACCCAAGTAGTCGACTCTAGCGATGAAACAAATAATTGAAATATCAAAAACTGACCACTAAAATTCGATTATTCCTTTGTTAACCCTGCAAAAATTACACTGCGTTGAAAAAAGGGAATTTTAGTGATCATTTTCGAGTAATTTTACTTATTTCATTTTAATTGTAAGTATACAGAATTAATTTTATTTAGACACAAAATGTATAAAAAACGAAATAGATTTACATGCTTGGAGTTATTTAATAAAAAAAAGTGTAAATCATCTCCGTTTTGTATATATATATATATATATTTTTATTTTTATAATGAAAAATATTTTATTTCACACGATAATTAATATATAATAAGTTCTCATAATGTAACTAGAGTCATATTATTTTTTTCTTATCGTGTAATTTCAACAAAAAAAAAAAACGATTAGAGGATTAACAATTACTGTACAATACCTTCGATCAACTTAAAATACGGCGGATTCTCCTGCTGGATCGATAGCAAAATTAAATAAAAATAATTACGTTAAATAAAATGAAACAAAGATGATTTACACGTTTGCAGTTATTTAAATTACAATGAAATTTTCCTTGTTTAATTTCATTGTAATAAAAATAATTACAAAATTATGATTGTAATGTGTGCCTTCTAATCGTAAATTCACAAACAAAAAATATTGATATGCAACAGCTGGTGTACATTATGTAGTTCAATATCTGGCGGGGTATTTGCCCGAGAAGTAGTTGTATTAATGTTGGTTTAAAGTACTTACGGCAGATTAGTCAAAGTAGCACAGAGATAAATGTGGAAATAATTTATTAATTATTTTCAAATAATATTTATTTCTTTAATAAATTAATATTTTTTTTTTGATTTTCAACAATTTTTGTATTTAATTTCACTACAATTGTTTCGCTGTGCGAAGGAATATAAGGAAGGAATACATTTTTAATTGAAGCTATGAACAGCGCTAATATTATAATAAATTAATTAGGGGCTTGTTGCAAAAATTGAATACATCATGGCTGAAAGAACGATGGTTGATAGCCCTTTTAGAAATAATAAAATAAATTGTATTGTATTTAACAATGTATAAATACCTCAATAAAGATGATTGTATATATAGAAGACATTCCATTTAGTTTAATCTATGTGTGTGTGTGTGTGAGTGTTTTTTTTTCTGGTAGACTTTTAATTATTTCATATTCATATTTATTATTATAAATAATTCAGTTATGAATAATATATGTATATCAATGTGCTAATTTAATTTTTGTAGTTATATAAAAATTAACATAAATCAATGTTAGTTTTGTGAAAAGCACATGTTTGGACCCTTTTGTAGCGGGAGTTTAAGGTGGCAAACGAATTAATGTCCCACCGTTTATTATCGTAGCGTTGCACGAACCGCTATAATTAATATTCTTCTCTCTCGCTCCACGGGCTGCGGGCCATCAGTCAGCGAATGAGGGGAGGCGGGCGGCCGGGGATCGGGGGTGGTTGTTCTGGTCCCGGCGCGCACATCAACTCCGGATTAATGAAGAACAACGTCCTCCGATATAGTCGCATATATCTTCATTTCGCAGCTGCTCTTCTATTTTCTATTCCAGTGTGTTCGCGTACTACACAGCATTAATTCGCTAATTGATTATACCAACCGCTCTCGGTAATCCAGAGTGATAGCGGGGTGAAATATGCATTGTTGCTTGCTTCTGTTTGTTTTTCAATTGTTCCGTTGAAATTCAATTCAGAAACTACTTGAGACGATTTTTTTTATTAATACAAACAGATGAAATGTTTGTTAAGAAGAAATCTTATTATCTTATTCAATGTATTTGGATGAAAATGATGTAGATAATTATATTTGAACACTTAAATATAAATTTTATGGATGGGCAAAGTCTAACTTTCGATGTTTTTTTTGTTACTGAAAAAGTAAGTAAATCACAATTCTACTGAAAAAATACTGTATCCATCGAAAATATTCCTCCTAAATACGCCCATTCGTTCCTCAACATTCATGAAATCATATGTTCAAACGCTAGAGACGGACAGTTTTTTTTTTAATATCTACATCATAATTAAAAGTATGTGCAATTAACAAATTACTGAATAAAATAATGCAGATGTGGAATGAGCACTTCCACGATTTGACAAATTATTCAAATCCAGGCGTTGTCATTTCCATCCGAGTCGCAGCCACCAACACTTTAATTATCCCGACTGTAACTTAATTAATTCCTCGCCGCTACGTGTCTTTTGTACCTTAAGTAGCATTAACGGGTCGTGACTCTGCATAGGTGGCTAATTAAAAACTCACCCCTTTCGTTCGTCCTCCCTCCTCCAAACGAACGAACGAAACCACGGCCTACCTTTATTACAACAAAAATTTACGATCGAATAATAAATCCTGCGGCCTTTAAAAAGCGCTGCCGCCATTAAAGATTTACGCGCCGAATAAAAGACTTTGTAATGCAATAATGAATAACCGCGGTGTATATATATATATAAAAAAAATGCCATTGAATAACAGCGATATTGCTATATTAAAATATATTAAATATAAAGGTTATATTAAATTCATTTACAATAAAAAATGTATAACGCATATTTTTAATATTAGGAATGCATCTTCCTTTTTAATTAACTAATACGTTATTAAACAACAAATATCTATTGTATAATTCAATATCCGGCGTGGGTATTTGCCTGGGAAGTAGTTGTTATTCGTATTTTCGTATACTTACTCTGTAAGTACTTAATTGGCGAGAAAATGGAAAGAAAGTGATTAAGTAATGTAGGGGTATGTAAGGGTATATGCGAGGAATGGGCGGGTGGAAATAATAACATTAATGAATGGATGAGAAAGAAAGGAGCTGGCGTAAAAATCCTGACGAGACTGACGTGGGAAAGAAGAAGAAGAGAAGAAGAAAAATAAGTTAGATTTGTATTTGGTTATTATTATTATTTGGAAGAAGAAAAATAAGTTATGTTTGTATTTGGTTATTTTTGTTGTTGTTTTGTTAAGTGTATGCCAATAAAGGTTTTTTTTGATTAAGTAATTAATTATTTTATTTTTTATTCTTATTAATTTAATTAATATTTTATTTTTGATTAACACTAACACTATTTAGTGCTTATACATTAATAATAGTCACATTGAGTTCGAAATGTACATTTGGTAATTCACATAAAGGTGTGAAGAAAGTTTATATCTAATTCTAAACAAAATATTACAGACTAGTAATAATAGCTAATATTATTTGTGCTATAACATATTAATGCTTTATGTTGTCCGAAATGTACATTTAGTAATTCAAATAAAAGTGTGAAGGAAAGTTATTAGTGCTTTATTCGTGGAATTAATTTAAAATATTTTTTTATTATTCATTAGTTTAACGTTTTATTATTGATAATGTGTATATTTATGTAAAATGTCTGTTTTCTTAGTTTTAAGCTAAATTGTAAATGGTCTGCCGTATATATTGAATAAATAAATAAATAAATAAATAAATAAAAGTATATGTCGTTCCAGATACATCGCAGCATGATTTTTTTTTAGCTAAAAATTAACACTTCAGGAGATCTGTTATTATTATTAATACATTTTTTTTAATATTTTATGCATTCACTCCTTATAGATAACTATCGATGCCGATATCGCGATGGAAATGTGAAACGGACGAGTTTCCGAACGTTTCGCGAAGTGCCATTAAGTGAAGTCGTAAAAGCTTTCGCTTTCCATTACGCCGATAAATCAAAAAATCATAAGGGATTATTTATTGGTTTTATACAAATACATTTAATGCGGTCCCATAAACTCACATCGTAAATCAAACCGGTGGTCCTTTAATACACAAACACTGGCGAGAGGAAGTCGTCTTTATTCGGGGCGGAATTCTCGGTTTAATACGGCGGCGAGGGCCGCTTTGGATTTTGGGCGAGATTAGTTATCGATTCCCGTGTTTTTGATTATTCCGAGGTGTGTTATTGATTTTGCCGGATGGGGAGGTTTTGCTAGAAACATAAAGCGATAATATTAATAAAAAAAACAACTCAAATGGACAATTGGCAAAATTTAATTTTTATTAATGCACAATGGCGAACGTGTCGTTCGGTATCACAAATCGACTTAAATGTATCCGATCTAATTATAAAAGAAGATTAAAATGTTTGTGGCGGGTGCGAAGAAGCAATAATATTCGAAAAATCTCAGTGTTATATAATATAACTTGAAATTTATAAGAAAGTAATAAAAATTTTATATGTAAAAGAAAATTACGTTCCAAGAATATTATGTGGAATTAGATAATATCGTTTTTTCAGCGTGTTCACTTTTCCACGTTAAATAAATCCAGCGAATCGATAGATAATCTACTGCTTTCTTATAAGAAATTCATTTTACTTAACAAAAATGACAGAGCATAAGTTCTATTTAAAAAAAATAATAAAATCGATTCTATATAATTCAAAATTTATTTTTTATTGATTGAAGGAATAACTAATCTTGTGTCTATTTTTAAAAGTTAAATAATTTATAGTTCTTATAAGTAATAACGGCTTTACTGTAAAACAGAATTTATGCAAAACATTTATAAAGAATTAAATAAAATTATGTTTCATATTATTTTTATTGGAATTTATATATTGATTTTTTTACAAAACTGCAAAGTAAAGATACGGATTTATATTATTTTTTTATTATTTATATATTTCTTATCAGAATTATGGCTATCCAGGTTGATGGCTGAATCGTTACTGGACACCGCAGCCACCCTAATGGACGAAATTACCCGCCGAACGTGATTTCGAACACTAATAGAAGGCTTAGTGGAACCGCATGTTTTCTTTATGAAGCACGTAGACGGGTGTGTTGGCCGCTCCACCACCACCGCCACTCGGAAAGGTGGCTCACTCGCGTTCGTTTTATCTGGAAACCCCACTCCACCCCACTCATTTTTATACTCCACTCTTAGTATTGCCGTCGTGTATTAAATTACTAATACACGTACATAATCCTTTCTGGATATACAGAAAGTGGCGCCGGAGAAAAAGGGAGAATGGCTGCGGAAGGGAAAAAGGGGGGAAAAAGTATGGAAGGCGCAACGACAAATAAAGACCGCGCGCGCTATGTGTATTGAATATAACACTGTAATGCACGGGGCTTTGTTGCAAATACATTTTTCAGATCGGGATTATGAAAACGGAGTGCTTACATGTAGGAACCCGTGTACCCGGCGCATGCACCAAATGTTAATATTTAATTCAGTTAGGTTTTTAATATTTAGCGTATAACAAAAATCGACGACGAAGTTGGCGTTGGAAATCATGTCTGTACTAAGATCACACGCGTGAATTGTCAACATGACAACCAGTACTTTACGCGAGCACGTGTGATTTTAGTTCAAACATGACTCAAGACTTCCAACGCCAACTTCGTCGTCGACTTTAGATTTCCAATGTCAACTAGTACCGTGAGGGCGAGTCTCTGTGCGAAAGAAAAAAATATTCGAGAGTGTCTCTCTAATCGACGTCAAAAATTATTAACCTTTGACATCTTGAAAGTGTGTGTGTGTTTGAGAGAGAGAAACATACAATTAATTGTACATTTAAAATTCCTATGATACGCGCTTTACAAAATAAATTTGTATATCAGTCAGTTTGAATCCTCGATCAGAGATAATTGCGCTGATTTCATTAATATTTCAACGAATGATTTATTCCTATATTAATTTAAACATACATACAAATAAAATCATTTGGAAAATAAATTGCTAATAAAACCGGGACATCTAATTAAACATAATCAAACAAATATGTATATTTAATTAAACCCCCGCTTTGTAATCAGCGCACACGCGAAGGTCCTGATTACTGTTTCAAAACGCCGACTAAACGTTGCCGGCCTGCGATATATATTATTTTGTTTGTTATTCAATTTGCGCGCAATTTTAAAATCTAGTTATACACAACCGGACGGCAGTTTCCTCTCGTAATTAATATCGGGCCTAATTAACTGGCCCACTCAGATGATGTTCGAAATGACACGCAATAGCACACACATTTACAATTTTGCGTTCGATAATGTCATCGTAAATTAAAAGCCTCGCTTGTCGATGTTAATTAAATTATGAATGATTGGAATTGTTTTTGCGTTGTTGATAATTATTTAATAAATGCATTTTGTTTGTACGCTATGTAATGTGATTTTATATTTTTGAAAGTATACTAATTTTTTATATAATTAAAGCAAGTTAATTAATTAATTAAATGGTAATTGTAGTAAATATATTATGTATGACAAAGAATTGATCTAATGAAATTTGTTTTAGTTTTTATGATTTTATTCAACTTATATTAAAGTTGTAAAAAATACATTGTAATATTTACTTTTAACTAATTTAATATATGAATTACCACATTGTAACTGTCGAAATCATTACGGCATTTCTGTGCAATTCGATGTAAATTTCCTTTTTTTTAAATTAAATTATGATTTATACAAAACCAACTCATAATAAGCGAGCCTAAGTAAAGTTTGACTTTAATTATGTATATTCATTTACCCGTCGCGAAAAGAGCCGAGTGAATAATAATAATGAAAAAAAGAAAGACTATACATTTTATGAAGTGGTGGAAGAGTGCAAAAGGGGGGAAGAACTCCGTGTGCCCCACTTTGGGGGATTACGAGATGCTCGAATGAGTCTCATCCTGAATCACAGGAATGGAACTTTGCTGACTCGTTAGCTTTGTGCAGGACCCGGGAAGACGTCCCTCTCCTCTCTGTTGCTGCCCTTCCGCGCCCCGCGGGCCCCTCTTCCGGCGGTGTCCCCCTTTAATCCGGGCAGCAATTTAAATATTCAAAGTCTTTATAGACACGCGAAAAGGATTTCTAGAAATTAATAATGTACTGTGATAATGTTTCTAATAATTCTATAAACCTTCATTCTTATCATGTAAATTAAAGTGGCATTTTTTTAAGTTATGTGTATATAGAAAGAATATTAATAGACCATACGTCTTTTTATTTGAATTTTAAATTAATATTACTATAAAGAAAATAATGTTTAAGTAACGCTTACTTGGAATTGTTGATTTACGGACTATTAGGCTGTGGTCAGTTGGAGTTTAATTCACAAACTACACAGTTTGTTAACGCTTATTTTTCTTTTAAGAATAATAAATACAGATAATTTAGGATTTTGTATTCAATGGTATGATAAATCAAATTAAAAATTGAGTTCTGCATATCTCTTTTTTATCAATCCACCCAACTAGAAATAATCTGATAAAATCGATGGAAATAAAACGGAAGAAAGGAACAAAAATAACAACCTTCCAAATATATCGGAGTGAATCATCCGTGTGAAGCAACGGCCTATTTCAAAAAATTATCATCCCCCCATTGAGCAACATTCAAATGCTGTTTACGCCGCAAAACTGCCCTCGATTCCCGAACGAAACCCCGGCACACGGGCCCGGCCCTTTTTCTCTCTTTCTGCCGCGGTGGACAAACACATATATCGTCCGGAATATCCATCAATATAAGATTAAAGCCCGCTAGGAAAGGCCTTGTCCAAACAGAGCTTTATTTCAACTCCCTCTCAGTTACCGATGGATTTATTGGGCCCACGTCCCTATTCCCATGTCGCTCATTATTTCAAAACAAAATGAAAACATTTTTGTTTAAAATAAAATGAGTATACAAATTCTAAAATACACTCTAGCCACATATAATATTAATTATTAACTACTTTATAAGGATTAATTAAACAAATACATGATTTCCAATAACTCAATTGACACTGTATCATTAGTAAAAACCTAAACCAATAAACCTTTCAAATTCCATAATTAGCTCTTCATCCAAATTCCTCTCTCAACTCCCTCAAATCACAGAGGAAAGTCTATCGTCGTGGTCATAGAGGACTTTAAATTACTGAAGGCCAATTTCTACTTCACTTCTTACTAGTTTATACTCATTATATTTCCCTCATTGAGACAACTATTCTTATTTAAGCTTCCATGTATGTTCTCGTAATCGGGGATTGCAATATGAAAAATGTTAAATATTTTATTGATAAGCAACAGCAGGTGTACATTATGTAATTCAATGTCCGGCGGAGTATTTGCCCGAGAAGTAGTTGTTTTAGTGTGCCTTGTTTAATGTAAGTCAAAAAGTCACAGAGCTAAATGTGGAAATAATTTATTAATTTTTATCACTTTTCACTGAGAAGAAAATAAAAAGTTTTTATACAAACTTACGAATATAATTATTTTTATTTAAACTAACTGAAAATACATAAAGTTAGAAGAAAAAAAAATACGCGATATTTATTTTAAAACGCATAAAATATTATTGCACGTAATCAAATTGAAGCGAACGTACTTTTCAAGATCATAACGGAACAAAGTTTCGTTCATTCCATATGAAAATATCCAACGCAAATATGTGACTGTTAGTTTTCGACAAGTTCCCCGGCGCCCGAACTAACTAACTAATAATCGAATTTTCCGAGCCCGTTTCCTGCGAGGAAATGGGAACATTGCGAATGTATGCATAGAAAATTCGCCGGGATAGGCCTGTTGCGGAAACTATTTGTTATTCCGTGTACTTGTGTATGCATGTGTTTCAGTTTCTGTTTCATGTGCGTGCGTTCAAAAGTTTCCTCTTTCGTTCTTTCCTTTCGTGTTTGTTTAATAATGTCAGCACAACGTTTTAATAACTTGATATAGAAAGTTAGTAGATAGATAATAATAATAATCAACAAATTCCTTAATTGAATTGAGGCAATAGTAAATCATTATTATTAAAATCTTAGGGGAAGATCAGTCTCTTTATTGGGCACAATACCAAATATTGAGAATGACTTAAGTCATTGCATTGTGTATATTTTTTTTGAGATAATAGATGTGACGTTTTATTATAAATTCTATAATAAATTTCAAGATATAGATGTGAAGTGTGTACATATAGGTTACAAATAGGTGGATTGTTCGGTCCGGTGGAGCAATCTGAAAAAGATCCCCCTTCGGATTTTTCGGGCCTATGACGGGACATTCTGATACGGGTCCCTAAAAATGGAAAATGATGGGGACCGGTTTGAAACGTGGCGTTTTTATTGGTCTTTGATGTGAGATACGGAGGCTCCTCGTCGAGGGCGGCGTAATCTCGCAGCGCGCCTCCACCCCCCTCGACGACTGGCATGCACCCCCGGCGGCCCTCGGATTCTTTAAAAAGCCATATACGGCAGTTTATCAGCGCGTATAATGTGTACCGGCAGGCCTGGGACGGGGATGGGGCGAGGCGCGAGCGGAGGAAGAGAAAAAATGAAGTAACAAAATCTAGCCGAAAATTTATGCGCCATAAAGTTTATATAGTCTCGAGGTGCTCTAAAACTTTTCCTTCGTTAAAGCGGAACTCCTGAGTGTGCATTTAATTTCAGGAAAGGTTTATCCTCCAAGGTGATAGAACACTTTTTATTGTTGCACTATTTATTATCTCCGGCAATAACATTCCGATGGCTTTTATTTCTTTTACGTATAATCAGTTTATTCATTAAAATATCCATCATGAAAAATTGAAAATTGCGTGCAAATGCAAAAAAAGTAATGTAATATGAGT
This sequence comes from Philonthus spinipes, assembly GCA_963082785.1. Lineage (NCBI taxonomy): Eukaryota > Metazoa > Arthropoda > Insecta > Coleoptera > Staphylinidae > Philonthus > Philonthus spinipes. Next base: position 20,389,998 of record OY720318.1, read on the forward strand.
CTATCTGCATACACGTCTTTCGGAATTTGATCCCTAATCAGGTAATATTTTGTTTGTCGTTTCTCACGAAACTATCTAGCCAGGATTTTGATAATCCGAGAAATACGAAATACAGGGCTCAGACATTCCCAATGGAGATCTCTGAATACAAAATTTGAGAAGGTCCCATCAAAAACCAGAGACACCATTCTCCTGGGATGTTGCAATTTTCATAAAAACGAGAGACAGCGTTCTCCTGGGATGTTGCAATTTTCGCCACCGTATATTTCTCATTTAATTGTTTATTTTTTTGTAAAATATATGATTGATCCTTGTGACCTGTTATTATTTGCTCTTCCCGTGATTCCTAAGCTACAAACCTTTCCTCCTTTAGCGGATTAGACTGAGACAAGCTGAGAACTGTTTTCCATATTACTTCAAGTTGGACCTTGTCTATCTATTATTCAGGTTTCTTTTTGAATGTCTTCGCGCTTTCTCGTAAAAGATACCTTCAATAAAAGCCACGAGCTACCATTCCTCCTCACCACTATATATTAAGATGTATCGAGTTGGGTCTAAAATTAAAGATTTGAAATATTAAAAGTAATTTTACGGAATCAACGAAAATCGGGTCATTTCGTTTATAAAAAAAATAATGATATGATAAAATTAATTTGTTTTCTTTAGTATGGAAGTGAGTACATTTGATTTGCTACATAGGTGTGAACAATAATTTTCATGAATTATTTTATAGTTACAAATTTTGACACGCGAAAGTGTACAAGAAGAAAGTTTCAATTAATAATAATTTCATGTGAAGCATCTCCGTTATAGGACTCTTACACTAATGGTTTATTGTATATTTTGTCTTTACCTTATTTGAGATAAATCTGTGGTAGTGGATTGAGCCATGGATTTTGTAAAACAAATTATAAAATATGATAATAATGTGTAATGGTGTTATTTATGCGTGTGGATATCATGCACGATCGAATTTTGGTTATATCCCGACTTATTGGCAGGTAATTGGTAGCTAGATGGGGAGGTCGTGCCTTTATGCTGGAACATCGCAGGGGTTAACCGAAGTACTCGAAAAGCAATCAGGTTCACATGTTAGTGTACGCGTGCGCGAAATTCAATTTGCGACGAGTGCCCATATAACACTTGTTCTCATCTCCTCGCACTCCGCCGCCCTCCCTCCGCCGACGACCCTTCTCTCCCTTTCCGCCCTCCCGACACCGAAACCCTATTATAAGCCCGATAATGGAATCCATTTCCATAGCGTCCCTCAAACGCTTTGGATACTCGCCAATACACATTCTTACCGCATTTACATACACACACCATCACTTTTCATTTAACGTTTTAATACTTGCACACCCACACACGCCCGTCTGCTTATCCCGGATGTAACAATGGAATAAATCAATTACTTGCGGATTTCCAGGAGGGGATTCAATTCGGTCGGTGATTTGCATTATCCAATCTTTAGGCCTAAACGAAATTCTTGGGGTAATTGTAAACGGGTTTAAATCTCACCTGAACCTTAAATGGATTTAGGTTCACCAATCAATTATTGATCGTAACGAATTTTACAAAGATTTTATTTTAAATAACCAAATAGTAGACGATTTAAACTTCTTGCCTCGTTCTGAGAAATACAAATGCAGTTCACTTTCAAATTTTCTTCGAATTACACCATTTTACAAAAATTTCACATTTCCATTCGTATTTTGTACGTAATTAATCCGGTAGTAGATCTAATGACACCAATTTCGCGCCTTCAGCCATATCTGGTGGAGTACATGTAAAATAATCCAGGCTCTTTCTGGAGTGATCGTAGTATGAATGGTGTGATTGTTACCCAATTTAAAAAAAAAACACCTTCAATAAAAGCAACGAGCTACCATTCCTGCTTATCACTATATATTAAGATGTATCGAGTCGGATTTAAAATGAAAGATTTGAAATATTAGAAGCAATTATACGGAAAATAAAAGTATCAACGAAATTCATTTCGTTTATATAAATCAATTTTTGTGTTTTTCCAGAAGATTTTGACGGTACTTTCACTTTGTTTGGAAATTACATTTTGAAATAATGATATATTCTATTATATAATTATTTCTGGAGTGATCGTAGCAATGGTGTGATTGTTACCCAATTTAAAATAACATTTAGAAAATTACTTGAGTTGATTTCGCGAATATTTTTTTTTTCGTCTTAAAGCGGCAATGTGACAGCAAGTGACATCTCCTCGAGAAACGGATACTTTACGATGACTTTTCTTCCTACTACTTTCTAAAGGGATTGTTGGAAAAATGTTTGTTGATACAAGTTCATCTTTAAATTAAAGTGGCGATAAAAAGATACTATTATATTTCAAGACAATTTCAATTCCACTCAAATGATGCTTCCTTCATAAAACCAATACAGTAGTGCTTACAATAATTTAAAGCAAAATTAAAATTAACACATTGTTGTTTAATTGAGATTATATAACAATTTAATGTAATTTTAATTACAAAAATCCCGGCGCATTCACCATTAAATTGATTTGTAACTATACAATAAAATAAATTAAAGACGAAGCAAGCGCTTGCTTGCCTAATTTTTCATTAAATATACAATAAAATTCAGATGTATTTGATATTAGAGCTAGATCGGTTCGCTAAAATCATTATATTAATTCCTGACGGTCTGCGATTATGTATCAATGATCATCACCACAACAGTGAACTTATTTCAATAGTCCCTAATACTAACACACCTTTCTACTACAAAAATAAACGTAAAAGGCTTTAAAAAGGATCTAAAAAAGCACTAGATGTTTTTCCACTTGGAAGAAAATGCAGAAATGAAATTTCCATCGTTAATCACCGCCACAAGGGCCACTTTAAGGGCGCAACTATGTTTGCTAACATCTTCATAGTTCGCACGGGGGCGCATTCTCCCCAGGGGGAGGAGGTTGCAGCTGGAGGGAAGGACAAATGGCCACACTAATTTTACCGCTGAACTTTATAATCCCAGTAGTTGGATAAAATGTTCCGGATTATATTTTTTTTTTTCTAACAAACGCTTTAATCCACATTTGTTTCAATTTTAGTTTGCTCGTCTTATTGTAAACCACTTTTATTTTTGCACAAATTAATTACACATGTGTTCAACATCTTTATTAATACACAGATATAATATTATTATAATATTTAAACTTAATAAAAGGTAATGTAAAATTTCTCTGCCTGGCCTTATATTTACTGAACTATTTTGTAAAACTTATTTCACACAGACAAGTGTTCGGGCCAATTATCATTAGCCGCAAACGCGGCGGTTTCAAACCGTAAATAAATAAATACCGCCCTCATATTAGCTCGGTTTAAGGGGTGGTCGGGGGTGTGAGCGAGCGCTTAAACTCAAGACATTATCCGCACTCTATTAGGGAGGCGCCTCTCGAAGCTCCCGCTGAAAGCTTTTCTGCATAACCGGGGACTTAACTTTTACAAAATAAAACAATTAACCCACTTTAAAACGCTTTAATGGCCCTTTCTTGAGGCGTTCCCGGACTCAATTTAGTTCCGGAAAGGGGCTGGGGGTGAAAACAACGCGATAAACCGAATAGTGGCCGAGTAAACTATCGCCTAACGATGGGAATTTTTGGTCGTTCATTTGTTGTGGATTAGAGGGTGCATATTACGGTTAAATTTATAAGCGATTAATGTTAATATTCAATTAAAAAAATAATAATATTTTTACTCCTATCACGATGGAAATTCCCATTTTGTTTGTTGTTCCAATCAAGGTTGATTGTTTCAACATTTGTCTCTTTTTAACTTTTTTATATTTTTTATGTTGTCTTGTAATTAGGAAAATATGTATTTCCTGTTGGGCAATAAAGATTATTATTATTATTATTATTTACCCGAGCCATTTCGGACTTTCCCTTAGTAATAATAATAATTACTATTTTATTTACCCAACAGGTTTAATCAATTTAATGAAATGTTCAGCCAGCATTCATCTAGCGTAACTAGTGATGGCCAATTCGGTTTTTCGAACCTCATCAGGCAAAAGGTGGCGCTTGCGTCGTCTTTAATTTATTAGGTTTAACCAACTTTACCTGTACCTTACAAAATTGAAATATTTTTTCAGATTTACTAATTGCATTCAAAAACATTGTACAGTTTAATACTTAAATATAACTAATGAGAACTACAGAACTGCGTTTTTTTTTTGTTCTGTATTGAATTAATTCAGCATATACAAATATGGTGGTTTTGCTATCCAGCTGAATTTTCCAGAATATCAGTGCTGATATGTTTATAAATAGTAAGGAGAAAATATTGTAATTTTGGATTTCTGAGAATATAAAATTTATTAAAAGAGGATTGATTAGAAGGTTTATTTATGAATTTAGAACTTGAACCTATTATAAATTTAATACATTCTTTAACAAAAAATATAAATGTTTCCTTTCCGCAAGGGCTATCGAATATAAGTCTCCATATTAAAGAATTCAAAACAAATTAGACTCATTGATCAGTATAAGTCCGTTTACATAAACACGGCGTGAATCGTTGCTCAAGAAACATATATTGGATGAATTTATGCCCGGGGTTTAATGTAGAACTGTGTTTGTTTCGATATCAAGTAGGGAGTTTTTTTTTATTTATATTTTGTTGAATATCTATAATGTATGTCATGCAAACAATTTTACGTACCATTAAATACACAATAAACACACCTTACATACATACACGCGTGTTTCTTACGGAATTCGTGAAATATGGCGCTTTTGAACTCAAACAATCCTTTAAAAGGGCGACGAGAGCAACTTGGGGAAACTTTTTATTTCCTAGAGTTTCCACTATATTTCAAGAAACTCCGAACGCGCTAACAAGGATTTACAAAGGGACTAGTTTTACACTCCGGGCCCGACCTTTGGTGTAAACAAGGTCTGTTTACAAATCGATACTATTCGGAATGAAGTTTCCGCATTCGCACGGTGCGTTGCATTTCGGGACACGCGGGGGCCATCTTAATATCCGAAGGCGGGTCGAGTGCAGCCGGTGTCGGGGATTTTCTGCAGATTTGTGCATCCGGCGCGAAAGTTTCGCTGAAGCGATTTCTTTATTGCGGGAATAAATTACTCGGGAATTACGGAACGTTTGTTTGTTTGTTTCCATTTAATGTCGTATTTTTCGAGTTTAAAATTCGATTTTCTACATAATTGAAAATAATCGCGCATAATGAATAATAATGTTAGAATTTAAAATTGTTATTTTCAAACCCTTGCATAGGATTATAGTATCCAAAATTAAAAAAAAAAACATATTAAAAATACTATATTATTTATTATTATTAAATAAATTATTAAACTTTCGCCATTCAGAATCACTATTCATACATTCATCTCATCTTCCATCGAGGACTAAAAACAGACTTGTTATGTCTGTCTGTCGTGTTTTTTTTTGAGACAATGACTTCTGGCTGAACGACCGATGGTCGATAGCCATTTTAGAAATAATAAAATAAATTTTATTGTAATGAAAGTGAAAGAAGATACTGGAAAGATCATTCTAGAATGTTCCACAGCCTGAATTTGCAAAAAAAAACATTTTTTTAAGATAAATATAAAATAAATTTAATTAATTGCAAGAATATAATCACTTTAGTTATAAATTTTATTATTTTCGTTATTAAATTTCTATTTAATTTAACAATAAAGTAAGTAACCGCGTGTTTGAGTGGAGCAATCTTGTATAATAAGAAACTAAGTTTGAAACTTGCGCCTCCATTTAGTAGCGCTTTTCGCGTATTTCGGCGTCTTGCTCACATTCATACGCAAACACACACAAAAGCCCGTTAATTGCAAATACATTATTGCAATCATCGCGCAGGAAATATTCGAGCCGTTCACACCTTTGTGCGGGGGTGCAGGGTGTGGCAAATGCGCGCCCCCGATACTATTTAAATGTAAAGTGCAAGGAAACATTTTGCATTCAGTAATATCCCTTTGATGCCGCAGCTCGGAATTTCTCGCTAAAACAGTTCAGTTATTACACGGGAGGAATAAAGAAAGGAGGCGAACGCCACCCGGAAATATGCAACTTTAAAATCCTCCGCGTTCGTTTTACTGTCGGGCGGGGTATTCTTTCAATTTATGTCATCTCTTCCGAGTGGATTCGCCAGAGTCATTCGGGAAGATTCACGTCTTCGTCAGGGATGGTTTGTGATGCACTCCGGATTTATATATTCCAATTTTTTTTCATACATCACTCTTTTTCACGAATGATTATTTTACCTTCCATTCTTGTAAATCACTTCTTATTCATTATAAATATTGTATCACTTCACTTGTTTCTTCACTCAGATAGATTATTTTGGCTAACATTTTAACCTTATCCGTACAAAATTTTCGTATTATACGACAATTAGATTTCATGGATCTGTGCTTTTATAATAAGTCATTTTAATGAATTTTCCAACATTTAAAGCCATTTCCACTTTATGATAATTAAATTATAATTATAAACTGTAATATTATAAAAAACATTTACAATCAAAGTGTTTTTACATAAATTTCATTCATTATTCAATTTCATTACTTTGTAAATAATTTATATAACATATTTTTTCCTGTTTTCGTAAAAATGCTTACGATTTGTCTTTTCTCGTCAACAATTGTAAACAAAACATCCAATACGTATAAAATAATTATTTCACACATTACTTCGTCATCGGATAAATACAATTTTTATAAATGAAAACCATATTTACAAATTTACATAGAATTTACTTGGAATTGTTTAATATTAGATACTAAAAAAAAATAATTTAAATGAATTAATCCGTATAAACAGACACAATATACACCAGAAAACAATTGAAATATCCGTGCAAGTAAGGTTTTGAACATTTACGACATTGTCGTACTCGGTAGTATTATTTAAGCATGTTGGATCAACACGCGTAACGATCGGGTCCTTAAGACGGCGCCATTTTACGACCGCTTGTGCTAAATTCAAAAGCGCCCCCCGAAGACGAATTGAAAATTTCGAATTAACGACCGACCGTTGAACCGACGTTAATAAACTGACAGATGGAAATCGGGGCAGTAAAGTTCCCGCTGCCCCTCCGTATCACAAATTAATATCTTTACTTTCCACATTAAAATCGACACTTAAATGTTTTCAATTTAAGATATTTATTGAGGCATGATCGATTTATTGTAGGAGGGGGGAGGAATTTAATTTGCGATCGGATGCGAGATAAAATTTGCATTTTAGTCGTGATTTTTTAACGGTTTAAAGGAATAGGTTTGGAACGAGTCTGGCAGTGATGTCCGAATCTCGGCTGTAAACCAATTTACGATTTATTTAATAAATCCATTTCTCTTGGTATTGTATCATCTAATTGCAAAGATAGCTTCATACTTCCACTTCATAAATCTGGTAAGAAGGACACTGTTCAAAATTACAGAGGGATTATATCGAAAATCTTGGATAAAATTGTGGCAAATCAATTAGCTTAGTTTTCTAAGCAGGTTATATCAAACAAACAGCATGGTTTTGTAAAAGGTCGCTTCACGATAACTAATTTATCGGAGTATAAAGAGTTTGTATGAAATGCTTTGGATGATGGACATCAAGTAGATACAGTCTATACTGACTTCACCAAGGCATTTGATCGAATCTACATCAATTTACTGCTTCATAATTTTGAATCTGTTGGGCTGTGCACTAGTACTGTAGTATAGTAATAATAATAATAAACCATTTATTGATTAACGAACGATAGCTAGCTGATGAGAAACCACATACTACCTCATTAGTAGTATGCCTAAGCGCACTCGTGAATATGCGGAGGACCACATTCTTAACATTCTGGTGAATTGACTTTGAGATTTTAATCAATCTTTAACTTTATAATTACGAATAAACCCCGACACCAATTGGTAAAAGGGGACATCGATTATATATATATATATATATATATATATATATATATATATATATATATAATTACGAATATGTGTATTAAAATTTATCGAAATATAATCACTTAATCACTCGTTCTTGGTGTTTATATTTCTATTGCATTTAGTGTATAAAACAAACTTCCAGAATGAATAAATATGACTCTTTATGAAGTAAATATAATTTCATTCAAACACTTTATCATAATACGAACATTTCATTGTGACAATTAAACCGCTGGCGTAACAAGAATGTACATTTATATGAGGAATTACTTTGAAAGTCCCTCTCAAGGGGCGTGGATTTAGATGACCACAGGGCACCAGTTTTACTGTCTTTACTGCTGTACCAGCGCTTATCTTTCCTCCCGTCCTGTGTTTGATTGCCGTTTGAAACAAAGCCGGTCCCGCGCGTGTGTGCTCTCACACACAGCCTCACATACTAATTAAACTTATGCGATGCCATTACACTATTTAATGAAAGTGCCGGGTGTTTGAATTGTATGACTAGTTCCGCCGGAGAGGATCGGGTGAAAAAAAAATGGAGGAGTGAGAAGAAGGCGCCGGGTGATATATTTACGTAAAGTTTGATTGGTTTGTAAGTGCATTGGCGAAGTTTGTAATGTGTTTTCAACATATTGGGATGTAGTTTGTTACTAGCGGTAACAGGCGAGTAGAACGTTCCACGCTAAAAGCCGCATTACAAATCGCCTGATGGATATGGTCTGGAGTAAACATTTTAAAAGGGTCCTCATAAATTTCGCAACACTTGACAAATGGAAAAATATCTATATATGTGCATATACATATTTGTGTAATAAGGAAGTGTGCTTTGCCATTTCATATTAACAAAAATACACCTTTTTATTCCACCAAAAAAAAAATCTTTGCCATTAAATCGCAAATAAAAATTAAAAGCGCAATTAAAGATTACAAATAATAATAATAAATTTATTTCTCAACAAAAATACAAATTTACAGCGAAACATATACATAAAAATACATATGTTTATGTTTCCCTGTAAATCCGTATTTCTGTTGGGAAATAAATTTATTATTACTATTAGGTCTAAATTATATTTTTGATTTTGTAATTTTTATTATCTATTCATTTTCGTGTATGTTAATAAATATTAAAATCCTTGCTTTAAGAGCAGATAATGATCTTTGACATTAGTTAAAACAAGGGAGCTAAATTCGACAATTGAGCAACAGAATACTGATGATAAAAGTTAGTAAACAGATTAAGCATAAAATGTAGCTTAATTCAGTATCACTGGAGATAAATTCGCGGAGCATTAGTCTCCTCCTGAAGCGCACACTACATACTAATAAACGAGCCAGTAATTCCGAAAGCGTTTATACCTCATAGCAACACGTTTAAAACCAGAATTAATGCTTCTTAGTTGAATTCTCAGCCATCCCGGTTGATTAGTGGCCGAGTCCGTTTTTCAGACGCCGAAATCTACGAGTAGTGCAACTCGCAACTCGGGGAAAGATAATCCGGGGCGGCCGTTATAAATTGTCCCCGGTGCAGGCGGAGGAAGGACTATGCGAAACTTGGGCAATAAATCATGCGGTATAATGGGTGTGTAATTTAATTACAATTAGATACACAACTTGAGACGACTTTGAGAACTCGGGTTATGAATTGGAGTAACGAATTGTATCTAATTCGGAGTATATTCGCGGCGGAATAAACAATGAAGGGTTGGGGGGATGTGTGTGCGTTCAGCCTTTCCCCACCGCCGTCTAAACAAAACGACACGATTCCAGATAAATAACATCGGGGTGGGTAATAATGGGCACAAAATGACGACGAGCTTTAATTGATGTTGTGTACCGAGGAGGGGTGGCTATATCTGTCCCCGGATTACTGATTCTAAATTGCTCCACATCCAACGGATTTCATATTCAATTAAATGAGACGTTAATTTTAATCATCATTTTATTACTAAACAATTTCCTCATGCAAATTTAAGATTACACGATATCTCATTAAATCTTCAATTGGAATAAAGAAATAATCAAAAGTAAAAATGAATAGAAACTTCAGTAATGTTTATCCTAAATTTACAGTGATCATCAATCTTGCTTCATCTCATTCACTTTGATTTAAAAGCTGTGTTAGAAATCTATCAATAGAGTGTTTGGAAAGACATACATAATTATTTTTTTCATCTCATCTAACATAAAAGGAAGCCTCCACTTCTCTACATTATACTACATTTGTCTTCTACCAAAATGTTGATCAAGCTGGATTAAAGAATTGCGATTTCAAGTGGTTTGTCAGTGCGTCAGCGTCGGCTTGTTCCAAAATTTAATTTATCTGTACGTTAAAACGGATTACCACAGAGGAACGATCAATACTATTAATAACATTTCGCTAAACCGTAATAAACTTTTATATTACTTGAAATATACTTTTCGTCTAGTTACGTGAAAATAATAGTAATAAAACTCCTTCCTGTATGAAGCCTGTAATATCACACGCATTTCAGATAGATTAAAAACACTTTGCTAAAAATTTGCCGTCAATCCTAACATTACACCCATTATCCAACAGTAATGCATTCCTCGCAACCCTGACATCACTCCCAAATTACCACAGAGGAACGATCAATACTGTTAATAACATTTCTTTTATATATATAAAAAAATATTAGAAGATTTAAAAAATATATTAAATTCTTGAATCTTTGATGCGTTTACTTCGTAGTACATTTTCAATATTAGGATAAAGAAAACAGTTAATAACTTTTTTTTCTTTTTCTAAATATATTAAAAATAGACAACATCAAAAAAACCATAGTTTCCTTTTTTGATTATTATCAATAACCCTTAAACGTAAATTTATGTAATCACAATATTGATTCCACCCAGTATGCGCACAGATAAAAATCGATGTTTATTTGTTTCGGTCGATTAGTTTTCGAATGATGTGTTTGCGGAGGTGTACATGGAGGAAAACTTCCGAATCCGGAATATAGGAAACTATAGCTTTAAAACGAGTTTAACATACAATGGAATTCAATTAAACAAGCAACTCTGTCGAACATCACTGCGCCAAAGTTCCAGAATAATTCCCCGTGTAATGTTGGATTCGAATTCCGGCAGGACTCTGCCTGCAGGCCCGTGTCTTCGCCAGAATTCCTGAGCGCACCATGTTCAAGATACTCACTTCCTCGCGCCCCCCTTCACATACATGCTACCCATATCAAAATTATTGGTAATAATGATGATTATAAATGAAAATAAATAATGATATCTGGTTAATAAAATTGCGTTGATAAATGGTGGATATATACAGAGAGCTTTTTTTATCAGTATACATTTCCCCTATGTATACCTGCAAAATACGAGAGTCAAACGCATTAATGTATGTGTGTTTAGTTGCCTATAACACGCGACTGAACACACATATGCCAAATAATCAACTAAACATACACACATTAATCGGTTCAATGCGTTTGACTCCCGTTTTTTGCAGGTATACACTTCGCCTAATAATAATAATAATAATAATAATAAATATAATATAATATATAAATAATAATAATATAATAATAATATTTTGTATACTGACCTCTCTGTATATTAACATAGTATGAAATTAAATGCCGCCAGGTATTATTTCAGCTTTAATAGAAAAATTTAACAATAAAAAATTAATAATAATAATAAGGTTTTTTATCAAACTTACTTTTGTTTTGTTGTTATTTCCACAAATAAACGTTTTTTTGCTAATCCACCATTCTTTTGCAAACTTCTTCTTCGGCCAATTGAATGTCTCGAGCTGGTAATTGTTCCCATCAATAAGAAAATTTGCTTCCACACTTGCAATTGCCTTGTAGCAGAGCCTACTAAATATACAGGTCGGCATATTGGAGTAGGGAAATCGAAATCTCGGAGTCTACTTAGTGTCCACGTGAGAGAATCCATTCGGCTACGAACCATCGTGATGATTTCTTTACCTGATTGGAAATTTTATTTTCATCTAAAAAAAAATGCAAATATAAATGTGATGGAGTTACGTGAAGTTTTTCAATATATATAAAAAAAAAAATAGACGGTTGTATTCACTTTACTTCACAGATTTATTACTAATATTGATAATGGATACTTAGTATCCGAAATGTATATTTACTGTCTAATAAAACTGTGAAATACAATTGTCTATATTTTTTCTATAAACAATTGATTGTAATTAATAACCATAAGTCATTTTTTTAATAAAAATATTAATATTTATCATTATAACTACATGCAAAAAAATGCCGTCTTCGGATAGTACACATCATTGCAACACATATTTATTTGTTAACTGGATGAGGCCGCCCTCATTGTCAATGATTAATTATGATACATATATTTGAGGAATGTAGAGAGAATTAAAAGAATTGTGAATGACAGCGATTGGTGTCTCGAAATTAAATTTAAAAAAACATCCCAAATTGGCCATTGAAATTTTAAATATGTTAAACATAAAAAAATTAAACAAGCTTTTTAATATTGTGGTGTAAAATATGTAATCAAATTTGTGAATTTAGGAAGGTATTTGAGCGGTTAATAACCAAAGTAGTTGATGTCGCAATAAAAAAAATGTTAGAATTTAACTCACTTGCATTAAAGCAGTAGGCGAGACAAGCAGGCGCTACAACAATGCATCTCGGAGTCCTTCCCACTTCGACATTCCGGCCTGTATATTTAGTAGGCACTGGACTGGACTGGACTGGAAATAAAATTGTTTATTTCTGTACGGCTTCGCTGTTTGTTGCTAAATTACAACTGCCCCATTTCAAGCAAAGAATAATATTATATTATATTATATTATATTATATTATATTATATTATATTATATTTTAATTCGCTTTTATTTTTCTTTCCTTTCATTCACACTTCAAGAATTGAAAAAAAAAAATATATATATATATATAACTGTAATTATTTCAACTTAAAAGATTTTTTTTTTCGTTTTCATTAAATTATACAAATTCAAACTCGATCGAGTTTTGTTAGGAAGTTTATAAAAGGGTGAAGAGTGAATTTGTTGCTGATTACTTTAATGGAATTTGAATCTGCATAATGCGTAGAATTAATTAAAGCGAAAGTTTGCCGGGGGCGCCGTTAATGTATTTACGATTATCCCGTTTATGGTGACGTATATTTTTATAGATTTAGCAAACGAGAGGGCGTCCTTAAGTAGAAAGTTTCGTCTCTTAATTTAGGAACGGGGCCGAGAGAATAGTATTTTTTTCGTTCGTTCGTCGGAGCGTTCTCGCGAAACTTTTCCCCCGCTCGCGTTCCTATTGCCCCGGGAACATCGAAGTAGTGAAAAATTGCTTTTGTTGGGAATATGCAACAAGGGCTTAAGGAGTGTGTTATTAGAAACGAATAAAATAACATATTATCGCAGAAAATCGCTAAACCTTAATAAACTTTTATATTACTTGGAATATACTTTTCGTCTACTTACGCGAATAACTTTCTCACTAATCACTTGATGAAACATTTTGAATATTAAAAGGTATTTTTTTAAATTTTACTTTATTTGCCTTCTAATTGCTCAAATTGATAATCTTCAATGATTTGCAAAATGCATACATTTTTGTTGTCTAATAAAACTAATAAAATTGTATTTATTTAATTTTCTCCTCTATAAATCTAATTTGAAAGAGGAGCAACCCCCGTTTTTTTTTTTTATTTCTTCCCATTCATTATATTTCCTTTATCAATTACAGGATTTTATTACGGTTCGGGAGGCCTGAAAGCGTATCCGCCGAATAGAAATTTTATCACCGCACATTAATTAACTCGGCTTTATTTGAAGGCGTAAACCAAACAAGAAAAGCTACAAGGGAAAGAAACAAACGGAACTCGTCTAAATCGGTAGGGAGAGGCGAACGAACGGAACGAAAGGAGCCCCTTGTTCGTCGGTGTGTCTGCGTGTGTAATTGAAATTCTCGCCAGGTACCGACTATTGTTCGCTAAGCGTTATTGAAATATCTGGAATTAACAATTGTAAGTTTAAGCGGAGTTCAAGGAGCCACGCTTGAGTGATCATTAAATATAAATTGGGCTCAACGGGTGGGAGGGAATCTTGGGAGTGTTTAATTGTCTCGACTCCCTTAATCCAAAACTCGCTGTAATCACCGATGATTTCAGCCAGGGATCTTATTCAACCAACAAATTCTCTTTTGTTATTTCCCTTTTTTCCCCAGCTCGGGTGTAAAAGGGTAAAGCCCTGGATGTTGTTTCCAGTTCTTATCTAGGGGTAAGGCTTTTACAGCTGTTGGAATTGATGTCGCAGAGCGCGCAACAGAATACGAAACAATACGGGACGGATTCTTAAGTTTTATTTACGTTCCAGGGGCATTAATCTCGGTCCATTATCGCAGTTAGGGCTAATGCGCCCCACTCGGAGTAATGTACTGTTTTGCATATTTTTTAAATAACCATTTGTTACAATACTTCAACAGGATGTCGGCGGTAAATTATGTGGACAACTTGGCGGATTTCGGGGAGCTCGCTTTTGAAATTTATTCGAGAAAATTATTATGTCGAGTGGAACAAATGTATTTACTCTTTATGTGATTTTTTTTTACTCTTTTACTCATCAGTGGATTTGTAAGTTTAGAACTTTTAAAAGTTAAAGAATAATTAAACATAATCAATACCACTAACTTTTGAATAATGGGCGTATTATGTTAAATAATTGTTTAAATAAAATACTTGTTCTTTCTCCTACTTTTTTTTTAATAATTTTTAAATAATTAAAGTATCCACAACCAACAACCAACATAAAGAAGATTAAATAATTGTGATAAAAAAACTTTAAATTAAATTCTTTCCAAATAATGAGCAATGTAATAGAATTAATTTAACTAGTTGTGTTTTATTTGCAAGTGTATTTAAGATGTGCCAGAACGTTAACGCCTACAACACAAAACACTAAAGCATTTGTTGATTTTTATAGCACGAAAAGGATATTTCTTCCCTGTTTAAAAATATACAGCATTTTAACATACCTTAATCAAAAATAACTGAAAATCCATTACTCCTGGTGAATTAAAATCCTCGAACACATACACAAATTCACTTCTACCAATTACTTGTTCACACTTTTTACAAACATTAATAAATCGCGCGTTCAATTAATTATAAATAAATTCAAACGTTAAAAATGAAACCGAGCAGCGAACGTGCCGTGCCGAACGGTTTCGGCCAACTGGATTGAAATCTGCGAGCGGAATTATCGCAAATAAGCAATAAAAAAAAACAATCGCTCCGTGAACGCATTCTTTAGATAAGAAGATTGTTGTACCCGGCACTGATAAGTATGTACGCATTAAATTGTGTTGGTGTGTGGAATTCGTCTTTATTTTTAGTAACGATAATTAGTAATATTAGAGATTTTATAAAAAGGATGATTAAAAATAAAAAAAAAACGTAGATGACTGCATGGTCTAGGCCAAGGTCAAAAAAGGATTGCTTTTACAACAATTGTACATAAATGTTGATTATTTTCTTATTCTGTATTGATATTTGTATCCATATTAAGTTCTGGTATTGTATAATATCTAATAAAAATATTATGTGCTGTACAAATAATACAAAATTATTTATCATAAATAAATTAACCTACTCAACTGTGATATTGAATTTGATATATTTAGGAGTTCGTTCATTACATTTAAGCGTTAACTTAAGAAATTACTTTGATTTTGTACTTGCATATACATTGATTGATTGTAACAATGGTATATATATATATATATATATATATATATATATATTGTATTTTTTTTTTTTTGTAAAAAGGTGATTCCGTAATAAAATTATTATTATTATAAATACAATATATGTATTTAGTTAGTCTATCCAGGCTATCGATCAGATGTCACTGATATTAACAAAAATAGTATTAAAAAAATTTAATATTTTTAGGACTAAATTATGTAAATTTCTGGTTGCAAAAAATAAAAACATCGGACTAAAATGTGTATTAGAAGAACGCTAAAGTACTGTGTTTTTTTAAATTTCGAAATTAAAATATCGTGCTATGTCAATGACCAATGACAATGGCTAAAACTTTCTGTAGAGACAGTTTAGGGTCTGCTGAATTCGAATCTGCAATCAGAAAGTTCTTATTCCGTGTAGAAATATTTTTTTCAAATTTTTATAGAGCGTCGAAAAAGTTAAAAGAGGTACCACTTACAACTTTCTCATCAAAAAATTATTTTGGGCTGCAAAGGGCTGAAAATTTTTACAAAGATAGTATAAAGTCTGCTGAACTCGAATCTGCAATCAGATAGATCTTATTCCGTGTAGAAATATTTTTTTTAATTTTCAAAGAGAGGCGAAAAAGTAAAAGGGGTACCCCTTACAACTTTTTTCATAAAAAAATTATTTTAGGCTGCAAAGGGATGAAACTTTCTACAGAGATAGTATAAAGTATGCGGAACTCGAATCTGCCATCAAAAAGTTTTTATTCCGCGTAGAAATATTTTTTTCTAAATTACAAAAAAGGCGAAAAAGTTCAGGGAGGTACCCTTTACAACTTTTTTCCCAAAAAAAAAAATGTTTTGGTCTTCAAAGAGCTGAAACTTTCTACAAAGATAGTATAAAGTCTGCTGAACTCGAATCTGTAATCAGAAAGTTCTTATTCCGTGTAGAAATATTTTTTTCAAATTTTCAAAGAGAGGCGAAAAAGTTAAAAGGTGTACCCCTTACAACTTTTTTCATCAAAAAATTATTTTAGGCTGCAAAGGGCTGAAACTTTATACAAAGATAGTATAAAGTTTTCTGAACTCGAATCTGCCATCAGAAAGTTTTTATTCTATGTAGAAATATATATGGTCAATTCCCTCATAATGGCTTGTGGTTTTTCCGCCTTCCCTTTTTTCTTTTGTCAACTAGTTTCAGTTTTATGATCAATATGTCATATATAATCGCATTTATAGTTGAGCAGCACTATAATATTGTTAGCGGCTAATTTTAAGTACGCGTATTTGTATAATCAGAATTTCGATTGAGCAAATAAGCCTCTTATAAGTATCTTGCATCGTTTTGCTCCACTATAATTGCAGCCTAACATACCTATATGCAAGTACAGAAATTTTTGATTATAAATAATCCAAGTGATTCTTATAGAATAAAAATAAATACGGTTGCGTTTATTCAAGCGGAAAAAATAATAGATAAAACATGAATTAAGTTTTGAGTTGTTAAAATAAAATAGTGAATGATAATGTTTAATCGTACCCTGCACCGAGGAATATTTTACTAATAATAAATAATATATCTAAATAATAATTGTTTAATCAAAAATAAAATTAAAATTAATAAACATATCAACTAAAATAAATAGAATACAAATTTCCTCGCTAACTATGAAAATCTTGATGTCTGTCTCAATTATTCCTTTAGGAAGTCCTTACCTTACAAAGTCTACTTTTTTTTTAAGGAATTCAAGGTAGTAATGAGTTCCACTGGAGCATTGAAAACACAAGATGAAACTTCACCTTCATAACTTCATATGATAAAATATTAACTCTTTACATTTTTGCCTATCTAACATCCTATAGACATTAATGTATGTTGTAATATAGTATTTGTAATGTCTGGAGTAATCAGACTAGACAGATGCAGAAACGAAGATTTTAGAGAAAAATTAAAACAAAGAAATAGAAAACAGGCTGTATGAGACACATGTTAAGAAGAAAGAGAACAAATCAAACGAGAAAGTTATGGAAACGAAAAATAGGCAGACCAAGAAAAAAGTGGGAGAAAGTAATAGCCAAGACATTCATACAAAAAAAATCACCTACACCGAAGTAAATATAACAAAAAATAAAAAAAAGAATGGAGCAAATGGTAAAGGAAAGATCTGGAGAATGAAGAGAAGCAACTTCGACACCCGTAAGGATACAAGAAGAAAGATTATAATAATAATATAATATTTGTTTTATAAGCAGGAACATATTTGAGAAACAGTTCGTTGTATAAACGAATAATATAATGTGTGAAAGAACAATTTATCATCTTATTAATGCAATAAGCGCGATGACAATTTCATTAATATTCGGTACGCATTAACTTTAATAACGTTACTCTTTATTAGCAGTGTTTGCAAACTCCGGCACATAAATCGCGCGCATAATTCACAATAACCCGCTCTCTATTATCTTTAATTGTAGTTCATTAATAACGCGGTTGGAATCAGAATTTTGCAATGTCTCTCCATAATAGAAAATTGATCTCGAGAGCGGCGTTCCGCTGGAAATAGCCCATTCAACTTAATCATTATGGAGTTGCTCAATGAACGGAAACAAGATCGAATTAATGTAGCGTCCCCGAATTAATTACTCCCATCATCACAAGCGGCCTTACTCTTACTCTCTTATTTATTAATATCATTCAATTAAAACCTCCCCGACCCTCCGCCATTCAATATCTCATTGTTTCCGTCGTGCGTAGGTGGTGTTTGGGGTTTGTTGATAGCGTCCGGGGTGGCCGGGATGGTGCAAGGTCGGATATAAATTGGGCGACCACCGTCCAGATAAGATGTACATTTAGTAGAGTTTAAGTTTGTGTATGGAAGTAAGTTTAAGAGAAGTCAGAGCGGAGTTCGGAACACGCCAGTATCAGCGGTTACGAGGGTAGTTTGGAACCTCGGGAATCCATAACAGTAAATATCAACGGCGCTGTAGCTCGTTTAGCCTTGCAAGTAAGCGAGTTACACTTGGAACTTGGAACTTCCACGGCCGAAACTTTATGGCGGCCCATTCAGAGTGAGGGGGGGGATATAAATTAACGGAAGCGAGATTCTATATCCGCGTTTTCGCTGAATTTGTGTATTTACCAGTTTTCTTAATGTAATCACATTGAAATAAGGCCGCTGCGAGGGAGAAAAATTAATCGCTCCACGAAAACAACACACGCACAAAATGTCACATCATTTACATTTTGTGTCGAAAATAAAGTAAAGTATTTTTTCCATCCTTATGACTTAGTATGACAAACATTACATTTCACATGTGAAATAAAGAAGAGACGAATATTTTTTTTGAAAAATAATAAATCGAAAATTGAATCCAATCATATTTTATTTATTCGATGGTTGAGGTTGCTAAAAAAATAAACCAAATGGAAGTTAGAATAAATACCTTTTTCAAAATAATTCCGCTAATTGCACAGTTTTGCCATTATTGCAGATATGCTATGAAAGTGGAAACTTGAGCTTTCACAGTAAATTTCGTGACTTTTCCAGAAATGAACAGAAGGCAAAAATAGAGCTGGGCTGCATTGGTTATGCAAATCGGTGAAAATATTTATAAACTTTTTTCATGATTGAAAACAATTGCAATTTTCATGATTTTTTTACTAAAAAAAATACCAAAAGTCATAATCGATGCACACAATTCTTAAAATGGGCTCAAGATTATGTGTGATTTGTTTCGTAACTCCAGCTTTTCTGGGAAGGCTAGAATAAAAATTGACGCCTTCGGGACACTCAGAAACCCCCTTAATTAATTTAATTTCTAAGAGGAACTACTGCGAATAATTCTGAACAAAAAAATTTATGAATAAAATGCAAACCCATTATTCGCTATTTGCTTCTAATGTAGCTTAAATAAAATACCTTCCATTGCAAAACACTATAATTAGTTAAGTTATATTCAGTCCGTGTTCAGGGTGTAGAGCATACCAAACATCATCCCCCGCAGTGTAAGTGGCGGCATCCGTTTTTATGGGCCGCACGGTGTTCGTCAATATTCAGGACGAATGAATCGCACATGTTCCGTTCCCGCCTCGGCCACCGCGGAATGGCCCGCCGTTTTCCCTTTTTGTTTTAGTTTCCCGACACGAAGCAACACGTCTGCACAAAAATACCGTAATCCGCAGAAGTGTTATTATTGCGGGCACAGGTTGAGGAGGGTGGGGGTTACTTTACGAGCTGCCCGAGGGCCGCGAGACCGGACAGCTGTCTCCTTATCGCGGACCGACTTCATTTACTTAATGGTCCCTTCCACCCTAAGGGATTAAACGTCGCTTTTAAGTGCTTCTTTTTTTAAAAGTGTTTAGTAGTGAATGATAAGATAGTGGCGAAAGGATGACATATATTTTTTTATAAATAGACAAGAGAATTTTTTCTCAAGAGAGTGTAGAAATCAATTTCTGTGACTTCAAAATTCGATGAGTATATTGTTATCAGTACTAAACTAACAATACCGATTTTTCTCCGTGAGAGCTGAATCAATTGCCAATTTTAGCATTGTATTTAGTATTGTTAGTTTAGTACTGATAACAATATATATATATATATATATATATATATATATATATATATTATCATATAACCCTTATACCCTTTCGAGTGTACTGATAACAATATAAAAAATCAAAATTATCTGAGTGAAATTTGTGATATTTTTATAAAAACTGAGCAAAAGAATGGTGATATGCCCATCTCCGGTGATTTTTTTAAAATATTAAACATTTCTAGTTCAACCATCATTAAATGAATAAAAAATAAAAATTATTATTAGACGGATCCACAAATGCATTAAACCCTTTCATCCCCCGGCCTCCATTATTTCCAACCAACCGCGTACATTCAAGTGGTTACTCGTTAATTATCCAGTAATTTTTTCCCGTCCCGTTTCCTCCTCCAGAAGGGTGGACCCGCATATATATCATAAACTTTCCCGGAGAAGAAACCCGAGACCGGATCTCTTTCTCCGATGTGTATTGTTGCCTCTCGCGCGTCCTTTATTTTCGCCGTGTGCGCTCTGTATGAAAAGGGCTTAAGTCCCAGTTCTCCCCTTTTTCCTCGCACTCCAAAAAAAAGGAGTGGAGCGAAATAAGAATTTTATCAGAGGCGGCATTAATCATAATTAATAATTGATAAAAAAAGGCGGCGCTGTAACGCGAGCGCGCGGAATTAAGATGGATGATAATAATCTGTAAGAGTGGTAAATTATAGATGATCCGGAGTTTGTAAACTCCGCCCTGTTTGCTTTATTGGGGTAAAAACGGTTCTGCAGGGTCCTCTGTAATTTTGAAGATATTTAGTGTTTTCATAAATAAAAATTAAAAATATGTCTTATTCGACTCAATACAAAATATTTTCGATGTATGAATCGTGAAATTCCAAATGTAAGAATAAATTATTGGTAGTATAAATATAGTAGATGTGAATGATAAATATAATAAATTTCATTTGAATATTATATTTTGTTTACGATTTATTATTAAAATAAATTATATATATTTTTCTGGGAGATTAATAATTTTTTTTGTAATATACTTCGTTGTTTAAAAGTAGTTTTCGTGATTTTGTTTGACAAGTTTTGGCGATAATCGTTGTATAAAATCACGTGGTGCCCAAAATAAAAAAAAAACATAACCAATAATCTTCACCCACTCATCTTCACTGAGCGGGTGGGCCGGCGATTATCAAATATCAGCAAACAGAACTATTAAGTGAGGGAATGTGACACATTATCTGCATATTTCCTAAAGAAAAGATGGAAGAAATGATTATAGAAAACAGTATTCATTCACTTGGTCACAGTTATTTAAATATATTAAATAAAAATGATTTGAAAATAATAAAAGAAATGATAAGTTGCATTTACTGAAGAATAATTAATTCTTTGAAATTAATTTCTTATTACTAGCACGACTAGATTATTAACAATATTTACTATATCCAAACAGAAAAATAATAAATACATTTTTTTGTTAGCATATAGTAAATATTGTTCCTCCTTTTTTTTTTGATGTTTTGAGTAACTTACGGCGCTACGCGGAATTTCCATTTACTTTAAACCAATTGAGAGTAATATATAGCCGTTTCTGTTTGTCCTTTTATTATTTATGTTTTTTGTTTCTTTTCCCCCGGTTCGGGCTGAATTGTTTCCGCGGCGCGCACGGAAAACTGTCAGCGCGGGCGAAAGCAATCTCTTCGCATCGACAACGCAAGCCCGGAAGATTGGAAGACTTGAGTCCCGTTGTCAGTGAAAATGTGTGCGGTGTTGATTCCACCAGAGTGACATCCGCGCCGACGTGTATCTTCCCGAATTCAATAAAAAAATCGCCGGGCTCTTGGATTTCCGCCGCCTCCCTCGCCCCAACTGTCTGCGGAACATCCACGGGGGCGCCCGGTGTAAATCTTTATTGTCAGATGAATCGATAATTGGGATTTTTTGTTTAGCTGGAAATAAATGTTTGCGGGATTTTATTGAAATTGGAAGCTTCATTCATGTTAACTGCCTAACAAAAATTCTGTTAGAATTTTTTTGTTTATTTATAGACATTTAATATACTAGAATTAATGTTATTTTTAATATACTATTTCTTTCTATTAGATTAACAGAGCACAACTAATTATATAAATAAATAATGGCATTAAAATCAGGACATGATGCTCGAAATGTAACAATCATTCTGAAACAATGTTTGAGAATGATTACCGTGTAATCGAAAAAAATTGTATATAATTTAATCAATTTTTTTTGTGAATATAAATAAGTGAAAATATAACAATAACCTGAGATTGCATCCTGGAGTTAATCCAAGTTGAAAGCGAGGCGCGTGTCCGCTGAGTCTCGGCTCACTTTTAATTAAATGTGCGTGAAAGAGACTTTGTATGCGGGCCGCCACCTCCAGGTCGTCTGTCGGTGACACCCCGGGGGCAGCGAGACCGGGGCTTTAGAACCGCCGCCCTCGCCGCCACCGCACGACCCCCACATTAAAATGCCCCGTGCGGTATTATAAGAGGCATTTCGGAATTCTAATAGAAAACTGCGATCATATTTCACCTGAGGCCGCGTTGAACACTGGAAATTATTTTAATGCGGGTAATAAAGAGGAGCGTTATTTATGGTGCCATTTGTCTTTCGGCCGCGGCACAATTTCTAGATTTTTATTGCCATACTTTCATTTGGAGGGAAGATCTGTGTTTTGTGTGACCAATGGTGCCGGCCGTGCCAGAACGGGATTTTATTTATCGGTCGTATTAAGGCACGCATCGCGTCGTTCCGTTAGCCGACAGGGATGTCCCATTACACCGTTTAATATAAAGGTCTCTCAACGACCAAAATAAACTCCTCTCGCTTTATTACTTCTTAGAATTTCTCGAATAATGAAAATGACCTCTTATTCCTTAATAATAATAAATATATATATATATATATATATATATATTATATTCAACAATTTAAATCGAGCCATAAATAATAAAATTAAAGATTTTTTTCATTTACAACATAAAATAAAACACATATTATAATATCCATTCCAAAGTTACAGACAGATTTTTCTTGAACATTAAGCCTTCACATTGGTGGATGCGCCGGGTTCTTACTATTATTCTAATTAATTAGATTTTAAGGATGTGAATAATATTTTAAACACTTTTTATAATAAATACGACTAAATTATAAAAAATCTACGAAAAAAAATTAATAATATAATCATAAAATTTTAATACTTCTAATTTTAATTTTAATAATCAGATTTATGATGATGATCTGTGTATTATTATTATTATTTTTTTCGTAGATTTTTTTATAATTCAGTCGTATTTGTTATTAAAAGTGCTTCAAATATTATCCATATCCTTAAAATCTTATAAATTAGAACTAATAATAGTAAAACCCGGCGCATCCACCAATGTGAAATCATAATTTTCCTGAAAAATCTGTCTGTAACTTTCGAACGATTATTATAATAAGTATTTTTGTGCTTATGATTCATAGTAATGCTTGCAATAAATGCACTATTTTTTTACTTCGTAAATTGTAGGGCAAATACCAAATTCGGTATTGAATCACCATCTAAAAAATCCATTAGCCGTTGGCTGAAGCAATTTCAACAGACTGGACGTATGTGTAAATAAAAAGCACATACCGACCGCGAGTCTGAGGATAATGTCAGATGTATTAAAGAAAGTTTTATTCACAATCCAAATAAGTCTACCAATAGAGCCAGCAGAGAAATTGGAATACACGAAACAATTGAATCGAAAGCTTCGAGACGACGTTTGCTGTACAAGCCCTACCTATTACAACTTGTGCACGCTCCCTAATGACAAAAAGAAGCGTCTCAATTTTTTTTATTATGTGAAAGAAATGATGAAGAATTACGCGTTTTTACAGCGTACAATTTTTAGCTACAAAACAAGTTTCCATCTTAGTAGAAAAGTCAACAGACAGAACGTTTGCATAGTCACTAAATATAAAATTCTGTTATACAAACAAAGTTCAAAAAGTGTTTTATTATATATAAATATTAATAAACAATAGATATTAATATTGATTTTCATATAAGATTTATTGTGAGAAACACCCAGTCCGTTTTTATTGTGCAAGTTATAAAATTAATAATGCTTTTGATGTACATCAATTTGTGCAATAACGTAATTTCAGTTATCGCTAATCAAGCGTTAGAAAAATATTTCCTCGCAATTACCTTTCGAAAAGAATCAAACCTTTGAAACGGAATCGAAAAACGGCCAAACACAATCCAATTTAAATCCTTGTACATTATGCAGCTGTAAAAAGCAGGCGGCGGAACGTTCATTACATTATTAAATTGTACGTGTCCTCGGGAAGAGGAGGGAAGAGAACGCTCCAACAGGTTGACTATTTAATATTTACCGGACACGCCGTCAAAACTTTCGGATCGGCAAAAATGAATAAGTGAGAAACTCGCCTCCCGCAAAAAAAGGTAATCCTGTTTATCCAGCGTGCTAAGTGCACTGAAAAATTCAGGGTGCTCGCTAATTGTCTCATGAATTTAGTCGATTTCAGCTAGTTAAATATAATGGGTTTTCTAGTTTACACGCTGTTTCGCGTTAACGGCCAGACGGAATTTTACGTTTATTTTATTACTTTTAAATGTTGCTGCATGTAAGCTTTTATGTCTTCAATTACATTAGTTGTGATTGATTAACACAAAAAAATAATATATTTTACTTAATGTGTATTTGTTTATTTTAATTATTTAAAAATAACAAACCATTCTACTCTATTCACTCTGTCAATACACCTAAAAAAAATCGCTTTCGTATTATTACGTTCGTTCTTACTGTGGAATGTGGGGTTGTAATTTATAAGACTCAACCTTAGTGATAACATAAACTTTATTTCTCACTGTTAACTGGTCAAATTCACACTGACTTGCCTTGTGCATTTCGCAAATGCAGAAACCGAAAAAAACATTTGGCGCTACAAATAAAAATGTATTCAAATAAATGGGCGCAGAAATCAAAACACTACACGTATTTAAAAATATTTACTAAAATCAAGTTTTTCAGTCCGCGAGCTAAAAGTGGAGGGCCTATAGAGGGTATGGCATTTCAAACTGTTATTTTGGAGCTGCAGAGAAGGTAGTGAGAGTTTATATCGAATCATCCGCTCGATGTTTGTTCCGAAACAATTGTAACGGTATTTCTACAATAAATTTGTGAAAATAATTGTGTTTTATTTCATGAATATTTAATATAATTATACATTAACTAAATCTGAATTTATTGACGGAATATAAATTAAACCATTCCATCCGTAAATAAGCCATTTAAATAATTTGATTTAACACACGATTCAAATATGAATAAGCATGGCGCTGCACATATAATGGACATGGACTATATTCGGCAATTTATCGGGATATTAATTACTGTAATAATTTTTCCATCTGGTAGTTGCAGTGGCAAAGAACCGCAGCGGCCGCTTGCATATGATTTCGATTTAATTAGTTAATTAAATTAGTGAGCTAATGACTATCTGAATAGTTCGTAATCCGGAGGAATGGTTAATTAGTAATTATAATTGCATCGCGGATGTACATCAATGCATTACTGGTTATTATTTAAGCTGTTGATCAAAATTATTTACAGGTGGGTTCATTGATTTATATATATATATATATATATATATATATACGTAGTTTGTGGATGATTACAGTCTGCATTATTGACGTTAGTCGTAAAATAATTTCATACTAAGCCTATTAAATTATTTTACTGGGTATCTGATGTGTGTGTAATAAATAAATAGCGATATATTTATGTTTATGAAAATTTATATATACATTTATTCCTTCAATTTTAATTTTTAAATAAATTAGAATAAAGGAAAAGAAATGTTCCCAATTAAATTCATAAATAAAAAAAAGTGGCAGTTTCGGATTACGAATCTTATACAAATTGAAAAATTTGCTCTTTAACTACCTTGCGTAGTCTATCGTGGTAACCCACGAATTATTTTGCTAGGTTCGTTGTTTGCTTTTATATGCACTATTCGTACTTACTGTGTCATTATTAATTTTTGAAAAGTCAATGCGGAGATCAGTGGCGTCTGATCAACTCAACCAATGAATTTTTCTGGTATTTACTGTAAACAATGATGATGGGTAAATATAAACACTGATGAAATAATAAAATATTCAACACGTACTCGAAACTAGATGCCATCTGTTGATATTTCGCCCTTGGAACTAAATCCGGCACACATCCTCCTTCTCCCGACCATCCCTACGCAAAAGGAGAGACGAGAGGAAAAAATCGAAAATTCAAATTCACTCCTCGGTGTCGCCCCCTCCCCCCATCTACTTGATGTTCCCCTGGCGGGGCGTATCTCTGGTGAGCCGTATCCCCCTAATCGTGTTTCAAGTGGAATAAGAAGGCCGACCCCCTGACATCTCGGGATGGTCGTCTGGAAAGCAATTGTCAAATGTAATTTCACGGATCCGTTGCGGCGAGATATTCGTTCGCCTGGATATTGAGGTCACTTGGCGGCAAGGGATTTTTTTTTTTAAATACTTGACATATTTAGAGGTTATGCTAAGCATTTCTAATCATTTTTTCACATAGTTAAATTTTATTAACTCATGTGACTATAATATAATAGTCTATATATTAATTATAATTGCTTTGCTATGATTGTGTCCATTTTTATTTGATTCGACATTCTTTTCTTTATTTTGAGTTATATTCCTTATTTCATTTTCAATAGATAACAGATGTTTCTTTACACTTGTGTAAGTAATAAATATTTAGGAGCGAAAAATCGGAAATTAATAAAAGCTAGTAAAACTCAAACACATATTGTGCGTAATGTAGATTTAATTTTGAAATAAAACAGTCAAGTAGGGATCATAGATTTCTTAAATAATTCAAATTTTCTATTACTACTTAAGTACTCCGGGAAATCCGCAACTATCGACCGTAATTGAGTCTTACGGTCACGTCGATAGTTAAAATTATTAGTCAAAACTTAAGACTCAAAAATATTAGTCAAAATTGTTTATTAGTAAACCTTTAAATATAATTATTATTACCGAATTGAATTTAATCAATTGAACAGTTTTTAATGTATTTTATAATTCAAAACAAATTAAAATTTCTATTTATAGTAAATAATAAACATTCGGCAGAAATACATTTCTGCACAATGTTTTAGTTAATAAATTTTTTACAATAAAATTCGCAATGTATTCCACAGTGTTATTGTTGTACAAATAAATTGAAATTAACAATGTGAGAAATATTTATTTAAAATCATTAAATTAATTGGCGAATGCGCCGGGAATTTCAGATAAACAAAAGTGTTTAAATTTAAAGCAATTTTTAAATAATAAAAACAGAGTTTTAGTTGAAATATGTGGAGAATTTTTGATTGTTTTAAATAACAACTTTGGCAAAGCAATAATAACACAAAATGAAATAATAACATTTTTAACAATTACACAAAAATAAACGGGCGTTTGTCAATTAGCGATGAAAATATACAATCTGTCTATACCAGTTGATTCAATAAAGATATATATGTTTGAAATAAAATTATATCTGAAATATTTTTAAATTGGATGATAATATTTCTAATTTTTGGAAATATCCGAAATACGACCATCCTAATCAAAATAATAGATAGAATTTTATTATTAACGTTTTACGTTTATTTTTTTAATAATAATAATTTATATTAAGAGATATATACAGCAAAAAATATTAAATAAATATCAAATAATACAAAATCAAATGTATATTTTATATCTGCTAATTGGCTATCTTTTCATTATTTTTTTTCCTCCCCATAGAGAACATCGAAAAAAACTCACCCTGTATATGTGAAAGTAAACACACTTTCACACTTTCCAATTATATATTCAAATTATATATTTTTTTGCAAAAGCGTGTGGAACAATTGTGGCGTATAAAGTACAAATTTATAGTTTGAAAGCGTGTTTAATTTAAAAAATAACTTTAAAATGTTAACAACGGCTTTCAAAAATTAACAGCCTCAACAATTAAATTATAATTTTATTACACAATTTCTATGTTACTTGAATGAATCGCAATTCGAGCTGTATTTAATGGAAGTATATAACCAAATATTTTCTCATTCTATGAACTGAAAATAGAAGCAAATTCTGTCGCGAATTTTAATTGAATAAATTAATTTTATTGATGACAACGCCTATAATAGTAAGTAATTGTATCAAAATCAGCAATGCATTCATTCAATACGAAATTATCCAGATTCACGCGTCAAGCGACGGGCCATTAAACTTTCAGCATGAATAGACTTATTGTCCGGATTGTCTTCATAATCCCAGGTTTATATGTGGGCCATGGCTGTGATTACGTGAGCACGTCTCGCTGCGCCTTGCTCGAATAATCGTCAGAAGCGCATTTAATGAATAATAAAAAAAAAAACTGGGTTTCCATGCAGGAGGTTTGAAAAAAAAAAAACACGAGAAAACCGGAGGGGAAAGTTTGAATAACTCCTCGAGGAAGTGAGAGAGGGTTGTGAACGGTAGGCTATAAACGAAATTACACTTGTAGAATATGCATGGCCCGCTGATTCCGTTCAATACAAGACGAGAATTCCGCTCTTCGAGCATTCATAAAGTTTATTATCAAACAGTTCGCGCGTGCTTTCAATAAGAGTGCGTTTGCTAATATTTGCGAATCGTTATTACTGTGTATATTTTTTTTGCTGCTTCCGGAATATCAGTTTGTAAATAATGATACAATCGTACTTTTTAAATTTAAAAATAATATAAACTCTCCTATCTATATGTCTATATTGTATATTCATCTTCAAGTTAAAATTTATGTCAAATGATTATTCTAATCTTCTTTATGTTGTTTGTTGGTCGTGGAGACTTTTTTTTTAGGAGAAAGGAGAAAGGACAAGTGTGATTATTCATTTTACATAAATTTTAACTTGAATGTAATTTTTTTTACTGTGATGATAAAAATATAATGTACACGTTAAACTTAAATTTTCCCGTACGGAATAGCCCCGATTATTAACATGTGAAGTCGCAGATCTATACCAAGCAGCAATCTACCGATGCCCTCAAAATCAACATAATCCAGGACATCGTTCAAATTCAGCCAGATCTGTGCGGCTGAATTATTGAAAATTGCACCTCTTGAATTCGTGCCACCATGAGAAGCGAAGGATCAAATGTCCTTCGCTTCTCATGGTGGCGCGAATATGACATGGTTCAAATAACCATGTCATATTCCATAAAAAATGGCATACATGACCCTTCGAAATAAAAATAAAATTTTGTTAATACCTCACATACATCTTGTTTTATTCTATTACAACATCAACCCCTTCCTTATTAGAAAACCCTATAGACAGGAGAGTTTGTAGCATTACAAAAAATATTACCAATCTCTGAGACTATTGATTTTTCAAATTATTTGGGACATTTATTGTATTACTAGTCACATGAAATAAATAAGAGAGCTTAAGAGCTTTTATTTATTTAAATGATTTTTTTTAATATTGTACATATGAATAAAAAAAACTGAGAAGGGAGAACTGTTTCTTTTTTTGTTTGTTCATTCCCAGAAATGCGTTGTTTCGGTGGATACAGTAGGGATGGATAGATTGGATTTGCAAAGACAAAAGTGGGGGAATGATAAATGGCGGTGGATATCGGCGGGGCCTCTCGCGGGCTCCGGTTGCTCATCGGGCGCCCGCTCTTCTCTCCGGGTGATTGATGGCGCCCCGTCCGCCGTCTGGCGTGTCTGGTCAGGCAGGGGAAGCGGGCGCGGGGGCGCCCCTTTCGCCCTGCCGCTCCCGAACTTCATTAAAATTAAATTAAGAGACGCGGCGAATTAGATTTATTATGTTCAGATTGTATTCACGCATCCGGACGGCCGAAAACGCCCGGCCGAATCTTGCGGGCGCGGGGGCCGACATGAAAAATCGCATTCGGGGCGTTAACGCGGGAGGCCTCGCCGTTTTTGGATTTCCTTGAGAGAAATTAATGGTTCCGCTGGGGATATCTTTATTGTTTCAGATATCTCTAATAACACGAGGTATAAAAAAAATCTTCATTTATCATATAAACAATTATATTCGTCAAGGGTTTGAAATATATTTAATTTTATTATCTCTTTGCTTTAATTTTTCATCAGGGAAAATTGTACATTATTATTCACAGAATACTCCATTGAGATATTTAGCTCTTTTCTTTTCAACTTACGACGACTTCTATATAAAAAAGTGACATTTATTACGTGCAGTATATTTTTCTTTCAGATGGTGCTTGCGATGTCTTTCATTTTTTTTTAGGTTAAACTAACTCAAAGGATACAGTAGCAGTATACAAAATTAGTAATAAACATTGAGTTAAATCATAACAATATCACCAAGAATTGAATAATTGAAAAGCATTTTTTTCTGAAACAAGGTTTGGTTTTTGGATAATGGATGATGTAGAAATAATTGATACAGTAAACAATTATTTAATTGTACTTAATAAAATGAAATATTAATTTAATATGAATTTTAATTAAAGTCAATAAATAACCGACACTTGCACTTTCAACATCCGCCTCACCGGAGCGCTTAATTAAGACATCAACGGTAAAGTGAGCACTTTGCTAATTAAATTAAACCCTTTGAATAGTTTATAAACAGTCGCAGCCACTCGGCGTACAATCCGAATTCGATTTGTACGTAATTGTATACATAAACCTCACAACCTCGCAACCTCGCAACCTCGCGCTGCTGTGCGGCTGGTTTGCGGCCTGGCGGGGTGAGCGAGCACAAAAAAAAAGGACGAGGAACAGCGAAGCCCCGGATTAATTAATTAGTTAATCCGGGCGTTCGTCCGCACTCAAGGCGCGCGAGGGAGGGAGCGGGGAAAATGAAATAGTGGGATAAAAGATGGATTTCCCGGGCGCGTTCAATTCATCATTTGAATTTTATTCTCGCCGGCGCGTTTTCGCAAGATTTATTTCCGCGCCCTTTCCGGAAGGTTCTTTTCGAGTATCGACTTGCGTTATTGATAACCAACGGGTTCGATAATCTCGATTGATGGTATGCAACAAAAGGTATATTTAAGATTATTAAATTACTAAAATTGTCCATTAAAGACTCTGTAAACTCTATGAAATATAATGATTGATGACAGTAAGAGACAGAAAGACAGAGTCAAGAACTAAAATTATAACGACAAAAAAATTAGGCGAAAGATGGCGCTTGCGTCGTCTTTCATTTATTATCATTAAAATATGTATAGTTAAAGGATTTTAATTATTTTAATTTATTTGTAATTTAATAAAAAAAAATAGTACAGAATGAAATAACACAAAACGAAACGAAATTTCCGATAAACCCACCAACATATGTAAACTACAAAAATAACAAACTCGCGCGATGTCGCCCGCTCGGCAAACTCGTCGCCTTTTCACGGCTAAATAGGAAAAACCCAAACAGCGAAAATAATAATAATAACGTGAGGGATAATGGCAGGCTGCATGTGCACGTAACACCATTCGGGAATGCCGATCCGAGGCCGCTTGTTGCCTTTTCTCCCACTGTGTGTGCATGAAAAGTTGTGCGCCAACTTTTAATTGGATGATGTTGGAAGTTGCAACTGAACCGGAAATTACCGGGGCCAAACCCCGGGTTAATATAAAACAAATCCATTTTAATTTAGTTTAAAATGTGCTTTTAGTTGAAATGGAATAAATTTATTACTAATTTTAATTCGAAACGAGTTTACTTAAACAAAAAAAAAGGAGTAGAAAATTGCGGGGTTATTAAGCCGTGTTTTGTAGAAAATAATTTAAATTAATGAATTATAATTACAACTTTTTAACAAGTTTTACTGTTACGTACATATATAATGATTAAATTAATTAAATTCTAAATATTCAATTAAAACGTTTCGCATTTCTCAAAACACAGATTTCCTTGCTCAATGTTATTACGACTTCGTGTTTAATACATTATTACTATCCGACTAGGATTTTATCATAAACAAGCATGGTAGAGCAAACAAAATAATTTACACTTTTCGAAAGCACCCAAATTTAATCACTCGCTTTCCTTTGGTGGATAAAACAACGATTCTCTGTTGTCTACCTTGTAGACTCGTATCGTTGACGATGTCACATGAAATTAGGCCAAAGATGGCGTTTTCGTCGCCTTTCATTTATTATGATTGAATCATACTGGTTAATCATTTTATTTTAACACGTTTTAGGCGATATCCTGTGAACAATATTTCTTATATTGGTTTTTTAAATAATAATTTTTTCTTAGGTTATAACCGCAAATCATCGATCTTCGAAAAGTTTTGATGGATACTCTAGAAGACCTTTTCTTGGAACAACTTTATCATCAATCTGCTCTTGCAATCACATTATGATTTTGTCAGATAAATGGTCCGTAGCACCATCTTACTAGATTTCTTTTCAGTTGATTTAATAATTATTAAGAAATAAGTTTTCAACACTGCGCATTTTGGAGATATAAAACGCAAGGAAGAAATAACTGGATCGTATTTTATTTGATTATTAAATAACTGTTTATTTTTATTAAAACAAATGTCAAAACCGGTGCTTTTATATAATTGACATTAAATGTTGAATTAAATCAATTAAATTATATATACATATATAAATATAAAATATCGTCCCGCGTGCGAAATGATCGAGGGATGAAATTCCGAAACACGTGTCTACAGATAGCCTTGTAACTATTATTTGTTGTTTCCTTTCATTGAATAATTTCGACTCAAACCGTTGCAATTTCGCAATCCAATGTAAGTAATTTTTTGCAGTTGGAAAAAGGAATTGATCGAATTTTATTGATCATTGCCAGAAATTTTCCTTGTTTAATTTCATTGTAATGATCGAGGATGTTGACTATTTAATAAATTAATAATTTTCTCGAGAAATTAAACTCAAAAGTTCTAAGTGTGTAATCAAAATGAAAACTTTGTTTCTTTTAGAGTTTTTCATCATTCCACCAACTACATTATATATATATATATAAACTTTTTGTTTCGATGCGGATATAAAATTGGCGTCGGCAACAAAGAGCGGGCAATTGCAAAAATTACGTCCCCACAGTAATAAAACACGGACCGCCAGGGCTTTTCCGGTTTTACGGGCGGTGCGAATATTGTCCCGATTATAAATTTTAGGTCGGTCCCCTTTCCTCCCCTCGCCCCCTTCACTCTCTCCCCTTCTCGCAAAACACAATAAAACGCGAAAATTTTCCCCATATTGGCCGAGGCATTAATTCGCGCGCCGCGAAATTGAAACCCTCCTTCCCTTTAAAACCTACAAAAAAAAAATATAACGCACACACACAGAGAGGGAGATACAGAGCATGATAATAAAACTCGGACCGCAAATGATAATTTAAAAGTTATGAAAAACGTTTAAATTCGGGAGAACGCAATGATAAATAATTTATGTCGGTATTGTTATAAATTACTTTTTTATTACATTGATCAACATTTGATTTAAAATAATTTAAATGGATTCCAATCACGTATAATTAACAACACATAGGAATAATTTATTAAATTGAATAAAAAAACAAAATAAAATAAAATTGCATTTAAAGGAAATGAAACTTCCATATATTTAATTTTAATTAAGTTTTACAATAATAGAAAAGAGGATTTATCCACTTGGTCACAGTTATTGTAAAATATTACAAAACATAATTAAAATACTTCTTTATTCTAAATGTTACTTTCCAAAACAAATATTAATTCCACATACAAAAACAATTTAATATGTATATTAAATTGATTGAGTGAGGTACATGAAATTCAAATGTGATTATAAAAAAAAAAATATTAAAAAAAACACTAATATCCGTTCTTCACACTTTTTATCAATTAATTCGCATATACTTGGCAGCGCTCCAGGTACGACGAATCCTCTTATCTAAAGAATGCGCACGCAGAATGAGATTATTTCAATTCAGTTGACCTTATACGCGCAGTGTGTTTAATTTTACCGTTTGAAATTATCGATAATTAACAACGCGATTTATTTGTGCTTGTAAAAAGTCATAATTTGTGAGTGGTTGAAGTGAAGTGAAGTTATATATATTTTCGAGGATTTTGATTCACCAGGAATGGATTTTTAATTAAGGTATGTTAAGTAATATATATATTTTTAATGGGGAAGAATAATGGTAGTAGCCAAGGCTATTAATCAATAATAACATACATAAGAAAATACCTATAGGTGGAAAAATAATTACCCTACGCTGTTTCCAACATTTTAAAGAGTACTTTAGAATTTTTCAGCTTTTTTTAGAAGAAAACATTTTTCATGGAAATTTGAAAATTTTCTTGAAAAAAGTGGATTTTGGTGAAAAAATCCGAAATTCGCGGAATAACTTCAAATTACACAAAAATGTTTCTAACGAGTGGGAGCATCAACTGTGTAAATTAAAGCAACATGAAGCAAATAGTTTTTGTATAGCAGGCGTGTAAAATGGGGCTTTGAAAAATGAGTGAAATAATTGTCCAAATTTGTGAATTTATATAGGCGATTGCAAAACTCCTATTACAATATTTTTTTATGTAGAATATAGAAAAATCTCTCACATCTGTGAAAGAAGTTATCTAAGTTTAATCAGCGTCGCACGCAAAAGCGTCGATCGACGCGGCTCGCTTAAACCGTTCCCATAAGACTCCATGTAAGTGGGACTTCGTCATTTCAAATGGCCTTAATGAATTAAAAATGATTCTTTTCTGGAAAAATAAATACTCGATAATCTTTCTGATATCTTGAAGAGTGTTTGAGATTTTTTTCAGATTTTTTTGAAAGAAAAAAAAAATCATTGAAATTCGAATATTTTGTAAAAAAAGTGGATTTTGGTGAAAAAATCGAAACTCGCAGAATAACTTAAAATTATACCAAAATATTTCTAATGAATGGGAGCATTAACTGTGTAAATTAAAGCAACATGAAGAAAACAGTTTTTGTATAGGAGGCATGCAAAATGAGCCTTTGAAAAATGAGAAAGAAAATCGCCCAAATTTGGGAATTTTTATAGACGATTGCAAAACTTCAATTTTAATAAATTTTTATGTGAAATATAGAAAAATTCCTCTTGAATCTTATTCTTCAAGTTTCATCATTCTCTCACATCTGCGAATAAAGTTATCTAAGTTTAATCAGCGTCGCACGCAAAAGCGTCGATCGACGCGGCTCGCTTAAACCGTTCCCATAAGGCTCCATGTAAATGGGACTTCGTTAAAATTTGTCATATTTCTCATATTTTGAATTGCTTTTAAATTGTTTTTATTTTTATAGGCAAGAATTTTATATTCGTTTCATCATACACATTGTGCTTCTAGAAAATACGATATTATTAATATAAAAATTAAAATGATTAACTTTACTGTCAAATAATTAATAAATTAAGAACTTTTTTTACCTTTGTTAGTATTTTTTGTTTGTTTACTTCTATTAGATTAATTGATTTAGTGTTTAATCAATGTAAGTGTATCTCCATAAGTATTTTACGTTTCATTTAAAGTTTAGGACTGTCATTGACATCGGACAAGAGCATAGATCGTGAGTTCGAGGCCGCGTTAACAGCAAATAGCCCAAAAGGGGACAATAATTCGCGCCGTCCGACAGAGATACATGAGCAAATGGACCGGCTAGGGTTCGGGCTCGGCACCGTCACAAACCCCGAAAAGATTCACGGTAATAGCGACGAATCCTCGGACAAACTACTAAAACGGCCCTCCCGAATCCGACCGACATAAGTACATCCCTCGCCCATCAGACATTGACAGACGCTCAGATAAGATCGACGAGGGTCATAACACGTGAAAAATTGCACCAGTTCAATCCGGGCGAATTAATTAAAAAAAAAGAGCGGAAGAAAAATTTATCACCCCGAGACGGACCCCGCTCGCCTCGCGGTCATTAATTATGATTTAAACGCGAAGGAGGGAAAAAGTCAGTAGCATTTGTGGCGGAGTACAAGGCTGGGATTAATCCTCCCTCGTAGGAAAACAAAATCAATGGAGCTCATTTGACCCGACCGAAAGGGCCATATGCGCGAAATGAGAGGGCGATTAGTCCACTTTTTACACTCGGCACAAACACTGCTCGAGTGCACTATTTTTACTCCAATTAATTGGACCGCAAGCACAAACACCACATTAAATTACACAGAATACTTACTAACTAATTGCGTTAATTAATCACCACACATGTGCAAATAACTTTCACTTTTTTTTTCGCAAGAAAACAAAAAGTTTTCTGATAAAAAAAGTTTGAGTAGCACAACTTAATTAAAGAAAACCTTCGATTCCATGTATAAATATATATTTTCACTTCCAAAAAGTTCTACTCTTTTTCGATAAATTAATTAAGCTTAACGTAAAAATCCCTATTTAATATTTCCTCTAATCTGTGTTTTATTGGTTGTTTCTTAATAATTTATTCATATTTATTTCATATAATATGAACTACCAATGTCTAAATATTAAAGCCATTAATTATAAATTTTAGTTTCACAATTTCTTCTCGTGAAAACATATTTCTCATTGACAGATTTTCTAATCATAATCATACTTTGCAAGATTAACAAGTTAGTTGATGGATTCATTAATTTATTCGCTTTTCAGTAATTAACAAACCAATTTCTTACATCTTCAATGTCGTAATGTTTCTTATGTTTAATTAAACTTATTTCGTTGTAATCATTTTTAAAAAATCTCGTGTATTATTAACATAACACTGTTACTATTTATTTATAACCAGATGTTGAACACTCTGACGTGTGCGTGCTTGTTTCTCAAATTTTCCAGAACTTTCCATGACGCCACGTTTACCGCTGCGCGTTCGGTGGAACATTCAAGAGTATTCTTTCCTGTTGCTTCTTTTAATTTCGTTACAATAGTGTGAAAATGTGGATGAAATGCTTTTTGGGAATCTTTTTATTATTTATAAAATTGAAAATTTAATTCTCCTTTTTACGAAACGTGTTTGTATTTTATTTCATGTTTATTTAATACAAGAGAATGCTGATTGTAAAATTTTTATATTCACGAGCATTTCGAATAATTTAATTATATTAATGTTCCCACGAAAACACTGAATGGCTTTCTGGTTATTAAAAAAGTAAATTGTAATAAAGGCAACTCGAAAGAACAAATAAAAAAGTGAACATAATCGAGAATATACGAAATGAGTAAATCCCGTGCGCGTAAATCCCGCACCATAAACACCGTTCATGAAAAAAATGAACGTGTTTTTATTTGCCAGGGCAAATATTGAATCAACGGTAATAATCATGTCCGAGTAGAAAAAGGGGGCCCTTTTTAGGGCGCTCACTTTAGCATGTTTATGTGTCCGCGGGCGGCATTATAAGAATTTATACTGGAAGCGTTTAAAAGCCTCCGATCGTGGTCCGCCATAAATCCACGTCGTCGAGGGCGAAAATGGCGCAGAAAACGGTTTATAGTTAGTTATTATGGTGTTGGGGATTTATTTGCCGCCGCAAGAAGTCGCTTTAGGTCGAGATTCGAGCGGAATTAATGCCGGACTATATGAAATAAATATAATAAATTTGATATTAACAATGGCCGCTGAGTAACAATGGAAGAGAAATATCATTTATTTAAAAGCATCCCTCTTTTCGAAGCGGGGATGTATTTAAAAATGATAAATGGTACGGAGTGCTCTTTCGCATGAAAGTATTAAGTTTTTGAAAGCATTATACACAAAATGCGATATAAAGCAGCCACCGCAAACACACTCACACAGACATGGTTTTTCGATGTGCGCTTTTATTTCTCTCCCGCTTCCCTTCTCCCTTTCCTTTTTTTTTATTATCTCATCTTTAGTAGCGATTGTTAACGTGGAAGATGGAGGGGTTGTACGTAACAATTTCCATCGTGTAATCCGGGTCGGTATATCCTTTGAGCCAATCTAGGCGCTATCGCGGTCGAAGTCAGGACTCGGGGCCCCCATTAAGGATATATCTCCGTCCCGGGGTTCGACTAATCAACCACGTCGGCTTGATGGATCGCCTGTCCACCAGGCAGCGGGACGCGGAGGCCTCCGGAATCCGCACGTTATATCTAGCTTACGGGATCTCTCGACTTTTCCACCAAATCGCCAGAATTATCCTCCCACGCGACCGTCCCAGTATATACCCTACCTCGAAATGGCGCGTGCTGCTTTCACTATTCAATTTAACTACTTTCACTCTTCTTCATTTACGAAATTATACTCATTTATTTTCCTACTCCCAAGAAAATTGATTATAACGAATACATTCGTTTATTTAAATGTCACTTATTAGTCGTCAAATTTTAACAGTTTTTATTAAATATTGTCATTTGGAAAATTAAATTAAAGCAATACCAATTTACATAGCCTAAATTTACAAACTAACAAACATCATAGAAGCAGAATTGGAAGAGAATTTCGAAGTTGAATTCGTTTTGTGTCATAGAAACGTTTGTTGTTTAATGTAATAAAAAGAACGTTGAATATATTATTTCTATAATAATATTTGTTTTTAAATAGTACATATTTTTACTAACAAAAATGATTAAATTAAAATTGTTAGCTGTGGTAATTTTACACTGAGATAAATCGTAAGCAGACGAGCTTCATCAGCAAGAAATCCCTTTTTGTTATAGTCGCCTGTGTGATTTTTTTTAGTTGACGTATTAATTTTCTGCATCGGCGACATGAAAGCGTCACGCCGTTCGTCCTTCCTAAGGGACCTACGAAAGTCCCGCTCCTTACGCCGTGCGCATTATTTATTCTCGCTGGCTTAAAGTAATAACAGGCCAATCATCCGTGCGGAATTCCCTTATGCGTGTGCACGGTAAATAATTCCCGGGGAGAAAAGTCCCCATTCGGGATTCACCGTGCGTACGCGCAGTAGAGGGGGCGAACTTCTGACAGACAAAGCCCGCGAAATAGAAAAAAAGTGGCAACCGCTAAAAGCCAAAGAGGCACAATTAAATTTCCTCGCGACGATGGGGGGAAAGTTTTTAAAATTTAAATCCGGGTGAGTACGCGCCCCCAATACAAAACACTTTGCATAATTCCAGGTGCTTTTTGCCAGCACGCTCCCCGAGCAATTTGAGCCTTTTTTTTAGGTGGGGGAATTTATTAGGTCTGGCGGTGGCAAATGAGGACTGTTAAGTGATTATAAGAAGCTGCCGGAACGAATCCGCTAATTTTGGTAGTCAAATTAGCGGGCCCCCATTTGCCTTAATACAGTTGCACAAGTTGAATTATGAATGAGCAGTTAGTGTCGTATATACGCTGGTTATTATGGAGTGTAAGACAATTACACGGCTGAGAGGAAGGAACTTAATAATTCATCCCGTGTCCTAACCATTGTGTCTAAGTATGGGTACTTAAAGTCTCTCCCCTAGCTGGATGACAAAGTTTACTTGCAGATACACTGAAGCCCTATTTCTAATGGGGGAGCACAATTTTACCTTCATCCCCTATGCGTTCATGTATATATGTCTTCCTCTATAAATCATCAATTCCTGTATTCACAATAACATAAAGGGAATTCAAAACAGAATATTTAATAAAATCAAATTTTATAAAAAAATTGTCTTCATCAATAAACACCCATATTATTAGAATCATTCTGCAAACAAATATAAAAAAATCACCTTATGCAATTATTTAATAATACCCGCAGGATACAATATTGTTCTTTATTGGCCGGATTTACGAATAGGCAAATAGAGTTTGCCACGGTTGAATGGAGCACATGGAAGCAAGTTCGAAAAAAAAGAGGGGCGAGCAGGAGGAAAGAATGGGGGGAAAACCGTGTATTTTATATTTTCCCGTCGGCGTCGGCGGGGCAGATTTTATTATGCCTGTAATTCGTAACCGACAGATTGAAATTTTCCAATCCGATCGCCGCCCTGTTCGTGCCTTATTTCTCCCTTTCTACATTTGATCTTGAATAAAATTGACGTGAAAGTGCACGCTCGGTTGTGCTCGACATAATATTTTTTCCAACATCTATAGGGAAGGAAAGAGGTGTGTAGTATAGCTAGGGAATAAAAGAGAGAGAAACTGCTAAATACATCTCGATTTTATTTAAATACTACTTATTGAATAATTTGCAAAAAAAATCCGTCGGAAAGTATAAAGAATATTAAAAAAATTATACTCCCAAGGGGTGATATGGACCTCGAGGACACTAAAATATTTTATAGTCAAATAATACAGAATGATAATCCTCTTTTGATATTTAAAAAAAAATATTTTCAATATGCGAGGTTTGGCAGTCAGAGGTTAGGATTCTGAGGGAACCACTTGATTTTTTTATTAATCGTGACTAGTTTCGACTACACGGTAATCGTTTTCAAACAATAGACAAAATTAAAGAAAATGTTGATTTAATTATCAATTGTATAGTATTCAATCAACAATGCACACACAAAATCGATTGAATTTTTCTGCAAGGAAAGTCTGTTTGTATAAGCGCAAGAAAAGAACAAAGTGCACTGACATGAAAATGGGGGACGCGACGCGCGAATCGCATAAATCGCGGTGCATGTCCCGTAGGTCATTTAGGAATTACGAGCCCCATTAGACCAATTTGGCCTTAACGCAAAATCGAAGCAACGACCTGTAACGCCGACTCGATGTTTAACCGAGCGGAAGCGATGCTTGTGGCTTTTGTTGATGTTAGTTGTTTATTATGTGCCCTCCCCGAAACCGCACGAGCAACATCCCCGCGTTCTCCTGCGGCCCCGCACCCTTCGGCCCACGTTACAATCCGCATTATTCCCACCCCAACAAACAAAAATTGCACATTAAGCAATTAGGGAGTAATTAATATAAGTACGTTACTCACGGTGGTTGATTCGGACCCTTTAAAGTATTACGCTTTAAAAAGCTTTCGTGTTTATTTCAAAATAAATAAAAAAAAAACATGCAAATTATTTAATTCTTTTGATTAAATAAATTTATAATAATTCTTTCTATGTATTTCGTCAAAATCTGTAAATCATATTTCTACATATTAAATGAAAGACAACGCAAGCGCCATTTCTTGTGGCATCGTCAACGATTTGTTTTTTTATTAAATTTATTAAATATTTCTACATTTAATATATATATAAACATCTTTATTCAGACAGTAGAATTACAATTCTTTACAAATATTTATATTTACAATACATATTGATGGGTTAGTAGTCTGTCATGGGCTATCGACTGGAGGTCTTTCTGCCCTGCCATGAATTTATGGTGATTTGCAAATAAGAACTTTGCTAGCTAGCTAAACTCTCATATAAATGAGTGATGAATTGTAACAGAAGGGTGTCTACATTTAATATTTTTTTAATATCGACAAAATTTCTTTCACATTTAGCTCAAAAGTCACAGAGATAAGTGTGGAAATATTTTATTAATTATTTTCAAATCATTTTTATTTCATTTAATAAAGAATATATATTTTCTTATTCTTATTAAAAATACCTGACCAATCCTAAATCCCCCATAAACGCAATAAATAATATTGAAACATTAGGTGTTGGAAGGCTTGGAGGAAATATATACGGTTTGCAGCAGTTAAAATACAGTTTGCAGTAGATTCGGTTACGGGGGTAAGGAAAGGGCCCCTTATCAACCGGCCGAAAACATAAATTACCGCTTGAAAACTTTGCACATCAATAAAGTTAATGTTTATTTCGAGTGCGGGGCAAAAACAATACGGTCGAAATTCCGCATTTCCCGTTTCGCTCGCGGAGGCGAACCGTGCGCGTCGTCAGGTGGCTGCGATTCCGTCGACATTTGTCACGCTGGAAATAACACAAGGGAAAGAAAAAGGAAAACAATAAAAATTCAAACACAAAGAAATGAAAAAATAATAAATCATGATAGGAATTAATATAAAAATATTTCGCTATGATAACAAATTAAAACTCTTTCTTCATGTAGATCATATTATGGCTCAAATTGAAAGGGATAACAACAATTCTTATTGATGCATTTCCAGAGCTTGGCTCATCTCTTCAATACTTAAACGCTTTAAAATGGAAAAAGAAAATTTGGTTAAACAATTTGTTCATTTTCTACATGTTCCATAGTGTAATGGTTAGCACTCTGGAATCCAGCGATTCGAGTTCAAATCTCGGTGGAACCTTAGATTTTGTATTAGAGACTC
Source organism: Philonthus spinipes (assembly GCA_963082785.1). NCBI lineage: Eukaryota > Metazoa > Arthropoda > Insecta > Coleoptera > Staphylinidae > Philonthus > Philonthus spinipes. The sequence goes on from OY720318.1 coordinate 20,432,442, forward strand.
TTAAAATCACCTTCATTTTATTAAGCTTCAGTTGAATAAAACTCCCAATTATTGATTCATAGGATTTTCCATGGTGTAATGGTTAGCATTCTGGACTTTGAGTCTAGCGATCCAAGTTCAACTCTCTGTAAAACCTTAGATTTTGTATTTGTATCACCTTAATCTTATGAAGATTCACTCGAGTAAAAGTCTCAATTGGTGATTTGTACGGTTCCATGGTGTAATGGTTAGCACTCTGAATCCAGCGATCCGAGTTGAAATCTCGGTGGAACCTTCAATTTTGTTTTAGCAGATTTTCGAATAAATTTTCATTTGAGGCTTTGAGGAATATTAAATCCCGGTGTAACGCCAACACATTTAAGTTAATTAAGGGTGGAAGGATCAACAATAAGTAAAGCCGATGACATTAATTAGGGCGGAAAGCGAGCAGCGCCGAGGCCCGAGTTAACCGGAAGTCCCAGAACTGCATATGATTTCCGGCCTTCGCGTCGGCGGTTACAATTAACGTCCCCCAGGTTTTCCACCGTCCCGCCTCGCCTATTCCCCAGTTCTCCCTTACAGATGGTTTATAGTTCGTGAAGTATTGGGTAAACGCATTTTCCAATATCAGCCCCTGGCAGACTGTGTCGGGCCCGTAACGAGCTTCATCAATTCTCAGCTCCGCGCTCAGCGCTCACTTCTACGAAAGCTCAACACTGTTTATCCGCACTGGTATGGTTTACACTTTATTGGGAGAGAAAAAGGAGGAACGGAATAACAACTCGAGAGGATTTATGTTTTTATTACTTGAGTACAAGTGCGAAGCATTAAACTTTACAAGTTTGAGATTGAAGTAAATCAAATACTGTATTATTAAATTATCATAAATCAATTCCATTTTTTTACTGGCAATACAAAAGATATAAAAATGTAATAATAATAAACGGAAAACAAGTAAGGTTTTACAAGCCAGAACTGTACTGCTTAGACTGTGATGATAAAAATTAACGTACACGTTAAACTCAACAATTCTCTTACAGAATAAGCCTTAATAAATTAGTGGATTTTTTAAAGAGAATTAAATTGAAAGGTATTCAGAAAGTACAGTAAATTTTATAAAGGAAATAGGACAAGTATAACTAAGAATTTTTGATAATGACACTTTTTATTTTCCATATTTTTATTCAGAATACTGACACGTGTTTCGGTCTTTTCAGACCATTATCAAAATACTGAAACATGTGAAAGTATTCTGAATAAAAATATGGAAAATAACAAATGTCATTTTTTATCAAATATTAATGTCCGTTTCCATTAAGAGTGTAGCGAAGCAAGCAGCAATTTTATAACTAAGAATATTTATATTTTTTTTAATTAAAATTGAATTGTAGTACAGAAGTTATAATATAAAAAAAAATATGAAGCAAATATTTGAGACTTGGTGTTATAAAACAATGATAATGAATAGGCATAAATTTGAATCTGGGCCTGCAGATTCGGTGCGCGCCGCATGCGGCATTTTATTAAATACCACCTCTGGATTTTCATGCGAAGCACGTCGCCAATATTAGCCCTTCATCGTCAGATAAATACAGAGGGGACGCATGGCGTGGCGTCCCCGGTGCCCCACAAAACCGACCCCTGCACTCAGCGAGCGGTCCGAACCGATAATTTCAAGTGCGGTACTTTCATGACAGCAATATTAATCAAAGCGAAATGCTGTTTTCGTCACGTTGACGGCTCGCCGAATACCCGGACAGTTATATTGACAGGGGAAATTGAATTATATTGCACAACTGTTTAGCGCGCAACTGGCTACCCCCAAAGCTCGAAAGCCCGACGACAGACAGGATGGATCGCCCGGGGACTACCGATCCAACCCCCGGGCTAATCCACCCGAAACTTCTTCTTCTCCACGCAGCGATTCGTTTCCATCATTATAAATTAGAATTGATGAACGCGGGGGGATTTCTTTGTCCTCCTTGAAAAACTGATGCGCGTCATAAAAATAGCCCGACATTTCTCATGCCGAAACGGATGCCCCGGTGCTTTTTATTCCCTCTCCGAGTGACGTACAGGTCGGAATGTACACTTCTTCTGTTGGTACGATTTTGATGTCTGTCGAATCCGCCCCGACTCTGGGATTAATAAATAATCCGCCCCCTTAATCGCTTTACGTCCTCGCGATATCTGTCCGTGCGCGCTCGCAACTCGCAACATATTTTATTGATTATCCCCTGATATATAACGGCGTTAAAGTAAATCGAAAACAAATAAAACAATAACGAGAAAACTTGTGATTTACCGAGGCCGAACTTTCCATAAACATCGACGCCGATGATTCAGTATTTGTCGCTGACACATATCCATTTCAGCCCTCAGCGCTGCCACTCTGATCAATCACTTTAGGTGCATTTCACATCTATCATTCCTACCACTAACGCTTTTTATAACAAACACTCAGGGTATTAAACTGCCCCCCCCCCCCCTTCTACCTTTCCTGCTTCCACGAAATGTTCACATATAATTTTCTTTAATCGGTTTTAGATTTTATGCGCGGTGATCCGTGTACGTGAAAATTGACATATTAAGCGAAGATTGTTTTCACGTAAAATAAATTATTTATTTATAACATGATTTTAAATTATAATTAATAGTTTTAATATTTAGACATTGGTAGTTCATATTATATGAAATAAATATGAATAAATTATTAAAAATCAACCAATAAAACACAGATTAGATTCAATAACTTTAAATTCTCTACTAATTTCAGGTTAAAGTTATATCTAATCTGTGTTTTATTCGTTGATTTTTAATAATTTATTCATATTTATTTCATATGATTTTGAATTTTATGCCAAAAATATTGTTCTAAGCAAAAAAAAGAATATGAATTGGTAAATCTTTCGTTAGTGGCTGATTGGAGAAAATCCTATGCCAAAAAAAAAAATAAAAAAAAAATTGGTAAACACTTGGAAGTCGAAATTTACTGCGCAACGACAAAATATGTGGATGTAAATAATGTTGCAATCATTATTTTTACTATAGTCATCATTATTTACATTGAGTCAGCATATTAAAATAATGATATTCATTGTATAGCAATCCTTAAAGCTCCATATAGACGCGAATAATATTACGGTTATCTGACAGTTCATTTCAAAATTATATACAAAAATATTTATTCAGACAATTACATTTTTACAACATTGAGTATATAAAATATAGATATGTGTGTCCTGGGCTATCGACCGGAGGTCTTTTTGCCTTATTTAAATTTTTAATTATTGTTGATTATTGTAATTATTATCGATTTTTTAAAATTTTAATCTGTAATTGGACATTGTCGTTGATTAAATAAATAAAAAATAAATGAATAAACTAAATGAGGCGAAAAAACCTCTGGTCGAAAGCCGTTTTCCAAACATGAAATCATACTCATTATAGATTTAAATATATGTATTGTAAATATATATAATGTTTGTTAATAAAGATTATTTATATATAAAATATAAACGGTGTTTGTGAAGCTGGCAATAATTCCAGCAATAATCCGGCGATTCCACCATTTTTTTAAATAATTAAAATAATACTTTTTACAACAAATCAGCGACTAAATGGTCATTTTTTACATATTGACCCGGCGCATGCACCAAAATTGTTATCGGAAATGTATGCTAACCCCACTATGAAAATTTTGAAGTCTATAATAAATATATTTTATATCAATTGTTTCTTCTAACATAGTGTATTAATTCGTTAAAAAACTTAAGTACATAATAACAATATATTGCTCGTGTAATTTGTTTTTTTTGCCTGTTAGGTAATACAGATTATTATTATTATCATTTTGTATTTATTTAGTCTTATATAACATCGTTATATGTGCCTCTCTACTTCTCAGTGTGAGGTGCAATAAAATTAATAAATAATAATAACAATAATGGTTTAAAAATCTTGAGAATTGGCTAAAAGTTGGAACAATCAGTTTTCATTTATTTATAAAAAAATTACGTGTTTCTTTTAATTTACATCAATTTTTTTTAATTCATAATAAATTGAGAAAGAAAAAAAAAATCAACAAAGCGTTCTATATTTATTTAATTTACATCATTTTCATATTATTAATGTATCGTTGTATATTTTCGCTTTATATATTCTTTGGAATCCCGCTGTTGATTGTACTTTTTGTATTTTTCCCCTCGCGCTCATACAGTTTTATTTTCACTTTTCGATCTCGGCGGATTAATGCAGACGCATTGTGGCCGGGATTCCACTGTTAACAATGTATTTGTATCGGAAATCTACGTTTATTGTTGCCATTCTTGCGTTCATATTGATTTTTGCAATAGCAACAAACAATAATAACAAAAACGGATTTTTTCATATATCCGCAATATTGAAAACATACACTCCATGTTTTTATTGATGTAATTTTATTTTATACTTAGGATAAATTCATAACGGTTATGTTTGTTATTATTGATTCAGTGTTTGAATGTTATTATAAATATTTATATATATAATAATCTTTATTGGGATAATTATAAAGTACAATTACAATAACATTATTATACATGTATCTGTTGATCTGTTCAAGCTCAGTATTCTGATCGACATTTTTTACGTCTGGATTATCTATTGTGTAATAATAACATGAATCATAATAATTGGAAAGATAACGCAAGCGCCATGTATTGCCAAATTTCAATAATAATTCAATCTTATTATTAAAACTATTTTAATTAATAAAAATATTTATGATTTTCAACACTATTTTATTTAATTTCACTACAATTGTTTCGCTACGCTGTAGCTTCTTCAGGAGAAGCTTCTTCTAAATATTTTATTAATTAAAGTAACCATGGATTTTCAAAAATTAAGTGCCTCATTAATCAACGATATTAAAACTATATTTCTAAATAACGTAGATTTTATACATTTTTAATTGATGCTGTAATAAATTAATTTTATTTAAAGCATTAAGTTAGATGGAAACGTACTTGATTCGCATAAGTTGGTAAGTTCATTACAAAATAAGGTGACATAAAAATTGCGTTGGACTTTTACTGACTTTGCATGTTAAATAATTCAAACAGCACTTATCCCCGGTGTTGTTTCCGGAAACAGGTGTTCTTATCACGAATGCCGTAAATAAGTTCAACAGGTATATTTACGCGATGGCTTATTTCGACTTTCCTTATGTTACAATAAAAAAAGTGCCTAACTCACGAAATCGGTTAATGGAAAATGGAAACTACTTAATGTTATAAAAAAAAATAACATAAATATTTTTTAAAATAAAATCAAACAAAGATGATTCACACATTTGTAGTTATCGTCAGAAATTTTTCTTGTTTAATTTCATTATAAATATATTTTTTTTTCATAAACATTTTGTTTGATAATCGCTATGGAACGCGACGATTGATGTGATGTGGTTGTCTGCTTTTTTTATATCTTCTTCAAATAAATGGGTTTTGAGTTCACGTGAAGTGTTGGTATCAATAATAACACAAGAGTTTTAAACTCTTGTGTTATTATTTATATCTTCTGATTTAATTTGTATTAAATTAATTTAATTTGTGATGACTTCAATGATAAAATTCCGATCCCATTGAAACGCATGAAATATTAACACACGAGCCTGATTAGTGTTTCTCAAAAGTTAAACACGCCCAATGAGAAAGCTCCCACACACACCCACACAGACGAAACCCAAAAACGGGTCGGCCGATAGGGGTGTGTGCAGACGAGTATGTGTGAGTGCTTGCGAGGGTTGGAATAAATATTACATGAGTAACACATAAATTTGGCCATTTGCGAATGTAGGACATCGCCGAATTCCGCTCGCCCTTCTCACACACACACCAGCATTCCCAAATGTAAAAGGCTGTAATGTGTGTTTGTATGTGTTGGGGTGCGAAGTCGGGAGAATTGGGGATCCGTTCCACCCTAATGTACACAATGAGAAATTATCTAGGTACTCGCGCTAAGTGGCGAAATGGGATTCGGCGCACCCTATTTAGATTTATGCAGACTCGCCGCAAATGAAAATGTATAGCCTTCAGGGAGGACGTCTTGTTTTTTAAGCGGGAGTATGAAGTGCAGGGAGGAGAAACCCCGTGCCCGGCGTCGGCTAATTGCACTTACTCTTTCTTTCCGGGCTCACCTCGCCGAGTTTTAAGCTTGCATTTCCTCTTGCCTTTTTTAAATAAATATTTATGGTTTTCACCTGACGAGCCGCGTTTCACCAACTTTCTTGTTTAATGGAGTTTTCACTCATTTATTATTATTTCCATGAAAGTTTTGATAAGGTAGACATATTTTTTTCTATTCACTTAGAGTATGAAATAATTTAAAATTAATCTACAAAAATGTGGTTAGTATTCAACTCTAGATTTTATTAACATTTTGTAATATCTAAATAATTTACACTAGGATTTTCTCCATAAATATAAAATATTTTCTTTACAAATATTAATTTTAATATCATATATGCTGCATTAATGGAAACATGTTTATGTATTAAACACTCTTAATATAATCTTCTTTATGTTGATGATGGAAACATAGTTTCCGAAATATATTTAGTTTAATAAAAACTAAGTGGGAGAAAGGAAACGGAGAAGGAAATAAAAATGATTTGAAAATAATTGTTAAATTTTTCTTGCATTAATTATATTAAAAATTCTTTTTATTTAATTTATTTAAATAACTCTCACCAAGTGAATAAATCCGTTTTTCTATTTTTGTCAATTGATTAATTTGTGATTGCAATATATTAATATTTGTAATGTAATTGTATATTTGGAATAATATAAACAGTACGGTACATTAAACCCTGAACCTTATAAACTAATTACACCTCAGTCGTCTGTAAACAAATACATACGCACGGCCGAACAATGTACGCAAGTTTTAATTAACATTTAATCGGCGATTGTCGCTTTATTATATTAAACGCCGCTCGGGGAAAAGTGAAATAATTTTCTGGAGGAATTGTATCGAAATGATATGGGTGTGGGTCGGCTTTAAGGGCTCTGCGGGCGCATGATGTATTCCTTTGAATCCGTAAACCTTGTTAATTATTCGGGTCCGAGGACCGCCCACGGGCACAAAACCTGATATCCCGCAATTTGTATACATTATCGCAATAATCAATTTCTGGCATCTTTGATGGTGAATTGCAACACGGATCGCAATTATGTAGTTATTATGCGCTGAATAAGATTCGGTCCCTGGATTAATTCCAATTTACAATTTATACAAAAGACATTACGAAATATTGTAATAATTGTAATAATATTGTATTTTAAAACTCATTTAATGAATATTATATGAAATTCTGGATGCTGGAATTAATACAATTATCCCTAGGGTTAAAATATAAAAGAGGAATTATCCTCCTAGATTTAATGCTGATCAGATTCAATTGGTTGGTGAAAAGAATTTTACTTACGCTGAATATAATCGTTATTTATATCCACTTATTTATGAACTGTTGGTCTAAGATGAATGTGTGGTATCTTAAGAGAATAACTACATAACGATATTCACATTTAATGAAACGTTCAGCCACCATTCATCTAGCGTACGGAAAACTAGTGACTAGGTGGCGCTTACGTCGTCTTTAATTTATTATGATACATAACGATAATCTAATCGCAGTCAAAATAAATAGCAATCTTGCACCTACACTCTGGTTTATTATAAATGATTCGGGTAAGCTAAGTAGATTTCCTAAATGCACGCACCAGGGACCTACGGAAATCGGCTACTAAATCAAATACCGAAAAGGGAGGAGTTGAGCTAATGAGATTTAATAGATACTTAATTAGATATAATTATTGAAGAAATAATTATAGTTGTTTACATTTTCTTTTTGTTAAATAAATCGAAAGTAATAAGGTTTATTCGAAACAGATGAAATAGTTCGACCCCCGGTATTATTAAAATTTCGAAATTAAACTTAATTACCTTGTGATTAGTTGTGTGTCTGATGAGGTTCGAAAAACCGAAATGGCCATGACTAGTTATCAATATTATTATATATTAATAATTATTAATACTCTTATTATTATATATTTTTAAAGGACATAATTTAATTTATGGATCTATTTATTTCCCACTTTGTTCACAGGTTTATTTATCACTGTTTAATATTATTCCGCTCCTCTATTCATTTGAAATCACTCACAGAATTTTTCAAACAAAACAATAACTTTTCAAATAAATAATCAGCAACGAATATTAACATTAAAATATAAATACACTCCCTTTCCGTAAACATATAATCTAAAGCATTCGGCTCATAATATCGCAAACTTAACAAACTCAGATTTATCAACACGTAATTAACTACACACACCCTCGTACTTTCCCGCACACACACACATACACACACGTGGGGGCTGTAAAGCGGAATACGTCCTCTGACAAATTCGCTAATTTGCAGTCAACCGTCGTCATTTCATCCCTTAATAGACACGACAAAATATTCCTCATCCCTCATATCTCATCCCTCGTCATTCATCTCGGTCTCCTTTATGTTTACGGGAAGGGAAGATATGTGTTGCTGTTTTCTGTTTTCTAGAGTAATCGTAAATCTCTCTCGCTGGAATAAAATATTCGCAAAATTAAACGTGCGGATTTATTAAAATGACACCGGAAATTATTATTTTGCTTTGTGCTTCAATTTTTTACTTACTTTAAATGGTAACAATTAATATATACAATGCGTTCACAATGAAATTAACAAATTCATTTAAACAGCTTGTGATTATTTTTTAAAATACAATTATAAATACCAATGCGAATATATTATTAACAGATGTGAATTTATTTGTAAATAATCTGCCTAATTGTTTGCCCAAAATAAAATCACATGTGTAAATTCTGAAAATAAGCCTTCTTTGAAGTGCCTGTAACAAGTTGTCGTAACCTATGTAACGCCTTTGAGCGGAAACTTGAAAGGAAACGCAAATCTCTGTTAAATTCCTGTACTTAAAGCTCCCAGATATTACGGCGATGTCGCGTAGCTGGCGTCCCAACGCCTTTGTGAATATTCACGGAGTAGATATCACCTCTATTTCGTTTAGAGATTTTATGAGAATATTATTGATTGTACAGAAAATATATTTTCATATAAAACACGCATAGATTGCCCTTCTTTTAAAATATCTTGTATAAAACAATTAGTCTACTGAACAACGCAAAAGTAAGTTCTTTTCTTATTCAATTATGTAAAACTATTTATATGTATTTCTCATCTTTGCTTAATTTTTAACTTGTTTATCACATTTAACACTTATTAATGGGGAGTCCGACGTGGTCCAGGAAATCTTCCTTCCAATGCCGTTTATCGTGAAAACGAAAGTAATACCAAGCCTATGGAGGTAAATTGTTAGCCACGGAATTAATTTTAATTTCTAACTTAAGCTTTCAAGTTACCGTTAAATTAATTTATTTTTAATGCTCAAATAATTGTTTGTTTTTCTTAGTAAAATATCGTGTTTGAGTAATTTTTATACTTGCGATAAATATATTACCGTAAAACCTATTTTATCGTAAATGAATAAAAATTACATTCTACTAACAAATATTGTTTGGAATTCGTTTCAAACATTTTTTGTAGCTAAGTTTTTTTCCTAGTCTCTATGAAAATTACTTCTAATTCGATGAAAACCCATAACATGCGTAGACAGGGAGAGAAAAAAAAAGGAAGAACTCGAACGTGCGTTATAATTTATAAAAGTCGGCCGCGTCGGGGAGAGATATATCTAGGAAAAAGATTTTAATAAATTCCCGAGCTCATAAAATAAAAGAAAGGGCAAAAAAGTTGGTAAAGTGTTTTTAAAGCTCTTAAACTTTCGGCGTTATAAATAAAGAGATAATACAAAGATTTCATAAGTGTGTTTCCGTACATTTGCTGAAAGTTTCATGAGTTATGATGGTTAACACATGAAAATTTAAGCGCGCGTGGCGGCGCCCTCAACCCTTCGCCCCGTTGATTTTTTAAAGGGTTTCAACCCCTAAACTTTGCCGTTTATTTTTTTCCGGACTATTTCATAAAATAACTAAAGCAAAAAGATAAACATATTATTTAAACGAGGATGAATTTAATCGTCGTCTTTTATTATTTTAATAATTACAAAAAAATATACAATAATAAAATAATTTATATTTATATATACAAACATCTTTATTTGTGAAATATAGACCTTTTTATTTTCATAAAATGTATTATATATATATTTTTTTTCTTATCGAATATTAATTATTCATAGGTATAAAATATAAATCATGTAATTTTTATGTGAAAAATACTATTAATAACATTTTCATACTAGTTACAAAAATATAGTTGTAATTGATGTACAAATAAATTAAATACATTTTTAATACTTCTTGGCATTACTTACAAAGTAACGACGAAAAATTAAAATGAAATTAGTTAAATTTGTGGCATTAAATGAAGAATTTACTTTACATCAAATTATGAATCTCGCCAACAATATAATAACAATACTTTAGAAAATCATTACGCTACATTAATAGTTACAATTTTCACAAATTGGCTATCGACCAGTGGTCTTTCTGCCTGTCTCTATCCAGTCATTAAATTTATTTCCATTTAAAATAATAACAACAATACATTAACTCCCATGATGTCACATGAAATGAGGCGATAGATGGCGCTTGCGTCGTCTTTCGTTTATTATGATTTATTTAATATGTTCTTAACTTTCTAAACATCTTTATTATTGTAACATTCATACATAGTTTAGATAATTATTTACAATTTATTTGTAAATTTATGTTCACATATATTACATGATATGGCTAACGACCGAAGGTCTTTCCTCCTGTCTATGTCTGGTTCTTGCCATTGTTTATTTAATTTTTATTGATTGCTATTGTTATTGTCAAAATTCGCATTATTTTATGAAATGAAATGTTAAATTGTCGATGAAGGTTTTTTATATTTTGGAGGGATATCTGGATTTTGGAGGGATATTTGGATTTCGGGCGATATAATCTGTTCTTATTTAGTTTTATTGGTAGCTTTTCTAACATTTAATACATTTTTATTTCTAAATGAATCGTGTTAAATCTGTAAATTTTATGATTTCATTTAATGTATTACTGAATGTATTTAATGTTATTTTTATAATGCTAATAATAAAAATGCAGAAATTTTATTACGAGTAGAATGCGTTTTTATATGAATTAATAAATAGTTCGATACGGTAGCGTAGTTTTTATTGTGATCGTGTTTCAATGGTGCTGCAGCATAAAATAAATAATTAAAGCAACGTAAATATTGTCGTTCAATTAAAACCGCCAATTTATCCGCAATTATCAGAGGCGGAAAACGAATCGGGCTTGTAGTCATTAAATTCACGACGGAGTCAATTCATTTGGTCTTAATTTCATTATGGCGCGGTCTCGGGGGGATTAGTCCAATAATAGGAACGCCGAATAGCGCCCCCAATCAGAAAAAAAAAATACGGAGGGCCCATCTCTTTCTCCCTCTGTGTGTTAGTGTATTTTTTTATTCAGTAATCCTCCTCAATAAAATTACTCGCCGGCAGTTCACTAGACTAATCCGATCCGTGTTTCGGGTCGGATCATTGGCGAAACAATGTAACAAATTATTCAATAATTGCTTGCACGCCCCCTCTTTCCAGGAAATCGAGTTTCGGACGCGTTTTACTTTCGCTGCTGAAATTCTGCGGAGTTTTCAAAATTATATTATTTTCTTTCCTCACAAATCGCAATGTGATTTTATTTGCTCAAAATTATGATGTTGAACTAAATTTATTTGTCAGTATTATATAAAGATGTAAACAAAAATATTGTAACGAAAGTGAAGGAAGAAACCGGAAAGATCATTCTGGAATGTTCCACAGAGTGTGCGACGGTAAACGCGGCGCAAGTTCCGGAAAGTTCGAAAAACAAGCACGCTTAAAAAGCGCGCGCTAGTGGCGTCAGTCTATCAGGAACCTCCGAGTGCTCAACATCTCGTTATAAATAAATAGTGACAGTGTGATGTTAGTAAATGTGTTAAGTGTACTGTAAATAAATAAATAAGCAGTTGTTTTCTTATTTCCGAGTCTGATTAAACCCGATTTCGTAACAATATCGTCTTTTGTGATATATTTCATGATTAATTGGCTGAAAGGCTGTTGGCCGATAGCTGATTGTCAGTAAATAAAATAATATTTATTGTTAATTTCTTTCATATTTATATGTATAAATTACTCACAATATAGATTCTTTATATATATATTCATGATAAACTCAATAGCCAACAAAGTATGATCCTAAATCAAACAAATAAATAATGAATAATTCAAAATATAAATTACAAATATTCTAAAATAATGACGAAATTATTAATTCGAAATAAATGAAATTGAAATATAGTTTATACAAAAAAGTCATTTAATATAACCTCCACGTAACATGTTTCGGGCAACACACAACCTTGTAATTGTAATTTATGAAGTTTTGTTTGTTGAAACGCTTTTCGGAGCGTTGGGTTCGGGAAGATTTACGGACGTTATGTCGGACCGGGGCTCGTTTAATATTACCCATTGGAGTTTGAACGGTCAGTCCGGGTGCCACATATAATTGCCCTTTTTCCCGGGGCCCTATATATTTTTCGGCAGCTGTTACTCCTGGATTTTTTCCTCGCCGCCTCCTTTCGACCCCTTGTTTCATACTTGCGGTCTAATTTAGTGATATTTCCGGTTTTTATGGGGCCGCTCGGGGGCGAAAAAACCCCGCTCGTATAATTGCGAGTGGGCCATTACTCGCCGACACCCTCGAAAACACAACACAAACTCTTCAACCTACGCTCGACCGGCGATGGTTAAATGTACTGTCTGCTTTCGGAATATAATATTAGACACTCGAACACGAACATGCGAGTGGATTTGCTGTTTCAGAGAAATCTATTATGTGTGTGTTCAAATTTATTCAGCTGACATTTACAGAATAATATTGTATAAATACTTTGAACGACTGAAAGAAATAAACAAAGAAATAATAAATAAACAAAAATAATAATAATAATTATAGAATATATTTCTATTTATTAAGAAACAGTGATTTTAAATAAAAAGACTTTAGAAAATAATTAATAAATTATCATTAGATGATTGAACCTAACGAAACTGATTCCTGGTTTCTACTGAAGTCACATGATAAAAAATACCCGTGTTTCAAAAAAATTATCAAATGACCCGTTTTTTTTTTAATTTGAGTGTATAAACAGTATATAAACATTTACGTTAAAATAATTTTTGAAGCCATTACTTTATAATACCTGAAAAATAGTTCATTTTTATTAAATGCAGTAATTAATATAAAATAATTTATTAATCAAGAAAATTTCGCTGACTCACAAAGAATATTTGAATAGAGAATGTATATACGATTAATTAAATTTATTTTGAAGTTATTTCCTGTGTTTCCACTTGAATAAAGAGCATTTGTTGGAATTTGCGGTATTGTGCAAATCAAGTGCGCGGTTGGAAAAGTCGGTTTGATGATCGTTGTCAGTGGCACGTTCGTCGCGCCCCCAAACTTAACCCACCCTGTCACATGTTCTCTCTCGAGCCCCCGCAAACCGCTCTTCAACAATTAACACCCACCTACCTGAATACACACAAACTCCCCGGAAATGGCATACTTTCCTAATTAATTACGTCAATCACGCCCTCCTCGCCGAGTTTTTGCTTCGATTTCCTGGCCCCTCTGCGCTCTTCCGCCGCCCTCTCCATCCACCCTCTCTCCATTCAATTATCGTCCGAATGCAGCGAAGGGTTATATCCGATCAATGACAAAGCGCACGTCCTTCTTCTCGTCCCAAAGGAGAAAAACACAATGGATTGAGGTTGATGATGAACAGCGTCGGCTAAAAGCCGAGATGCCGAGAGGCCGTTGCTTCCAACCCTCGCCGCTCGCTTCCTCCTTTTTGTAGTTTCAAATTTCATTCAGCCACTCCGAATCGACGGACACTCTCGGAATATCAACTGTTAATAAATATACGGACAACACAGGAATTTATTATATTTCTACTTTACACATTTACTTTTCTTAAGGATACTTAATAAGTAGTTGAATTAACTGAATAGCCATTTTGTATAAACTATCGATAATTACACCCCTACTTAAAAAAATCACATTGTTATCGCCCTAATTAATATACTGTTGAGTTGTGTGAAAATCTTTAAAAAATTGATACGTTTCTTTAGCACGCGGATTTTTACCGGGGAAGTTTATTGAAACTTTTTATTGAATATCTAGACGAAATATTAACTACTGTAGATAATAAAATAACGACCTGTTTAATATCCAAAGTGTTCGACAGCTTAGATAATCATATATTACTTACGAAACTGAAAAGGTACGGTGCAGTACTGCAAATGAAGGGAAAAACATTGGAAAATGATGTTATCATCCCGATTTATATTTTTAATAAGTTTGTTGGAAGGATCGTGACAAAAATTTAAAAATGTAAATATAAAAAATCGTATAATGTGAAAAATTAGTGTTCTTGATTTTCTATTGTTATGATCGGTGAAATTAGAAACCAAATGTGCTGTAGAATATTATTTGCTTTTGTTTTGTTCATGGTGTATTATGGAATTTTATCAAGTAAAAGCCTCAATCATTGATTAATTTCATGTTATAGGAATTTTAAATATTTTGTAAATATCTTTCTAGAATGTATTTTTATTACATTCTATTTATTATGGAATAATCAAATCTACAATTTTAACAATAGCAAAATGCGTCATCTGTCATTTAATAAAACAAACATTTCCATTTTTTTATTGATACTTTGATTAAGTTAATAAATTCATCACAAAGCAATTTCATTTCGAAATCATATTTTTTTTGTATACAAATCAAACGGAAAACTATGACTATAATAAATATAATGACGTATATTTTTTATTCTTAAATAAAATTACCCGCTCTTAAATCTAGTGTAATGTTCGAGTTAGTTGTAAAAGTTCGGACCCGGAACTTTTCATAATTCCGCAAACTCCTTAACTTTTATAAACTCGAGAGTAACGTCAGACGGCCCCGGAATTCAATATTTGCAGTACGAAATCGCTTATCCTTCCTTGCAAAAATGTTTTGCTGTTTTTTTTTTATCGTGCTGTTGTTCATACAAATTACGCGATTTGAATAGATATGATGAAGTTATATTGAATTTAAAGAATCACTTTGTACTGTGTAAAACTGAAATGTTGGAATAACTGTATTTATTTATAATTCTATACATACATTTTTAAGAAGAAAAGTCAATTAAATATTGACTTTTCTTATTATTATTTATTTATTTTTCTTATTAATATAGAATGATATTACGTTTGTACTGGAAGTGTTATGTTTTATTTTTACTCCAATCCCGAAAGATATTTTCATTTTTTTGTCCCAATCAGGTTGATTGTTTCCACTTTTGTCTCTTTTTACCTGAACCACTTCCGGTTTTTATAAATGAATTAAATTTAAAAATTGTATATATTTTATTTGTATTAATGATTTATACAGGGTACGGCAAAACAGACAGTGCAGTTTTGAAGGGCCATTGAAAATACGGAGCAATTTAAAGAAATAAGGTTTATTTTATCTTAACTAGTTTCGGGCCATTAACTCATTTTTAACTACATTTTAAATTCTTTTGAAAATGGGCTAATAACCCAAAACTAGTCGAGAATTTAAAGTTATTCAATCTAATCCGTATTTAATTGTTTTATTGGTTGATTTTTAATAATCTCTTCATATTTATTTTATTAATGAATATAAATAATTTTAATGAAATTTACATAATAGTAATAATATTAATTATAAAAGCATCAACTAAATCTAATTCCCCCCGAATGTGGTCCTCGCTAACCATTTCCAGCATTCAATTACAGCACAGTACCTGCGTAAGTCTGCAGTAATTCCGTTGTTCTTGCCGAGTGGGGTTTCGGGCCGGGGTGGAGGAGGGGTGGTGCGCATTCCTCAGTTGAGTCGCGGTCTCATCCGCAGAGGAATTGCGAGAAAATGTGTTGTAATCTGTGATTTTACTGTTGGGGTGAGATTGTGCGGTGTAATTGAGGGTGAGGAACTGTCGTCAACTGTCGCCTAGGGGAGGATACACGCCGCCAGCACGAGAGAGCGGGCGACTAAAGTTGAATAGTCCTGACGATATACACACATTTGAATTGCTTCAAATTAACATTGTTGTCCCTAACGAACCGCACGCTAAACATGCACGATGTATAAGGAGATTTAAAATGCGGGTTTAATTTGTGGAAAGATGTTAATGGGGTTTTATCAGAATTTAATGGAAAAAATCACACGACAAAATCTTCTATTATAATTAAATTAAATTATTCAGTGACATTATAAAAATAACACGCATGCTTTCATTCATCGTTCTTGCTCGATATTAATGGAGTTTTACTTGAAAACCCCATCGAAAACAGGACATCCTGTACGAATCAGTGCCTGGGATCGTTATCCCTGAAATCGGGTGAAGCCCCCCGGTTGTTATTTCTGAGGTTTTCGGGGTCTACGCCCTCAATATTTATACCCGAGGCGTATGTTTGTTTCTCGATTTCATCAGGATTTCAAAACAAATAGATTCGCACGAGCCAATATATATCCAGGAACTCGCCTCGGCCCCCGCGGGCGGACAAACATCGCCGTCTTCCGTGTGCACCCTTCAACGCACGGGTGGACGCACGGGCGCGAATCTTGGATTTCGGATGGCCGGCCCCGGAGAACTCTTGTAAAAAAAAGCACGCCCGATTTGTCGCCGGCGGAGCTCGGGCGGCAATTTCGGGGGAATAAATTGGGAATATTTGGAGAGAGTTGCGAGATTTAAATTAGGAACGGGAGCGCGCGGCAATTTTCAGGATGACCTGTTCCAATTTGCGACGCCTAATCATCTTCAATTCCGAATCTTCCATTATATAAGATCGATAAATTTATGTCGATGGAGAAAAAGAATTATTTAAATAAGTCAATTTTAAAGTATCCTCATCACAACATTTTTATTAAAAATGTTATGTGTATCGTTTTATGCAGAAGTTAAGATTGTTTTACTTATTGAAAAAATGACTGCAAAAAGGTAATGGTAACGATGTTTCCCAAATATATTTAGTTCATTAAAAAAATAAGTAGGAGAAGACAGCAATTTTTATTTAAATGTTACAATATACATTATTATAAATATACGGAGAGATTTAATAAATATATTAAATAAAAATGATTTTAAAATAATTAATAAATTATTTCGTCATTTTTTTTTACGGAGAGATTTGTTTTCGTTGTTAAGTAGAATTTAATAAAATCCATGTCATTCGAAGAAAATTCAAGAAATCGTTAAAAACTGCTATAGATATTTAAATTGGGTGAAGTAAACCCATTTATTTAATTTATATTATTTTTATATAATACTTTCCTCCGGCATTTTTTGAATCAATATTATAATTAATTTCATAATTGCCGAATGAAACAAGAGCATTTTATTTATTTCATAAATTAGACGTTTTTTTGTAAAGGGAAAATGTAATTAACAGCCAGATGGTAAGGGTAAAGGATAATAAAGGGCATTTATTGTTATTAAGTTAACGAAGCCTGTGTTTGCTGACAACACAAATAATTACTCTTATTTAATTTGTGTTGGCAAAACAAACTTATTTAAATTGATTTGTTTAATTTAGAATGCTATATAAAAAAAGTCAAAAGATTTTGAAGATAAAAAAAAATAAATTAAGTATTAAATCCTTTATGAATTAATATTGAAGGTGAATATATACTGGTGTGAGTTACGTGAAGATTAATGAATATAATAAGAACACTGTAAACTATTCTTTACTAAATTTATTTTAGTCCAGATGATATTTCGAATACGATGTGTTCATTCTCAATGGAGAAACAGTTTGTAACTCCATGAACACATCGTGTTTGAAATGTCATCTGGATTAAAATAAATTTAGTGAAGAAAAGTTTACAGTGTTCTTATTATATTGAAGGTGAAAACTAAAAAAACTTTAATTTTTCATTTAATTTTATTACGTGTTGCGATTGTGGAAACTACATCGTGCAAATCTTTCACAAATTGCAAACTGCATTATATTAATGTATTATCTGAATATGTATTTCAATATAAATGAGGGTTAATGACTGCGGCCATTATTCGAGGAACATAAATACGCATCCACCCACTCGAACCCATCAGATATAACAAAGTCTTGATGGGATTATGGCGAGCGAGCTGATCGATCTGTTTACAGAGGCGCGAGGTGCTCCGATATGGATTATGCATTGCAATAACAAATTATTTCAGCTTGATTTACTCACGCACAAACACTTCAGAAGCGGCAGCGCTCGAATCGGGCGAACTGCTTTTAATGGATACCACGTAAATAGGATTAAAAACAAAAATAATATACAATCTAAATATATAATTTCTGAAGACTACGTGGGTTGTGTGTTAAGTAAAATCGATATGAATAAATAAAAAATAAGCTCGCTGGTGAAAGTGTGATAATCTTTTATTCATGACCTTATAATCGAACATTTTAAGGAAAATGAATTATTGCTTACAACTTCATTTTTCTGGTTCTGCCTGAGAATTATATAGTGAAATAAATAATTTACATTAATTTGATAAATGTATATAAATTTATGCATACAACATGAATTTATATACATAAATACGCATTTTTTTTAAATTTTAATTTGTAAATTAAATTATCAAGAATGATAATGGCATCAAGCCGAAACTAGTAGAAAATAAAATAAAAATAAGTGTCAACATTGATACAGTTTCTTCTATATATGATAAAAGCTTTTAGGTACAGTACAGTTTTGTTTCGACACAGGGAATATTATAGATGGTAAACGGAGAAGACTCAAATCATTACTTTTTAATGAAAACAAAATATCTAAAAATTCGGCGAGATTTGTGTTGTGAAATGCCGAAAGTTCGATGATAACTGCTGGTTCGCATAATAATTGTCTTTGAGCAGAGCCTAAACTGAAATATTTGTTTTAATCCCACAAAAATTCCATGACTGCTAAGAACAGATAATGTAACATTGAAAAACTTTTCTTACAGCGTTTTCTAAATGCACATTATTTTCAAAGCTTTTGATTTTTGGTTTATTTATCGATTGATCTACACATTGCACATAGTCCAGGATGTGCGTTAAGGGACATCCTGTGGATGAGTCGCTTGTATATCGTATGAGATAGTATGTTGCTATAGAATAAGGCACGTACAATTTAAATACACAAGAATTTTCTTCTTAAGACTTTACTTTAAGGACATGCGTTTATAATATCACAGATTTACTACACTATCTCTGACATTATTGACCGCAAAATACATTGCATAATTAAACAATAATTTTCTTGTTTAGACTTTACTTTAAGAGTTTATTTAAAGTAAAGTCTAAACAAGAAAATTCTTGTTTAATTAAGCATTGTATTTCGCGGTTTTCTAGTAGGAGATATTTTGTGCTAAATCGAGTCAATTGTATGTGTGGAGTTTTAGTTATATACTACATTTAGTTGTATCTTATAATGTTAAATTATTAATAAATGTAGCGTCACTTTTTGTCTTTATTAAGGGTGCGATTTAGAAGAAAGAGATAGCTATATAAATATTGGCAATCACTAATTCGAGTTAGATTGCTTTTGTGATCAATGAACAATATTGTATTATACATTAAAGTAATCTTAAAATAAGCAGGAGTTTCATCAGTTGAATTAAAAATTATTTTAATCTTTAGTTTGTGTGAAAAACAATGAAAATTAATCAAATTTATAGGAAATTTCAAATTATATTCTTGCCAATAATAACGTGTGCAATGAAAATTTAAAGGATTTCACTAAATTCTGCATTCAAATAACTTAGCAGACACGACCTATTAATTTCATTATATCTTACATTTTTCTTTTCTAACTTGAACTACCAAATTGACGTAATACACGAAAATTAACGATTTATTTTTTATTTAAACTGATAGACTTTATACTTCGTGTTATTTGCTTTAATTATTTATATCTATTATAAATAATTAAAAATGCCTTCATTAAAATATATATATGAATATATATATATATATATACAAGTTTTAAAATACACTAATAATATATACAACAACAAATGGAATGGAATAGAAATAATGATTCATGAATTATAGGGAAAAATAACAATTATTACACAATTAACAATAAATTTTTATTTCCTTTTTTTATTTATACAGCTGGGCTTACATTTTTTGGGTAACAAATATGTTTATATAGTTTTACAACAATAAATCTTTCTCATGTACGTAATTTAATTTAATTTTTAGTCTGTCGAGATACATTGAATGTACTACAAGAATCCCTCCGTTTGTATATTACAAAAGTTCCCAAAACAAAAACGAAACGAATGTGGGATATTCGAAACGTGTTGACGCAATTTTAAAATTTCAGAAATAAATTCATATTAGTAAAAACGATTATCTATAAAAAAATAATTTAATTAAACAACAAAATAAATATTTTTAAATTAACATCGCGATGTTTTCAACCTTTAATTTATATAATAAGAACACTGTAAACTTTTCTTTACTTAATTTATTTTAGTCCAGATGACATTTCGAACACGATGTGTTCCTTCTCAATGGAGAAACAGTTACCTATGTAGTGAAGAAAAGTTTACAGTGTTTTTATTATATTCATTAATCTTCACGTAACTCACACCAGTATAGATCTTTAATTTATGGTAAATTAAATGAAAAATATTACATATATATTAAAATGTTATAATTATCTAATACAAAAAGGATAAAAAAAACATTTAAAAATAATATTAGAAGTATAATTCGAACATTAGATTGTTACTGTTGATGGTCAGAAAATGTTCAAAATGTACATCTAACATTTAGTTTATTAAATAATATTAGTTTATTAATTAATATTATTTTTAAATGTTTTTATATTTCCATAATTTTCGCTATGTTATAAAATTCAAAATAATTTTCGATTTGTACATCTAACAATAAAACAATAAAAACAAGTGTAATAAAGAAAAAAAATATATGCATTTTCAATTTTATTATTTCAAAACACTTCAATAAACTTCAATAAACATTAACTTTTTGAATATGTATATATACAAGGTATCTCAGCGAGTGTGCCGAGTAGCATTATTGCCAATTTTTTGTTTTGTTTTTCAAAATCGACTTTCGCAGGCGTATTGTAGGTCCTTTAGGACCATATTTTAAAATTAGTCCTAATAAACCTAGATACGCCTGCGAAAGACGATTTTCAAAAAAAAAAACATTTAGCCGTAAAGCTCTTCGGCGCGCACGCTGAGACACCCTGTAAATAATTTTAAAATAATTTAGACTTAATTATTTAAAAATTCATCGATTACACTATATAATTACATTATTTAAACATATAAAGAAGAAAGTAATATTTTTCATTCAATTCGTAAATTATTAATTTATTCCTGAAATTTAATGATTAAAATAAATCAAACTCGCATTTCTTACGAATTTTATTTTCGGCAATTAATTAGCGCAACAACAGTAAAATGATGATTGTACCTTATATACCTGTATGGATTTCTCCGTCCGTTCGCTTTCGCGTCCGCCTTTGCTTTCGCATTAATATTTTTTCGTTTTATCTTTAATACAAAAGTGGAAAATAAAATAAAAGGCGGAGACGCCGCTCCTCGCCGCTTCCTCTGTGTCTCGCCCTTTCTCTCTTTCTGCCGTTTTCCGCGAGGAAAATAAAACGGGACGTTTAATTATTCGCTCCCGTTTTATTAAGTTTTCATCCGGATCCCCCCAATTAATTTCGACTCTTCCTGAAGGATATAATCAAATATTTCACTTGGAATTAATTAAGCGCAATTAAATAAAAATTAAACGGCCGGCTGGTTTATATTAAATTTATTGCAGGTGAGCGCTATTTGCGTTTTATGTTTTTAATATATTACTGTTACAAATTTGCAGTAACTCATAAAAAAAATGTATAATTTATTTAGAGCAAGGAATTGTTAAAATTATGACTTTATAAAACATCTGTATCTTACAAATTTTTAATATAAACTATAATTCATTGTAAAATATATTTAAAGGCTGAAACACCACTGGTCGATAGTCAGTTTTGGAGTTGGAAATATATTTTGAACTTATTTCAAATAAAAAAAATAATTATTTTTAATTAATTGTTTTAATATTTAGACATTGGTAGTTCATATTTGTATGAAATAAATATGAATAAATTATTAAAAATCAACCAATAAAACACAGATTAGATTGAATCACTTTAAATTCTCGACTAGTCGAGAATAATTTATAATTTATTCATATTTATTTCATACAATTATTTTTAAATTCATTTTATTTAATTTATTTAAATAACTGTGACCAATTGAATAAATCCTTTTTTCTATTAATGCAAAAGATCTTTTATGTCGAAGTAATTTCCATACCTGACTATTCTTAAGAATGATATTTATTAAAAACGAATTATAATATTAATGTAATTTAATTCAATGTATATAATTAAACATCAACTTAATCCATTTTCTATTCGAATCCTTGTTTGTAGAATGGGCATGGATATTTAATGATTAAATTTCTGAAGTGTATCCTGTAAATAACTGAAGTCCTATTAGGGTGAAATACGTTCGCGCAACCTCTAATTTAAATGCTCTTTTACGTGTTTACCGTTAGTTGTAACTGAATTAGAACTTACAGCCGGCGTAATTGGATTAAGCCAATGTAGCCTAGCTAGCAGCCAGCCTGGAAACGGCCGGGGGTTTTCCGGAGGATGCACGAGGAGCGTAAACTGCGGTTTATACAACCAATCGCAAAGACTTATATCAATAATTAATGACAATTCTCTCTACGCCGCCGCGCGGAAATAAATCGCAATTATATTATGGGATTTCCTCCTCCGCTCGAAAAGTAATCTCATTTATTTTAAGCAACTGTAACTGAATGAAATACTACTAACCTCTATATGTATTGTAAATATAAATATTTGTAAAGACATGCAATTGTTCTGTCTGAATAAAGATGGTTGAATAAATTGTAAGCAAATCAAATTTCCAATAAAATTTGCAAGACCACGAAACAAGAGAAATTATCGGCTGCCACCCCACTACGGCAGATCATGAATTAATTACGCAGCGCGTTACTTACAATATTTCACATATCTGCTCTAATTAATATTGTTACATAATTAGCAAGTGCCAGGGCTGACATAATGAGATAATCAATATCGCTCAAGCGCCCCGTAATTATATAATATTGTATTCGGATGGTGTTATAGTTCAGTCGGGGGCTTTAACATACTGCCAGCACAAAAGCAATAAATTCATGTCGAATGCGTAAATCCGTTCCAGGAGTTGTTCGCCGTCGGATTTGATTAAATTAATTATTGTTTTAATCGCAGTTTGATTGAGCCCGCCATTGTGAGGCCGGGAATGCCGGTACGCTTTATTAATAGGTAATTCAGAAGCGCGGAGTGAAAGCGTAATTTTTTGTAGTTGTTAGCAGTGGCTGAAGAATTAAATTTTGTAAATGTAATAATAAAAATTTTAAATATATTTGAGGTTCGCTTAAAACATAACAAAAACCCGGCGCATTCACCATTTTGCCGAGAATTATAATATATTAATTTAAAAGGATTAAAAAAAAATAAGCAGATGGAAAAATACGAGATTATGCGGAAAGGCTAAGCTAATTTATATACAAATTTTAGTTAATCATTGTAAATATATGTATAGAGGTAAATATAAATAAATATCGGAGGTTGTTTTTTTTTTATTAATTTTGAAATGTAAATTGTAAATACAACCTTACCCAATTATCTGCATTGTGTGGATATTAAGTAGCAGATACATTCTTTAACTCTCATAATATGTTCGATACAAAAGAAAATCGAGAATATTTAAGGATAGGTTATGGACCTGACGCCTGGAAAATGGGTCAAGTTTGGCATTTTTTTCTCGAAGTCGAGAGAATATTATGTTATTATTGCTGAATTTATTTCCAGCTCACTGACATAAATATACTATAAAAAGAAAATCATGAAAAAATCAGAGCCCACTATAATTACTTTTTTCAATCAGTCCCCTTTTTTTAAAAAAATGATAAAAACTCATCGGGTAAATACTTCCCTTTATTAATTCGAAAATGTAATTAATTTTATTTACCAATTAAAATTACATTAATAAGCGTATTGGAAAATTTGCGAGCGCCACTGTTTGAGCGTAGACAAAATTAATTTTCAATTAACGCGATCCAAGCGGCGGTAATTTATTTAATTGATATTTCAATTTCGTTGCCATTTATTATAACAAATAGGCGATGTTCGAGGGGCGGGGGTTGCCTGTTTTAAATTATCAACGCTGTGTTTATGTGTGTCGAAATCGTTTCGCGTGTATGCATTGAAAATAGATTCGATTATCGCTAAATGGTTCTGCGTGTATAAATTATACTTTTATTGTGCGATTTGGTAGCAATTGTTGAAAGCGCCAGCCCAAATTGATTTCGGATCGGAATAAACGGACGCAGCGTTTTGAAATTATGCAAAATGTTTAAATGTGTCTATAAGGATATTTTATTCAATTATAATTATATTTATAATTACAGCGAAAAATCTGAGTATCGAGTACAAATGCAAATTTGTTTTGATAAAATAAAACACAATTATGTATAGGTTCAAAAACTTAGTTTAATGTCTCACGATGAATGCAAATATCTGTGGCAAATAAGATGTAACGACTGCGAAGCAATGTATATTGAAAATATTGGCAGCAATTTTTTACAACCGCCTAAAGGAATTTTAAAGCTTTCGTTTCATAATTCCGTCTAATATATTAAGAAACAATACGTTTGTATTAAAATATTTCCAAAGGATTGGCCCTTTACTACAATCACTGCATTAAATTTAATAAATCTCGAAAATTAAAAAAGGCATTATCATTAATTCCCTGAGATATTTAAATTATATTTCATTTTCGAAACTGATTTAAATATTTTATTAATTTTACTCAAATCATTCGTACAGTCATGAGTGAAATAAATAAATAATTTTTCTTCGTTTTTATGAAATTGTACATTTTCATAATTAATCATCAAGTATGATACTTTCCCTTTTCAATTCCTCTGTATGCATCAAAACAAGTTTGTTTTCAACGATATTTATATCTAAATTATCTGCAATAATGATAATTTAATTTTTAATGAGAAATTAATACAGCAAATATAAATTTAAAACCAAAATACAATCTTGCTCAAATAAATACATTTTTAATTTAATTTTGAATGAGAAATTAATACAGCAAATTTAAAAAAAAAATAATGATGGGTCGATAGCCGATTCATTATCATCCACAGAATATAATTCTAATCTTTGTATATTATTGTACATACATATACACATTTGAATAAAGATGGTTAGTTAGTTTAAAAATAAAACCAAAATACAACCTTGCTCAAATAAATACATTTTTTCGTTTAAAAACATATCACAATAATAATGAAAGGCTTATTTCGAACCTGAGGAGCAACGCTGAAATTTTGATAATCAATCAACTCGACAAATCAATCACGCCGAGACATTAAAGGGGATCCGAATCATGAATATTTGAATAAACAAGCGGCGTTCCGAGCGACGGCCCCGCTTTCGACGCCCTCAGCGAGCGCATTTGTAAATCAGATTAGTCCGATAACTAAAAATAAAAATCAGGGGAAAAAGTTAAACAAGAAAATGATCAACATTGTACAAATACATTTCTCTTAAAATCCCCCCCGCAAAAAAATCCTTTCAATATATCAACTCTCGGTTTTCCTTTCAGTTATTTTATTAATCACTTTCCCTATTGTAGGGAGAGTTGGGGTGTAGGATTTGTTGTTTGATTTTTAATAAGATAATCGTGAGAATTTATTATTGAATTGAATTTTGTCATTTAAGTTTGTTATTATTACATAGTAAAAAGGTACAATTCCTTAAATATTGAAATTAAATTAAATTTAATTAAAAGAATATTTACAACGAAATCAAATACTATATCAAATTTAATAAAATTTAATAATAAAAAATACACTGCTGAATATTGTTTCGGGTTATACTGTATTTTTAAATGTAACTGCAGTATTGACAAATTCAGCTTGCCGTTACCAGATATGATGTACTTTATGTAAATTTATTATATAATATAATATTATTTGGCTGAAAGGCTTCTGGCCGATAGAAAATTCCTACAAGAACATTGTTTAAAGTTTAAACAAATTGTCAAAAATGTAAAAAATAAAAATTTAAACCAACTTAAATTCCAAAATTAGGTTAAAAAAAAAATACGAACTCATTTTGAGAATGATCGTGTTTTTAAAAGTAGCCACAATAAAGTGAAGTACCGTTTTTAGTGGTGTACACAAATGTTTTTTATAATTAAAAAAAATGTAACTAATAATCTTCGAATTCACTTCGTTGATTTCATTATTTATTTAGTCTAATGACTAAATAAATAATAAAATATATTAAATAAAAATGATTTGAAAATAATTAATAAATTATTTTCACATTCACTCTTTTCTATTTAAATAATGAAATTATATAAAGTAATTTCGAAAGTAAATCTATTGTTTAATTTACATACAATTATCAAACAAAATCCTACATCCTACACACTCCCTTCACATTTTAAATAAACTCATTTGATTTTCATTTATTATATTCATATATGTATTTATTAAATCGACTCCGTTCTCATCCACTCCTCATCCTATGTACAAATTGAAGCCGAAACACTATACACAAACTCTATTTAATATATACTTCTTTTTTGGTTTTATTTAGACCTATATTTTTTTTATACACTTATTAGTATAATTCGTATTTATTCATTTTTTTTATTTTTTTCCCATTTTTTATTAATTAAATTTAAATCCGAGTCCGAAATATTTACAGCACACTTCACACTTTGTTTTATCACATTATGGGTACCCTTTCCAGTCAGTTTGTCCGCTTAGTTTAAACTACACTGATAGATAGAACTAGTTTAGTTTTAGTTTTAATTTAAAACTCACATATATAAAAAACAGGATTTTATTTTTCCACGTCATCTTCCAGGATGATCTTTGTATTTATTAAATCCTTAGTGTTGTTGGGTATAAAATAATTCTATTTAATCTTCTTCATTGAGTTTTAGATTTGTTTGTTATTTTTTGTTTAAATATTATTATTAATATTAATGTCTTTCTTTTTTCTTTATATTTTTTTTGCTATTTTGCTCTTTAAAGTCCTATTTACAGCGATTTATATATTTTTTTTTTGTCTTCCGTTCCGTCTTCAGTTTATTTTGTTTTTCATTATTTACATATAAATGATTGTAGTCAAAATATTATTTTTAACCTTTCGTATATTCTTTTCTTAAATCTCGGTTTCTTTCTTTCTGTTTCTTCTCTTCTTAGTGGAGTTTGCCGTTCTGGGGGCTGTTTTGTTACCGTAGAATTAACGTGTGGATCAGGAGGACGACATTCATCAGGAGGATTCCACCGTGGTATCTGCTTCCTGCAATTAAAAACATATTTCATTATTAAAAATTAAAAACAGTATAAACAAAATTATTTATAAAAGGATAGACTTTGAAAAAAATATTTAAAAAAAATCCTAAAATTAAATTAAATGATTTTTTAATTTTGTCGGCGTTAACTTGGTGGTATATTTTCAATATAGTATATAAAGAAGACAATATTACTTTTTTATACCACTTGGATTTTTATTAAAAAGTATATAAAAAAAGTAATTTTGTTTTCTTTAAATCTTTAAATAATTTTAAAATAACTATTTTTACTCCTATCCCGAAAGATTTTCTCATTTTGTTCATTTTGTTTGTTGTCCCAATCAGGTTGATTGTTACCACTTTTGTCTTTTTTTTTACCTGAACCACTTCGGACTTGAAAATAATTAATTTACTCAATTAAGTAATTAATAAATTATTATTATTATAAATGATATTGCATTTTTTAGTTATATTCAAAAAGTATTGATTTTCATTATAACAATAAACCAATTTCCCTAAAAAAAATCGTCGCTTCAAATAATTGCGTATTTTTTTCAGCTTGGCGTTCCGTTTTTCTTTTTATTTCATGCTAAACGTTTCGATGAACAAAAGAGCTTAAAGTCATTATTATTGCGTATCGTGTCGCCGACATGAAAGTAGCGACAATTATTTGCACAGGAGAGTGTACAAATGGAGTTCGCTTTGAGAACCTTTGACATATCAGGCAACTAATGACACCGCGTTCGGCATATTGCACACAATCCCCGTTTGTAACGAGCGCGACTTTTTGTGCGTCTATGTGTGCGTGCATGGTGATTTTTTTTTTGTTGCGTGTAATTATTATTAATTCCATCAACAATTTTTAAAATTGATAAAAAAATAAGGTGGAGTTAAAATATCGACTAATTTAAATATTGAAATTAGTTAAATAAAATGAAACAGGGCAGAAAGACCTCTGGTCGATAGCCCAGACAGACTAACTCCTACATGTATTGTTATTATTTATATTGTTATATTGTTAAAATTATCTAAATAGTCTGAATAAAGATATATA
Source organism: Philonthus spinipes (assembly GCA_963082785.1). Taxonomy (NCBI): domain Eukaryota; kingdom Metazoa; phylum Arthropoda; class Insecta; order Coleoptera; family Staphylinidae; genus Philonthus; species Philonthus spinipes. Next base: position 20,461,085 of record OY720318.1, read on the forward strand.
TATATATATAAAATGAAACAAAAATTATTCACACACGCATTTGCAGTTATTTAAAGTACAATGAAATTAAACAAGAAAAATTTCTGGAAATTATTAATAAAATTCGATCAATCCCTTTTTTCAACTGCAAAAATTACTTACACTGTTTTATAACAATTAACAAATTATTTTTTTATTGTTCATATCAATATGATTAGATCATTAAGAATTATTATAACAATACAATAATTAAGAATGATTAAGCAAAAATATGAAGTTTATTGGAGAAGATTTATATTGCTTTTTATGTGATATTATTTAAAATTTGTTTATTTTATTACGTTATTGCCTTAATTAATGAAATAATGTAATCCAAAGATATGCTTATGAATAAATAAATACTATTTCATGCATATTCTATTGATGCATTCAGATAATATTATTCGAATTATTTAATGGATTCTGCATTTAGGTGTAACAATATACACACTATAATTCAATTATTTATATGTTACGTGTGATAATATTTTGATTGATAATTTTGATATAGCTTACGTAATTATAATAAAATAAATATTAAAACGAAAATAGTTGTGATATAATTCGACTATTATTTTTATAATATTTTATATGTACTTAAAAAAGTGTATGTATTGGCTGTGCAATTTTCAGTTTAAAAATTATACCCATTCATATGAATAGCTGTGTAAATTCCGTCGCTATACACAGTTTCTGTAATAAGTAATTCAACATCTAATATATAAGATTTCATCACCAAAAATTCGAGTTGTCACATAATTAATTCCAATATATACTAGCTACTAGCTATACTAATACTGGCTGTGCAATTTACATGTTATAAATCGTAATCATGTGTGATCTTATATATTATTACAGCGCCATTTATCATGCTGACGCAAAAGTAAGCTATGTAAATTCTTCTTAATTTGTAACGAGAAATTTGATTCTGTAATAAAAAATACGGGTTTTCGTAAAAAAAATGAGTTGACCTTGATTTAGCGACAACAGCGCCATCTACCATAATACCAATATTAGGTTGTTGGGGGCAATAAAAACCCAATATTGGTATTATGCTAGATGGCGTTGTTGTCGCCAAATCAAAGTCAACTCATTTTTTTTAATGAAAACTTGTATTTTTTATTACAGAATCACGAGGCCTTTCTAGTCGGTTATTTTTTGTCCAGATCATTTCTAGGTAACATTTATTATTTATGATTTTATTTATAATTCTTTTGTAAATGAAATGTATATTGTAAAATGGAGATTCCGTAAAAAAACTGTGACAAAATGAATAAATACTCTCTTTCTATCATACGATGGAAAATTTTAATTCCCTTGCTTTTAATTTGTTATAGCTCCTAAATATTTGGTAATAAGGCAGAAAGACCAATGGTCGAGTATATAAAATTTTCTTTAATTAACTAATTTTTCTTGAAAGTCCAATTGCATTCATAAGAGTTTTCGAAAAGTGTCCACTAAATTATATTCACGATTGTCGAAAAATGATCATACCTTATTTAGTATAGTCAGCTTATTTTATTTGCCCCCGACAAATATAATGAAAATATTCGAGTCTGGTTGAGATATGTGGCATGCATATTGCCGGGGCGAAATTTTTGTGCCGATTTCATAAGGTCGTGAGGCCAATTTATGCACGTCCGAATATTGCGCTGGTAAGTATCAATTTAGCGACGCTGCGCTGGAATTTTTAATAAAAATTTCTTTGAAAAATCACCCGACGTCACACACATACCACAACAATGGGGTAATTTATCCGTAGTCTCCCATCGAAGTAAAAAAAATAACACAAACACACATACTTTAGTAATTCAAGATGTTTCAGATTTGTTATCGAGGATTTAAATTTCGCTGCAGAATTATTAAAAAAATATCATCAAAAAAAAATAATTATATCAATACATTAATGTATTCTTATAAATGCCATAGCAGTACTCTTATTGTTAATAATAATATTTTTTTTATGAATTTTATTTAATATATTTTTTTGTATTATACTAGAAAATTACATTATTACTTTATGAAGTTTTATATTAAAACGACGCAATGAAGGAGACGCAAGAAAATACCTTCATGAATAAATTTAAAAGGTGTCCCAGATTCACGTGGCGAGATGTAAATATTGTGGACTTTAGAGAAGGTCGCACGCCCAAGCAAAAAGAGAGAGAGAGCGCTCACAAAAAAAAATATCAAGAATTTTAATTTAAAATATACTTTCTCGGATGCAACTACGCAGACTGGAAATTCCCCTCTCGTTCCGAGAGCAAAGCAACGAGAGGGTCCCGTATTTAATATCTCGAGCACGTGGCTTTGGTTTAATACCGGCCCCTCCGCCCCCGCGCCGTTCGCCCCCGGTGCGGGGAAGATTCTTTATAATAACTTTCGGGCTTAACAAACCCCGAGGACGACGCCGGGCGACGTTTCACCGTCTGAAATTCACAAATTTATATTTCGTTTATGGAAATCGCGAGTGCGAGATTCCCGCTCGTCTCTACTTGACGTAATTAAAGCTCTCCGCGGCGGGCTTTATTGCTCACGCAAGACGTGAAAATGCAAACGAAAACGTATATATAAAAAAAAGGGAAATGTGTCTTGGGAGAGAAAAGTGTAATCTTTCAAAAAGATGGATGATTTAAATCGTTGCTTTTAATAAAAACACATAGGGCTCTTAAATATTTCATTTGTAACCAAATATTCACATAAAACGGAGAGATTAAATTTCAGAAAAAATAAAAAAAAAATAATAATAATAATTTAACGTATTTCTCAGAAATAAAGATTTTCTATATATATATATATATAAATAATAATAATAAAGTAATATGGAAATTTCCGCCAATTCCATTAAAATTTATAATTTTTTGTTTATTTAAATTAAAATAGTTTTACTTTCTCCCACTTATTTTTTTATTAAACTAAATATATTTCGAAAAATATATTTCCATCTTCATAATTATTTATTTAAACTTCACTACTGAAGATGGAAACATTGTTTCAGAAATATATTTAGTTTAATAAAAAAAATAAGTAGGAGAAAGAACAACATTTTTTATTTAAATAATTAAAGTTTCCACAACCAACAACAAACACAAAGAAGATTTTTTTATTTATTAAAAAGGAATTAGTAATCGGGTTTAATTTGTTTCAGTTGATTCATATTTCTTCGAGTTATTTAAATATATGTATATATTTATATGATTAATTAATTTCTCACTTAACCCGTGGTGAAACATTTTTTTAATTAATTCAGGATGATTTAATTGAAATTAAGTGTTTTAATTTCAATTAAATCATCTGAATTATATATTTATAGGATAAAGACTCAGTTTGAGAATGATTACCGTATAACCGAAACTGGTCACAGTGAAATAAATCCTTAAGTGGTATAAAAAAGTTATTGTTTTCTTTATCATAATATTGAAAATGTACCACGAAGTAAACGCCTCAAAGATTCAAGAATTAAAAAAGAAGAATTAAATTTTGTTAAAAATTCAATTTCTGTTAATAAAGTTTATTATTTTTAAACAGATATGATTCCAATGCATCGATATGGATTTCATTAAATTGAATAAAATCCTTAATTTATATGAATTTAAGTTTGTAAATTTTATTATTAATATTGTCACCTGAAGAAATAAGCAAGTATTGAGATATATTTATTTTATTTAAAGTTTTTAAGTAATTTTTAATGCGGAGAATAGCACGATGTTTTGGCGTCGTTATAGGTGTACCTACTTTATTGATTTAACAAAATTTTAAAATTAATTTTCATTAAAGTACGCAAATAAAATTGTTAATGATTAATTCAAATTACGTTACAAAATTTTTTTATTATTGTTTGATACATTTAGTATTTACAAGCACACACAAAAAAATACATTTTAAATTCATGCTTGACATTTTTGCATGCACCGCTTTTGTATTATTAAAAAAAACTGAAAGATGATAGTCGGGCAACATGAAAAGGACAAAGAGGCAAAACAAGCGGGACAGGAGGAGAGATATTAGAACGTCGACTCCTCTGGGGGCATTGTATTTTTGTATACGCGAGGCTCGGTGGGAAATTTTAAATAATCAGCAGGAAAGTATTGCTTTTCGTAATTATCCCGCTTCGGCGAGCACGAGACTATGCTAATTAGCAGCCACTGCAGAAGTTACAGGTTTTCCCTCCCTCGTTATTATTAAAGGGAAAACTCCCTCGACGGCTTTCAACAACGGCAGGAAGCAGATTTGCTCGGTAAATAGTTTTAAATTGATGAATACTTCATCAGTTCGCGAGAGCATTTATTTGTTTATTGAGCGGAAAATATGCCTCTACTAATATTGATTCGATTACTTGCTGTTTGAAAAAAGTTTATATTATATTTTATTTACAGTTTTAATTGGATTAAATTAAAAAAAATATATAAATATTTTCGTACTATGTAACCTTTAGCTTTACGTTTAGAAAGCATTGCTACAGTCCTTTTCATTCCCTTGTCATAATTAAATCAACAACACGGTCGAAATACACTCAAGTAATCACTATTTATTATACACACATTTTTATTCAGACTATAATTACAATATTTATTAATTTATTATTACTACTACTACAACATCTTAATTCAAAGTTATTTGTTTTACATATATTTACAATATATTATGGTATATTTGTTTCTTTCTTGCTTGCTTGCTTGAACAGGCTATTATTTATTATTATAATCCAACAGATTACAAGATCTTAAAAAAATATTTCAGAAAAATGCTTTGACACGTCAATTTTTATTTTTAAATTACTATCCTGACATATTCAGCCACCTATCCTTTTGCTTTTAAAGCGTGGGAACTACAACTTAAAAATAATAATAGTAAAGTCCTCTTGTGATACCTCAATTGAGAGATATTTTCATTCACATTACAACAACAAAAAATCAAATTCGGGGTATATTTTAGTACTTTAAAAAATATTCCTCAATACTAGATGTTTTAGAAAACATGATCATTAATTAACGATTTAATTAATTTCGCATCCCGGAACAAATTTCTTCAACCCTCCCAAAAGTATCTGAATCACTTTCATTATTGAGCACTTGTGAAAGATTGGCTTTAAATCGAAAAACGAGAGGGGAGGCAGAGTGAGCGAATGAAGTGGATTGTCTTTTATTCGTGGAATATTTGATGTGGGAAAGTTTAATTTCCGAACGGTTGTCTTCGGCGCCCCCGCCGCGAAATTTTCGACTTTTCGATTTTAGGCCCCGGTTAATAATTAATTGTGCAAAGTTTGCGAAGTTCGGACAATTCAAACACGGCCTTCTGTGAGTAAAAGAGACAACGGAGAGTTGGAACGAGATGGCGTGGGGGAAAGTAAGTGGGAAACCGGGGGTCGAATTAAATGCCGATTGTAGCGCGTTCTGGTCGGATTGAATCACTCCACCGGAACATGGCATCGATTTACAACTTCCAATTCCAAATTATGTAAATAAATAACACTTAGCGAGAATTATTGTTTGCTCTAGATTGAAGTTTGTTGTAATCGTGCATTAGGTTATTGTTTTAATAGTAACAATAACAGTTTCGAAATTCACTACAAACATATCAACACTATTGTGATGTTATTGTAAATTCTCTAAACAATTTTTTGCAATCAACCTTTTAAATAAACGAATTTTTATAAATGCGAATCCTAATATTCCACTATTTCTCACTATTCTACTTTATTGTTTTTTTTTTAAATTATACATTCAAATCCGAGACAATATGGTAAAAGGGATTACTGGATATATATGTATATATATATATACATATGTATGTGTGTGTGTGTGTGTGTGTGTGGGATTATATTCGCCTCAAAGAAAGCGTAAGAGATTGGATTTGGGGCATTTATCTCTGTTCGAAAAACAGTGCATAATAAATATGTTGAATATTATTTCAACATAAATGAGTAAATAATTTAAATATAAAATAATCAACATCGAACAGATGATGAAAGATGTTTCACGTAAGAAAATGACTGCTATGGTATCAAACAAGGTTCATACGAAAATTTTGCTAAGGTTGCCGTCGTATCATTGTGAATTGAAAATCTGAAAACCAAACATTTAAATTGGCAGATGTTAAAATATATTGTTGGAAATTGGGAAAATTGTCTTCAACATATCATCAAAGAGGAATTAAAAATGTCCAAATTGGATGGAATAATAGATAATTCAAACGAACCATTCTTAATTTCTCTTCATGATGAAAGTAACTCATAGATAATATAGAAAAAATGAAAAATATAAAGCATTTATGATACACGTATTAAAGCAGATTATGAGTGGAGATGAATGATTTTAACTCGCATGCATTTATCTTTTGCAATAAATAAAATGAAAAAGCGCATGGTTTTAGTTTTTTTTAAAACTTATATAAATTCAACTTAAGAAAACCTACCACAGCGGCATATTTAATAATCTTTTTAGAAATACACCGAATGCAGCTCTGCTCCTATTGATTCAATCCCATTCGAGTTAAGCAAACTTTATTGCTGCATGTATACATTTAATCAACAATATTCAATATATCCGAAATTAATCCGCCAATCCTGCACTGATTGCAACTGCTGCACCAGTCCAATCGCAACTAATTATCCGCTATTCGGTTCATTAAATTCGATTCACCCGCGCCTTTTTTTTTTGCGTGGGTCGACTTTTCCCTTTTTCTCTTCTTTTTTTGTTTCGCTGCGGATAACCGTAACGAACTATTGACGTTGAAGAAAGTCAATTACGATCATATGCATCAGTGTATAAGAATCGGTCTCGCTAGACAAAACCGCGGATGATTTCCCAGGCGGATTCGGAACCGCCGATGCCGTATAAGTCCCAGTCAAGATGACTTTGTCGGGAAGCCATCTGCTTGATACACGCCTTGATGTACGCCCTTTAAAGCCCATCAAATGCGGATAGGCATGTTGTGTGAAACAGCTGGGTGTTCGATGTTGATTATTTTATATTTAAATTATTTACTCATTTATGTTGAAGTAATAATCAACTTCAACAAAATTTACTATTTTTAATAATTATTACAAAATCCCATTGTAATAATTTAAAAATATTTTTTTTAAGGTCGTATTTTTCTTTATAGATGTAATTCTATAAAAATATGGCAGTTATGCAAGAAAATCTCCTTTTTTTAATAATAATAATTCTTTATTTAACGGATCAGCCGTTTACAATTTGACTAAAATGCAAATGACGGAGCAAAATCAGACGAGGCAAAAACAGTAGTAGTCATTTATTAGTTAACTAACCATTTATAAATATAAATGTGATGTAGTTACGTGAAGTTTTTCAATTTAGAAAAAAGTATAGACGGTTGTATTCACTTTGCTTCACAGTTTTATTATTATTAAACACTAAATGTACATTTCGGATACTAAGTATCCATTATCAACAGTACAACTGAATTCTTAAGAATTCTTTTTTCTAAAATTAACCATTTTTCCTGACTTAAAATAAAATGTGATTTGGATTTATAACTGGTTTAAGAGTAATTATTTTTATTAAAATTTTTTAACAAAAATTGAATATTTCTCATTTAAAATTGCTTAATTGCTTCTCAAAAAATATAAATCATTGCCACGACCGGATTGCAAAAATGTTTCGGTCCAGGTTGTCACCATTAACCGATCCTTCTTAACATAACCTACAACATTTTTTTTGCTACAGATGTACCAATTAAAATAGGAGGTGTACCCTTTAAAATATAAATTTATCCACTTTTGAATGATAGTTTTTAAGTTTTATTTAAAACTTAAAGCTGTAAAACAACTCTCAGCCCAGAGTGCAGTATTTTGTCGATAATTTCGTTTTGATTTTTGTAAAGCAATGAAGCATTCCTGTATTTTGAACGTATTTACAGCCCAGTCCATCAGATTGTTCCGGATCTTTTATATTAAATAATAGCCGAAATATTTTTATTCCTATCCCAAAAGATATTCTCATTTTGTTTTTTGTCCCAATCAGGTTGATTGTTTCCACTTTTGTCTCTTTTTACCTGAACCACTTCGGACTTCCCTAATAGCCGAAATAATTTATATTTAAAACTGACCATATTACTATAATAATTAATAAATACTAATAAATATCAACCATTAATAACAATGATCACTTTTAAAGAGTACATTTTAAATGTTATTTTTTTACCTGATGATGATTCCCTTGTGCCTAATACCGAAGAAGGATTCGGCCTGGGCCTCTCTTCGACCAAAACGTCGTCCTCTTGCGCGTGGTATAAATTGAAGAGACTCGCGGAACACCGGATCTTGGCCTTTCCTCCCTGAAACGTGTTCCCGTCGATTTCCAGCTCGAGCCCCGAGACGGTCACCATCCTTTTACCGTCGTTGCTGTTTAAATCTGGCAGGCGGGTAGTGTAACTGGCATTTACCTTAAATAACAAAAATTACATTATGAACAATAAATAATTTTGCAATATATGTATGTTTTGTTTCAAATAATGTAATAATCTTCAAAATATTGATTTGTATGATTAATTAATTTTTAATAAGGCATGGATTAGTCCATTATTATTATTATTGCTCCTATTTTTTTTTATTATTTTTTTATGAATTAATGGCGAGGTAATAAAACAGTGTTTGTTATTCAGTTAGAGTAGCATTATCATGTTGACATTGTGCATAATTATGCGCCGGTGGGATTTTATTATCAGCCGTCGTCAGCTCTCGTGAGCGCGAAGAGGCAACCATCTGGCGTCGGACAACCCCTCGTCACTCCAAGTGACAACGGCATGCACCTATTTATCATACCCCTTCCTATCGCCCGAACTCGACCCCACCCTAAAAACAGCACGGAGTGGGGGGTCGGCAAAAATACAACCTCGCAAACTACATTTCATTAGTTATTAGTCGGAATGGAGATGAGCGCACAATATATCACTTCTTGTTTATTCCGCTGTTATTATTAAATTCAGATTTACGGCGGCAATTGCGTTTGTCATTTTAATTGTTACACACTTGCTGAATTTCGAATGTGCGCGCCGTAATTAATTAACAAAATGAATTGGTGAAGGGTGGGGGCGGGGGTTGGTCGGCAGGGGTCGAGTCGAGTGTGTCGCTCTAATCCCGCGGGCGGAATTTGAAAAGCTGTTTTCGAATGTCCGTTTTGTTTATTGTTGTCGTCGGGGATAACGTGCATGTACGCGTCGGCGATTCGAAAATACGTTTTAAAAGGGACATCTTTCATTCAAAACAATCGCGCACTACAATGGGCCGGCCGGTGGTGCACGCACGCACGCCTTTGAAATGTTCAAAATTCGAATATGTGAAATTTATGGTGTTTCCATTATTAAACTATGAATATGGAAATTTATATGTTAAAATTTAAAACTTTTGAGTGTGAATTATTATGCAGTAGGCATAATACGTTTGTTTAGGAGAAAATGTAAAATTTGTGACGAATTTCGTCTTTCAGGTTATTTTAATTTTTCTACATCTCTTTTTCCTTGTGATTCTTTTTTTTTTTTGTTTTTCATATCCTCTGTGCCAAATTTTAATACTTTCCTTGGATGCATTCACATTTCACTTAGTACAAGAATGCAGTGATGGAAGAAATTAAATAAAGAAATAATAATAATAGAAAAGAGTATGGCCGCAAGATCTCGGTCGATGGCCTTTTACAACTCCTTTGAGTTGAATAAATGGATTTACTACTACTCTGTATTAGTTAGTCCATTTACCCATTGAGCAATATTTTCTTATAGTATTTCTGTTAACTCGTTCAGTCGCCTTCATCAAGGCATTGCAGATGGAACACACTAGTCTGATAAGAAAGGGCCATCACTAGTTATCCATACGCTAGATGAATGCTGGCTGAACGTTTCATTAAATGTGAACTCAATTAGTGTGATTCAATTATTTTGGATATTTTTTTGTAACTCTTTTGGGCTCAATAAATGGATTTACTACAACTTTCTAGTAGTCGATGGTTACACAATACTGAAATAAATATCATACAAAATAGACGCATCTTAAATAGATTGCATAAATTCCATGCAGAAGATATCATTACAACTTTTGTCACCAGCAAATAATTTGTGATAATAAAAGGAGTGATTGCAGTGTAAATTCAGTATTATTCCGATTAGTTATAGAGATTTTTTAATTGAATAGGGACACATTTTTTTGTTATCTTCCAATACAATTTCAAATTAATTTACACAACACTAAAAAAATATCAATTTACAGAAGCAGCAACACAAGAACGAGGGAAGTGTCAGTGTACAGTGGCGTAGCAGATCGAGATGAACGCCCGCGGTGACAATAATGAAGTCACGTAGCGAGGGCGCAGTCTGTCTCTGACAGACGGCGGGGGCGGGCGGAAAGAAGTTGAAAGATTCCTCCCGCCGCCCGTCCTCCGATAAAAATTAGAGTCACGCTTCCGCATCGAAAGATATGCAGAAGGAATGCGAGATCCGAGAATCCGCGCGACCCGCAAATTGAATATCATATTTAAAGTTTTCAGACGGGCGGTAATTTTAATCCGGATGCGCGACCCCTCCTATGAAATAAAAAAAAAATCGTCTCGTTCCCGTTCTACACGTGTGAAAGCCCGCACCCACCGCTCTGACAATTCGCATTGATTGATGACACTCCCACGCATCGATCTCTGACTCTCTGGCTTTTTGTAATTTTATTGTGGATTTTGTCGAGCGCTGGCACATATTTGTTATTTTTTTCTATATCCATTTTCAGCATGTAAAATTAATGGAAATACAGAAATTGAAAATAAATAATTTAAATTATTCAAAACATGAAAATCATTTTTTATTAAATAATATACTTAAAAGTCCATTTAAAAGCATTTTCAGTTGTTTTACTTTCCAACTACCAAATATTTAAAACTTAGCAAACCACAAATGTTATTACTTTATCGATTTCTGGTTATTGTGAACTTAGAAAAAACAGAGTATAGAAGATTTCTCGTGAATATTGTTTCATAAAAAATGACAATCTAAGGATAGTCTATTCCAAAATTCATAAATTTTCATAGCTTCCTCCTCCTCAGTGTTAGATAAAATCGCGAAGTCGGGTGCAGATTATTCAGTTTGTCGAACATTTAGTTTTTAAAAATATAAAAAAGAAACGCATTCTGACAACGAGATTTATCATTAATTCTATTAGTTAAGAATCTTATGTTTTTTTTAATCAAGAAAAAATATTGGCTCAATATTTACGCGTGATACAAAAAAAGTTTACAGTTGACTTGAATGAAACTGCCTTTCATTCAAGTCAACTGTAAACCTATCAAAATGTTTAGTTTGACTTTAGTGTAATGCTACTTTCGTTATTTCATTATTTTTCAATGTCTCTGTTAATATATTTAATCTTGTTCAATCACCATTATCTAGGTGATGGTAATATTAGTCTTTCGAACCTCTTCAGACTTGTATAATCGAAATACAATACTTGATACAGACAGATAAATAAATATTGTTTATTTATATATATACTCCAATGAACGAACTGTAAATTAATGTTTTTTTGTAATAAATAGTTTTATTATTTTATCACAACTCCTGAATTTTAATTATAATAAGTTAAAGACGACGCAAGCGCCATCTTTTGTCCAATTTCAAGTGGCAACGTCAACGATTTTGGTCTACAAGGTAGACGACCAAGAATCATTGTTTCGTCCACAAAAGGAAGGCGAACTTGTCCTGTTTATATAAAATTCAATTTCGTGGTTTCACTTCATAGAATCAAATTCTTGACGATATTTGCGGAATTTATTAAATATTCATTTCAATTAATAATTTAGTCAAGATATATTTTTAATGACTTTGCTTTTAATATAGTGTCTGTAATCTAAAGTTGAAATTACAAGAATACGCTCGCGCCAATAATACAGGAAATACAAGCACCGGCCATAACACTATTTTCGTAGTAAATCCTCGCTTCATGACTGAAATTGTATTAAATTTGCATCAATTACCTCCCTTTTTACGAGTGCAGCGCGCTTTAATTCCGAGCCGCTTACAATAACGCGACGTATTCATAAACGCGCTCCGGCAACAAAGAGGTAATTAAATAGGCCGGTTTTTCATAGGCTTAGCAGCCGCCGCCGCCGGCCTTTCCACCGTCGGACTTAATGGTTAGTTTTTGAATAAATAACGACAGGGTTAAAAAATAATAACGGGACTCACTTTATGCCCGTTGATGTACCACGTTAGATTTAACGCTGGGTAGGACGGCGGTGATGTGCAGTTTCCCCGCAGTGTGTAACCCAGTTCATAGGAATCTTTTTCGATGTACATCTCTGGTTTTCCTTCTGGAACACCTGAAAAAAAAACATTTGATTATGTAATTTTTATATACAAACATCTTTATTCAGACAGCAGAATTACAATTCTTTACAAATATTTATATTTGCAATACAAATCGATGGGTTAGTAGTCTGTCATGGGCTATCGATCTTTCTGTCCCTGTTATTTTTATTAGTATTTTTTATCTGTTAATAAAGATTATTATTATTATAAGGGGAGATAGCTTATACAAATTATTTGCAATTTTATTTAGAATTGTTTGTTATACGTTGGGATTGTGAGGGAGGAGGCGGTTACTTTGGTGGATTCATAAAGGAATTTATTGAAGAGTTTGTGAAGAGGGTTGTTAGGATATCTAAGTTTAGATAGGGATTATGTTTTTATTTATTTAATATTATATAATTGCACCCGACGCCCTAAGGGGCAACAAGGGATAGCAGATGAAGAAGAATATTATATAAATCCAAGAATAAAAATTCCTTAATTGCAGGCTTCGCGTAATGAAAGTAAAAAAATAAGTAAATAAAAAAAAAACAGCGGCAACCTAAACACGCTTTTCTTATTTTTCTTTTTTTTACGCTCTCCCATAATAATAAATTCATATAACAATATCACATTATAATCGACTCGTTTCAACTTCGGAAGCTACAAAAGAATGCGTAATCACTTTTTTATTATTTTACATCGGCGGGAGAGTGTGTTTTTTCTTCTCTCTCTGTCTTTCCCTCTTTCTTTTAGGGTGGTGGTGCGTTGTTGTTAGAGCGGCAAAGCACCAGAGATTTGTCTCAGGGCCTAATAGATGTCTTTGTAATGGCGCATTCTTTTTTTTTGTCGCAACTTTTCGAAAGAAAATTATATAAGGGTAATGAAATATTAATGTAGCTTTAAAGCCCGGCCAGCCGGCGCGCTGAAAAAAATGTAATTACGGGAAGGAATTAATATAGCGGATAAATTAACTGGCTCGGGTTTTCCTGATAATATTTTCTTTTAGGTTTTTTTAGCGGATTAAGGAATTGTATAATATTTTAATTTACAGTGAAGTTGTTTGAAAGAAAAACTAAATAAATTTGCTTGGTATTAGACTATTAATATCGGTAAAAGTATAAATAAATTAAATAAAATAAAACAAAGATGATTCACACATTTGCAGTTATTTAAATTACAATGAAATTAAAAACGAAAGATTTTTTGCAATAATCAATAAAATTCGATCAATCTTTTTTTCCAACTGTAGAAATTACTTACACTGTAAGTTTTTGACAAACATTTACTGAAACAACCACTTCCGATCATTTACCCCGTCGGATATTGGATTACACAATAGATATTTATTTGTTGCATCGCAATACAACTGCGAATTGCAACGTTTTGAGTATAAATAAAGAAAATTTAAAATAAATAAAAAGAATTTCAAAATAATTAATAAATTATACCCTCTTTGGCTCCTGTGACATTTTAACTTATGTTGCATTAGTACATACTTTAAACAAATGCCCAATATTGTTAAGTTTACCTTTTGCTCTCAAATTCGAATGTTGTGTCCATATATAAAATATTTGTAATTTTATGAAATAAATATGAATAAATTATTAAAAATCAACCAATAAAACACAGATTAGATTGAATAACTTTAAATTCTCGACTAGTTTCGGATTATTAGCCCATTTTCAAGACAATTTAAAATTTGTTTTATTAAAATTTCTATCTAGGTGATGGTAATATTAGTCTATCGAACCTCTTCAGACTTGTATAATGGAAATACAATACTTGATACAGACAATTAAATAAATATTGTTTATTTATATATATACTCCAATGAACGAACTGTAAATTAATGTTTTTTTTGTAATAAATAGTTTTATTATTTTATCACAACTCCTGAATTTTAATCATAATAAGTTAAAGACGATGCAAGCGCCATCTTTTTTCTAATTCTCGACTAGTTTCGGGTTATTAGCCCATTTTCAAGAGAATTTAAAATTTGTTTTATTAAAATTTCTATGGATATTTACATTAATGGATATATTGATTTTTTAATTTTAATTTGTAATTTATTTTCACTTGGTAATAGACATGTTAAACTAAACATAATTGTTATTGTTATAAAACAACTAAAAACAATATTTCGTCGCTACATTCGGTATATCGAGAAATAAACATAATTGTAATAATTGTTAATTAATTAAAAATAAATAAATAAAATATTAGGTTAAATAATTAGTTTGCATTAATAAATTAAAAAAAATATATATATTGAAATTAATTTCATAAAATGTAATAATATCGTTAATAAATAAATAATTAAAAATTGATGAACAAGGCCCCAGTAATCACCAAATATTTACAATTTTTAATACTCTTTTATATATATATATATATATATATATATATGTATATCCTATTAAAATTTAATCAATTTTTGCGTACGCATACATTTCCATAAATAATTAATTAATATACGGTCATCGACGATATATATATAATCGAATTTTGTTTAATAAACTATGTGGCGCATTTTAAAATTTATGAGGCCGCGCAAACATGACCGGTAGAATTATTTAAATGATACAAGCGCTCTGAATAATTTCTGATTTATTTTCGACCAGAACGCCATTAATGCAGTGACTGTGCGTTAATAATTAAGTTTGATTAGTTTCCGTGATACGTTTTTTTTGCAATTAACAATGAACAAATTAATGATTAAAATTAATTATTTGTGTGATTTATATTACAATTTTACTTTAAATAGTAAAGTTGAACATTTTTATCTTAATATTAATAAGGCTAATCATAGCTATTTAAATAATTTAAATTAGAAGGATGGAAGGGTATCTGCCCGAAAAGTAGTTGTTTTATTTGTTTGGAAGAAAGCCTCAGTTATTAATAAATAAAATTAAGACTCTGCATTTTTTTATTTTCATTCATAAACACAAACACTGATCTCATCATTACATCAATTCTAGCGGAAAAACACACACGCGCACAAACAAACCCAGCAAAAAAAAAAAACGCTTCGTTTAGCCGAAATCACAATCCCAATCCTTAATCAATTTTTCACGTTGGGGCGCAACTCTGGCATTCATCAATTTTTATGTGAATCGGCTCGTCCTCTACCCCGTTCCGAACCCAGCCCCACACGGCATTATCGTGAAGCGATTTTGATTGAGATAAACGAGATCGTAATTATTCTGAGCGCGAGCCGGCTCTTTTTTTTTTCACTGTAAAATTGATAAGACCCCTCTCTCCATAAATTCCGCGCGATCGGACAAATTGCTCGCGCAAAAAAATTTAGATTAAATTCACAGCGCGGGATTAAAGTTGTTGGGTCGTAAAATAGTCAGTTTGGGTAATGATTTTTTTTTAAAATGAGTGACTAACTTAATAAGTAATTAAATTGGATGTCTATATTATCATTGTTTTTAGTATAGAATTATATTAAATTATTCATGATTAATCTTAATAAATGAAAGTCGACGCAAGCGCCATCTTTCATGTGGCATTGTCAACGATTCTAGTCTACATGGTACACAATAGAGAATATTTTGTCTTTGGCACAGTTAGTCTATGAGCTTCGAATAAAATGCCACAAGGAGACATAAAACTTCTCATTTTATCGTCGCCTAAACGTGCCTTCCCTGCACTTAGCAAATTAATTATTTTGTATGATACGTTTTTTTTAAATTTGATTGATCCTTTATTTTCAAAAATAAAAATAATCCTTCTTTGTGTAACGCAATTAAAGTACAATATTTAAAATAATATTCCATTTATTTATTTTTCCTCAATTTTATTTCTTTAATTAAAATTTTGATGGAAAAATTGCGAAAGAAAGCAATTGCATTGGAAAAAAAGTGCGCGTATAAATAATAGAGGCATTCTCGGTCCGTGCTTTTTAATCTGATTTAACGGTGTGTCCGGCCTCCCCCGCCGCTTTCCAACCCCTTCATGTGCCATTCCTGCGGTCACATATGGTCCAATTGGCCCCATAACTTCTGGCTCGTCGGGCGCGCTCATAAATAAATTCGGAAAAAAATATATATGAATCCTCCGCTTGTATATGCAGGAAATAAATTTTCGCTTTTGCGGTCTAATTTTTCTAATATATCTGCCACCTTTATGCGACGTCCACCGGAATTGTTTTAATGCGAAGAGTTATCTTTATTGTTATTATTATTTTCATAGAGATTAATTGAACCATGTCGTTGTTATAAAAGCAAAACTTTTTAAACGAGATTTTTTTTAATATTTATAGTGGGTTGTGTTGGAAATATTATTATTTTCTTGTGTATTTTGTAAATCTTATATAAAGTAAATTTGCAAAATAAAATAAGTGAAAGATTGTAAAACCCACGGAAGCGAGTGTGTTTATAAATATTGAAATAGCACATTAATATTAAGTAGCAACATAAATTCCACATTTTCCATCTAAGTTCAAGTTGTAGATGGGGGGTAACGGTCGGGAAAGTCATGAATATCGATCGTCCCCATTTTCGGAAAAGGCATCATTCTCCATCATAAAGTAATCTGTGCGGACCGGGCACGTATCCTGGACCCGGATCGCATCGCGTCTTATCCCGGCATTTGTCTAACACGGGATTCTTTCCCGTTGATGTATTCCGGGTCCGGAGGCAATTATCCAATTCGGTCGGCCCGTGATTAGTTTAAGAGCGGGCTCTGGTAAATATTTAAGTATGACAAAAGTGGCGCTGCCGGTAAAAAGCGCATCCGTCTCGGCCCCACCCGGGGGGCATCCATCAGGCCGACGTGGTTGATTAGTTGGCCGGCTCTCGGTTTTCCCATGGGCGTATCAGCCCGGATTATCGGCGGATGGAAATTGCAACTCCGGACCGATGGCCGCCATTAAACTCGACCCCTAAATCCCGCACTGATTCATACATATTTTACGTCGGGAGATTTTTCTCTCTTGCCTTGCATTTATCTTTAAAAATACATCCTTAAATATATTTCTCCTTCATTTTTATGTTTGTTTTTATAGCATCACATAAAATAAATAAAACCTATTATATTTATCGGACAGTTTTTTCTTATTAACCAAGAAAATTATATATATATATAATTTAACAAAAGTTAAAGAAGAAACTGGAAAGATCATTCTGGAATGTTCCACAGAGCGCGCGTAAACGCGGCGTCATCGGAAGTTCCGGAAAGTTCGAGAAACAAGCACGCTATATAAACGCGCGCTAGTGGCGCTGCAGTCAGTCAGTCTTTTTTCTATTATAAAATTAAGAATACATTTCATTATTAAATAATTATTTTCATATTAAATAACCAAAGTTATTTTTTTCTCTCCAATTATTCTGCATACTCGTTCTATAATAATCCCGTGGAAAGCACGGGCCGTCCTTTACGTAACGGAATAAAGATAAATGCGAATGAAATAATGTCGGAGAATTAAATTTTTCCTCCGGATGGTCCTTTCAGCGGAAACTTTATCACCGACTGCGGGAAATTCAGGGTCCAGAGGATAGGGGCACAATGAAGCGTGTCGGGGACTTTTCTTGTGCGCCGATGTCATTATGCATGAAGTAACAGAGAACAGAAGAGACCCGGACCCTCCTGAGCGCAAAAGATATTAACGTAAAATTCTGAAATTCCCTCCCTCGCATTGTTCCTGAAGGAAATCCGACAACCGGAAACCGCGCGACGACTTTTCATAAATAAAGCATAAAAATTAAGCTCCAGTCCTGCTCCGTTTGCACACACACACATATACATTCACGTTTATTTAGAAAGAGGGAGATTTATGCGTTTCGGAGTAAATTTAATTGTTGGGAGGGAAAAATAAGGCGGCGTCTCCTGAGCTCCATTAACTGTACAAGTGTTTTGAGTCTTGAGTTGCTGAAGGACGCTTAAGGAGAAGTAGGGTTGGGAATTATTAAGGGACCCCGTGTCACGTCGCTGGGAGGTATTAACAGGTTTCGACTTTAATTAGGTCAAAGATATTATTTCTAAAATGGCTACACGTTTATCGATTCAAATGTTACGTAACCAATACATACAGGAACTGACAACTATTAAAAAAAATCAATAACAAAACGTTTAATATTAGAAATTCTAATTACTGATCACTGAGGCTTCTACTTCGTTATACATTGCATAAGATTAAAATAAAACACTTTTTTTATAACAGTTTAAAAAAAGTGTTTTATTATAATAATAAATTCTTTATTGTGGAGACTTTTACTTCTCTTTCATGTTATTTACAAAATAAAACTTTGTTTGTATAACGTTTGATTATTTTAGGTGGGACAAATTTAACTTGACATTAGCAAACATGGAGTAATTTAAACTAGAAATAAAAGTATAACGACCTGGTCGTTAATTATTGTTTAATATTATATTGCACATCATGAATACTTTTGATTTATTATCGAAACTTATTTATAATATTATATTTATTCATATGAAATAAACAACCAATTTATATGAATTGAAGTAAATAAATGTAATACAGATTTATATTTAAGTTTTCGAATATTGTAATTTTTTTTGAATAATGATCCAATTAAATACACCACGAACATTAATCTCCTGTTTACATTGATTTAATCCCCCATTTATTATTAACAACAGCACTAACTCCATTATCATTATTTATCAGATAATTCCGTGAATTGCGGATAATAATTAGAGTACATTACGGCGTATTATTACGGGACAATTGAATAATCCGCAAATGGTATTACACGACGCGAGGCATTATAAACAATAATTGGGTAGGAACCGTGGTGAATCGAAACTTTGACGCCGCTTTAATTGTGGCAGAAACTAGCTGCTAACTTTTGCTCAGGTAATCTCCGGACAATTTCTGAAATCCACACACACACACACACACAGAGACGTTTATCCCCGCACATACTGAAACAAGTGCCTCCAGTTGGATACACGGACGGAATGAACAGAGTCGGAAGTTTGTTTCAAATTAACACTAAAGTAGAACGCTAAAGATAGAGCCAGGGGACTTTCGTGGAGCAGATGTTGAGATAAAAACGTTCTCGGCTGGATAAATGAAACAATGGGAGGGGAAAAAGAGGCTGATTGAAAAACTGGAGTTTGTAGTTTTGAAACTATGTTAATACTACAGATATTTAACTAAAAACAAACTCTATTTAAAATGATTTAATATACTATATCAATTATTTTTATTTACTTAGTTTAAATAACTGTGACCAAATGAATAAATACCCTTCTGTTATAATTATATTAAATTAAATAAAAATGATTTGAAAATAATTAATAAATTATTTCCACATTTTATTATTTTGTAATCATTTTTATTCAATTTATTAAATAACTGCGACCAAATGAATGAATACTTTTTTTTATTTATAATTATATTAACTATTTTAATTAATTGACTATCGATCTGCCTTATTAATAACATTACAATCATTTGCAATTATTTTATAATTTAATATTAATTTAAATTCCTATAATAATGGTAGAAAATCAGTGTATATATAAAGGGTGTCTCAGCGTGTACGCCGAGTAGCTTTATGTCTAAGTGGTTTATTTTTTCGTTTACTTATAATACAATATTTAATTTAGTATGAAAAAAAAAATGGTTATCGATCATTGGTCTCTCAGCCGGAAGTCCTTATCTTTATGTTATGTCAGTCGATCAGTCGTTCATGAGATAAATGAATACATTTTGGATTTGGGATATTGGAATTTTGGAGGAATGTTTGGATTTCGATTTATGCAAAGTAGGTTTAATAGGGATGTTGGGTTAATGGAAAATTTTTGGGATAGTTGTGAGAATCTTTGGGATATTCGGATTTCAGTTTTTATTATCACTCATAATATTCTATCTAATCCCATAATGGTGAATGCGCCGGGACCAAATAAGGTTATCTATTTATAAAGATGATGGTATTATTTAACATTGCAGTTTAATTAAATTAAAAGAATAAAAAAGGAAATAATTGAATATTGCTGACAAAATCAAAAAGAAATATATTTTATACGTTAATAAAATTATACTTAAAAATCAACTTACTACGCGTAAATTACACATAATGGTGGAAAACCGAGCAATTTACGAGCAATTTCAGATAGTATCAATATGTGTTTACGATCGCCACATATTTCTAGAAATCCTCCAGTCAGTATGGCCTTTGCAAGTGCAATGATAAATGCGATTTAATCAAGATAGCCACTCCATTTCAGCAGACCTCTCTCGAATTAGATTTGCATGTAGTGCGTGCATTTCTATTGCTCAGGAATGGTTAATTGAATGAATCAATTTAAGCCCTTTCCGTTGAATTAGTTAATTCTTCCAAGTCATTCAAAGATAATTATGTAGAACAAATTATTTGATAATTAATTATGATTAATATTTATAAAATTTAAACTGAATCAACAAAATGCCTTTTCTGTTAATTGCGACTAAATGGAGATTAAAAAAAATGTTGGAATGAGAAAGTATAGGAAAATTATTTAATTAATTAGTGGACTATGCTTATAGCTGCGTTTGTATTATTATAGTAAATATAAATATATTATTGAAACTACTCAAACAAAATTACAACAAATTCAATTGTAATAATCCTCCTTTCTATAATTTTTTAAAGTGAAAAATAATCTATTTATCTCAACAAACATTAGTCGAGATAATAATTTCTCTATAATTCAACATAAACAATGGGTGTATCCATGCTGTGACATGATTAATTTAAGGCGGAGATAACCCTGTTATTCTATTTCTTTAAAATAGCAGTACATCAATACTGGAAAATGACAGTCTCGCGCATCCAGGACGCGATTCCGGTAAATAATGACTTTGCGGGCGGGCGGGCTGTTAGACAGGCGGACGGAGAATACTGTCACGGCCCTGCCGAGTGGGATCAAACTGTCGTGCAAATGCAGAAACTATTCGTTATTAATATTCGGGACGGTGCGCGCCCCCCGCGTGGCCTCATAAATTTCATCAGGATGACAAGAAATAAAAGATGCGAAACTTCATTTCAAATCTTACTGAATATTTTCATACTTCTTTAACATGAATATATTTAAATTCAAGTAGTTCTTTTTATTAATTTTTATTTCTTCAAATACATGCAGTGTTTAAGTAAAATGTATGAAAACTACTTTATAGTTGATGTTTAAAGTAAGGTGGTACGAGGGTGGTTCTTAGAAAAAAGTAACAAAAAATATGTGTTTCAGACTGAATATATTAATATTATCTGCGATGAATAAAAATAATGTTTTAATAAAATATTATGTATTTTTGTCCTTAGAATCCGATTATTAAATAAAAAATGGGTTTTGTTAAAATTTAAAACAATGTATAACGAAGTAGAAGCCTCTATTATCAATAATTTAAAAAATGGGGGTTCCAATTTGAAATTTCAAAGTTGACCCCCACCTCACCCTCTGAGGGGGCAGCAGGGGGGTGAATTTAGAACAGGATGATGTCCCCTTAAGAAAGATTAATTTTTAGTCTCGTAACGTTTTTTTTTGTACGATGGGTATTTTTCGAGTTATTTTGATTTATCAGTTTAAATGGTACACCCGGTATATAGTAAATACAGGCAGAAATGCGTCTGGTCAATAACTCATGATAGACAAACACATATTTTATTGTGTATACTTATTTTTTTTTTAACAAAAAAAAAATCCAAGTTCATACAAATTTACGAAACGAAATAAATACTTAAATCCCGCAAATAATTTATGTACAACATAACTAAACCGATTACAGAAACACAATACAAAACACACTTCCTGCCAATTTACATGATAAGTTTGCCTTGGACCGTTGCCAAAAAGCAAACGCGAAATTAGCCCGTTCCCGCGATTCGAATTTTAAAACTCCCTCGCACATCGATGCAACGGAAATAAATGGGAGAAAATCGGTTCGGTAAATTGTAAAATCCGTTATTGTGCTGTTCCCGTTTTAGCGTGTTCCTTTTTTTTCCTGTTTAGCCTTTTTTATCAATTCCAGATTTAAGTAAAATGTTGTGAGGGATTATTTAGTGCACGTGCAAATGCACGGGTGGGGGATTGTGTAAATAAATGGAAATGCATTTCAGGGCGCAAATAAATTGTTTTGCATTCGGAATGGATTTTTGTTCGATTTCGCAGGGATAAATTGAATTAAATTTTATATCCTCGTTTATTCAGTGCGGATTATAAATATTCTGTATTGCCATTAAATGAAATATTTGCATGGGGTATAAATAATTTTAAAGTATATAAAAAAAACAGTTTGTATTCCTTTCTTCACTTGTATATTTAATTGGTAAATGTATATTTCTATAAAAAAATAGTCAGCAAATGAAAATAGATACATATTGGCCAAAAGTACGTTTAACAAATGAAAATACAAGTGAAGAAAGGAATACAAAATGTTTTTTTTTTGTACTTTTACATAATTTAGTTGCCACACAAAATGTACATGAACATCTTTCTTTTCACAATATATTTTTTCTCGGATCAAAAATTGTTGTATGATGCAATATTTTATTGATATACAACAGTAGATGTAATTCAATGTCTGGCTTTTTTTTTATCTTATGTAACAATTCACATCATTAATCAATAAAACTCAATGTATTAATAATAAGTTGAATCTAGCATATTTATATAAAATTTATATAAATATAAATGCACATGTTTATATTTATACAATAATCTGAATACAGTAATTTCAAATTAATTTTATGACTGTTGCATGCAATGTAATCTCGATTCATATTGTTTTTTTTAATGTATTAATTTAGAGAAATGAAACGTTACTTAATAGTAATAGCTAGTTGCACTAACAATGTGGTCTAAAAGCGAGATAAACACTTAAAATAGTGTGTTCATTCATAACCCAAAACGTTCAGAACCTGTATAAATTCGAAAACCACAACTAGACCCGGAATGGCGGAAACTTTAATATCGAGCCGAAATCTAGTTTATTAGCGCTGGTGGGGTAATAATCGTGAAATTTACGTTTCGCCGGTGGTGGTACGGCGGGGTAGGGGGCGTCATTACGGTCGACTCCGAATAGATTTTACGATCGGAAGAAGAGAGCGGTAAACCCGAAAACGTACACACTGTATATACAGCGAGGGCGGAATGCACAAACATCAGCGCAGACATCAACAAACAACAACATTGTTGCCTTGTTTACATGTCGTGGATCCGACTGACAAATATCACCGAAACACACGCAGGAGGGCTTTCTTGTTTCGCTAATACTCGGAGGGAATTTATGGGCCGTTAGAGCTTTTCATGCGAGAGCGTAATCGCGAAAGACGAGCTTTATTAAAGTATCCCTACGCGTGGCGTAGACAGGCGTGTGTTTTGCGGGGTATATATTTTTTTTTGGGGCGTTTGCTTTTCAAATTTACCATTCATCACCGGTTGCGCCGGTGTGGGACCTACCGAAGTTTTCAACTTTAAAAAGTAACATTTGTTTCGGCAGACGTTCAGTCTGGGAAGTTTTTAGCGACATCGTTTTTCTTGCTGGGATTAATTCACCGGTGACTATGTGAAAATAAAAGTTTACAATCTCGTTTTGTACTTTCAACGTGACATTCGTCAAACAAGGTATTAACTACGGCGGGCAAATCCATTTAGGTTTCATCTCGCTTCTGACTTTTCCAAGTTATCAAATACACTTCATAAGGTACACTCATTTTTGAATAAGGTAATTTTTTAAATTAAATACTTGCTGACTAACAAATAATATTATTTGTTTGAAAATGACCTAGTCACAAAAATAAATTGTGTACGTGATATCAGCAAAGTGTTTAATTCCAAAAAATTACCTTATTGATTTACACATGTATCACTTTATCTAATATACAATCATTTTTATTATTTTTAAAAATATTTATAATATATGAGAGATTAACAGTCGGAAATTTAGTTTCCATCCAAACCGTGGCGTAACAAATAATATTTTGGATTATTAATACAAAATCCAAAACAAATAATGTGAACTCTGATTGTTTAATTAACGATACAATGAGTTTGGTTTAATATTTATAGATTAATTCATTTCGCGACACAGTACATATTGCGTTTCGGATTAATAACAGTGTTTCAATACAACGCTATGTATTATTTCAAAATGTCAACAACGCAAATAATATATGCTAACATTTTGTTTTTTCTTTAGGCAAAATAATTGATTTTGCGACACCATTTTTTTTTTCAAAACTTCAATTAGTTTTTATTTAATACTACTGATGCAATTGATTTAATATAATTTAGGAGCTTCAACAGGGCTTGGAAGCCAAGGTTATCAACTTTGTTGAAGAATTAGGAGGTTAAGACAAATGAAAATATTTTTTCCATTTTTAGATATTTGTAAACAAAAGACACATTTTATATATATATATATATCTGTACAGGCGCACCAACAAATGCTGCAATATCGTTTACCGCGGCGGCAAACAGTGTTACACTGTTAGTGGAACCCTGCGGGATACCATTTTCAAGAGTGTAAACGAGCTCATTTTGGACGCTTACCCGAATTCTGCGATCTGTGAGAAATGAGGACACAAATCGCGGAAGGTTTCCCCGAAATCCCAATTCGTACAGTTGCCGCAGTATCCCGTATCTGCATATACGCTTTTTCTAAGTCGAAGAATAAAAATTTTAAATAAAGAGAAAAATTATAATCAAAAAAAAAAAAACAATAAATTTAATGTTGTTATTAATAAAAGGTTTGTGTGAGTTATGGTAATTTAATTTAAATATCACTCGGCGTACAATTTTCCAACTACAATAGTAATAAATCACTTAGCCTGCACGATAATGCAAATACTTTCATAAGATTGCAAACGGCGGAAATTGCTAACAATTCTGGTTAAATTCCGCCGGTGGAACGGGAAGGAAAGGGGCGGGGGGTCGAAAGAAAGTAAAGAAAAAGAGCGCAATTTATGCCCCATTACAGATATAATCTTTACATTTAACGGGGCCGCATAAAAGTGCAGGGAGAACGGGGGCGCGCCGTTAAAATTCAGCCCTCGTGTCATTTCAGATAGTCGGCCAATTTCTCGAGCGATTTGACTTCGGTTTATAGGAAAACCGTAAACTGCATTCGGGCATAATTGAAACCGTTTCCGTGCGTAAGGGAAACCTTAAAGGCGGATCGTGCATTTATTAGGGAAAAAATCTAATAAAAAGGAGTAGCGGGCTACGAAAACACTCCCCCCGAGCGTTACAATTCCATTTTGAAGGGACGGGATCGATGGGGGTAGTCCGGAGTCCGGGGAGTCCCGGAGTCCCGGTCTGCGGTCCGGTCTGCGTACGCTTTGAGGTTTGCGGCGGCCGTTCGCGCTGTTTGTACTGCGATATTATCATGCTTTCACGGTTGAATAAACATAGGGTCGACTTCACATGGCGTGTTTGCGTTTCTCAAATATATGGAAGCAATTTTACTAGCGCCCTTTACACTTTGTAAATATTATAATCGCCCTCTAGCTCGCCATTCGGAAATTCATTTATTAATTGAACATTAAATAAACCCTTTCCATTAAATTTCAATTAATTTCGAATATGAACGTCATTCTATAATTATACTTAACGCCAAAACTATTGTAAATATTACAAACCGTTATTAATTCAGCTTAAATATTGTAGTTGACAGGTTACATAGCCTTAATTGTACATAAAATTTAATTTACAAAGTTTATTACATTATTATTTGCGTATTATTCTAGTTCATTCTTGCCCTAAAAAAAATATACACAATTGGGCCGTATTTCTTAAAAAAATCAAGCTAGAGAGCACGTTACCGTTAATGGTGAGCGTTACAGAGAAATAATTTAAAACTTGTATCAATGAGATGCACAAACCACCATATTTTTTCGTACATAAGAAATCGATTAATATTTAATTCAGTGAGTACATAAAGGGTGAGGTGAACGCAGTCTCGAAATAAATATTTGCAGCGGGGAAATAGTGGATGGATGTGAGAAAGAAAAGTTTGATCCGAAAATAAGTCGAGCACCTCCGGAGGGGGCTGAATATATATCCACCGCATTGGAAACTATCCACCATTCGGGCGTGCTGCTTTTTTAAATTGAATTTTTAAGGCGTCGCAGAAGGTCCTCGAACTGATTGAATAATTTTACATGGAAATATTGGCCGGTAATTGAAAATCCACCCCACCCGGCCAGACTCCTCGGGTAATACCCTTCGAGCTGTAATAATTACACGCAAAGTGAAATCAAATATTGCACCGGGAACGGGGGATTGTGAAATATGCATGAGGATGAGATAATTTGTGGTTATTTAAGTTAGACAGAGAATTTGATAAACCTCAAGAAGTTAGATTCAGAAAGCTATATAATAAATAAAGTTAAGCATGATTTATCTGCTTAAAATGGCCGAAAATTATTCAATGTCCGGCGTTGATATTTGCCCGGGAACTAGTTGTTTTAATGTGCATTTTTACGTAAAGTAAGTCAAAAGTCACAGAGCTAAATGTGAAAATAATTTATCAATTATTTTCAAATCATTTTTATTTAATTATAATGCTGTTAAGAAAATAAATAGTGTAAAAATATTAATCATAATAAATTAAAATCGACGCAAGCTCCATCTTTCGCCTAATTTCATGTGGCATCGACAACGATTCGAGTTTACAAGGTAAACAACAGAGAATCGTTGTTTCGTCCACTGAAGGAAGGCGAACTTGTCCTGTTTATGAGAAAGGAAACGAAATTCATTTAATAAAATGTTCGGCCAGCATTCATCTCAATAGTGAGCGTTGAAAAATCAAGCGATTTCATTTACAAATAATTCAACTGTATTGCAAAAATATTTTACGATGCGATAAATTAAATTATATGACCTCAATATATTAATTATATTATAATATAACAAATATCGGTGTAATAAATTGAATTTTTGAATTAATTAAATTATATTATTAATAACTGATACTTTGTTATACATGTTTATTAAAATTAATAATTTTAATTAAATTGTGTTTGCAACCGAATATTTAATTATTAAAATTGCGATTTCAAACAATATATATATATATATATATATATATATACAGGGTGGTGCAAGATTACGATGAAGTCCAATATTTCAGTTATAAAGAAATATACAAAAAATGTTACTTACATTATTAGTAGCTACTGTCAAAATTCACATTTTAAAATTAGTTTCACATATACAAGGTTACCAATAATCACGTAACGTATCAAACATATGTTTTTTTTAAATGGAATGATATATTTTTTATGAAGACTTTCGATTCTACGTTTAAAAATAATCATTTTTTATATAAGATTTAATAGGTATATAGGTGTATATTTTTTTATTTTTCATAGTTTAAAAGTTATAAACAAATGAATGTTGAAATCGATAGATGTTTAGAGCCTAATATTTCAATAATGAAAAATGAAATAAACATTCTGTCAACGCCATACAAATGCAAAAATACTTAATGATAAAAGAAATACTCTTTTTTTCTCTCAAAACAAATTTTTATATACAATGTGAAGCAATACGCAAAATGATTTTTTTCTATTTTTATTTAAATGGGACACCCTATATTTTTTATGCTATTTTAATAGAAAATTAATCACTCTTCATTTTTTATATAACATATTAAATAGCTACCATTTACTGTTTTTGAGATATTTAATCTCAAATACAAATTTGGTATAGAATTTTTAATCAAAGTAGGCCGTGCCAGAACAACTAATTTATTTAGTTGTGAAAGTTACGCGAACACAAATATAAAATAATTTAGTGAAACGAATAATCAAGTGTATTAATTAAAATACATCATAATTCATACATATTTTTTTACCACGGGATAAATGAGAATTTAATAAAAAAAAGTAAATAAATATTAAGCTGTAATTATTTTAATACGCGATAATATTGCAAATACAACAATTTAAATAGGTACGTTCTTGGCTGTGCGCCAGGATCCAGGTACAACGAATCTTCTTATCTCAGGAATGCGTTCTCGGAGTGGGTCATCGATCGTTTTTTTTTCTTTTTGATTTGCGATAATTGCGCTCTTGTATTTCGATTCAGTCGTCCGAAAACGCGCAGTGTTCACTATTGCGGTTTAATTTTTAACGTTAGAAATTATTAATAATTAAAAACGCGATTTATTTTTGTTTATGAACAAGTGGTAATTAGTGAGTGGTGGAGGTGAGTTGGTTTTCGATTCACCAGGAACGGGTTGGAAGTTATTTTTTCTATTAAGGTATGTTAATATTAATAATTTATCTTTAAACAGATTTTACGATTCCTATTATTATCATCAATTTATTCTCCAAAATTACATTTGATTAAATAATTTGGTATAGAATTTTTAACCAAAGTAGGCCGCGCCAGAACAACTAATTTATTTAGTAACTTTCAACGCTTAATATTATAATTAGTAAGTAAAGTACATTTTACGTTATATTTTGTAACACTGGTGCAGTTAAACATACAATAAATGATTAATTTAATTGTTAAAAACTAACAACAACTATATTTTTTGATTATTATTCGAAAAATATTTAAAATATTCCTATATGCTTCTTAAATTGATTTATTTAAACAATTCATGTTGACTGAAAAACCGAAAATAGATACTAAATGAAATAATAAAATATTTATATCATTATATTTTGTTAACATTTTTATGTATTTATTTCACACATTCACATTTTTTTAAATTCAATAGCATTCAAACATTTTACAATTTTTTTCTTAAAAAATATGTCCCAATAACCATTATAACTCGCTAAATAATCGTTGAGCAACTATTTTCTTTATATTTTGCATGCGCCTTTAAATATCGAATGTCATTTGAATATCCTTTTAGGTATCAGAAAACGATTATGAATTGCATTTGTTTCAATTATAGCCTACTTAAATGATAGATTATAAGCGAAACTTATAATTTTGTACTTTGAATTGAAATTGTTAAAAAATGGTAACAGATAGGGGTATAGTTTATTATACAAAAATTAAAGAACAATCAATTTTCTATCGAAATAGTGTAAAAAATATAGGGTGTTCCATTTAAGTGAAAAAATAAAAAAATCATTTTGCGTATTGTTTCACCCTGTACACAACATTTGCTTTATGGTAACAAACGATTATTCCTTATATTATTAAGCTAAATGTGAGAACAACTACTTCCCAGGCAAATACCCACGCCGGACATTGAATTACATAATGTTGCATATCAATAAAATATTGCATAATGCAACAAATGTTTTGATCCGAGAAAAAATTAATGCATAAACAACAACAACAAAAAGTGACGTAATATAAGGCCATCTACAGACCCTCTTTTCTATTTATGTGTATGACTAGGTTAAAAATTTCACATACGATATATATTCCGTGCTAATTATTAGTGCTTGAATAAATAAATTTTAATTAAATCATAAAAAGCGAGTAAAACAAATACAGTACTGGAAATAACGTAATAACATGCAAGTATTATTTCAAATGTATTACTAAGCAAATATTTCATTAGGACTATTTGCTCAAGTTCACGGGATCGCGCTGCGAAAACATTTGCACAGTCATAGATTTATCCATTAGGGTTTATTACAGGTTATTATTTATATTATATACATACAGCAAACCATCGGGTGCATTAATTATGGAGTCGATCTGGAGAGCCGGAAATTATAGAATTTGTATTTGAATTATGTATATGCCAATGTGTGTGCTGGTGGTGTGTGTATGTATAAATTTGGAATAATATTTGACGTGGAACGTGCTGCGGAAGACGATCAAATATTTATATGGCGGAGGTGCTCGCTAGACGCGAATTGATTTCTTAGGTTCTTGGGTTGTCTAGCGGGGGTTTGACTTTTTAGGCAAGATTGGGATTTTATTTAATTTTATAATATACTTGAAATTAAAAAAATATATATACAAACATCTATATTCAGATAATATGATAACAAAATAAATTAAAGATATACTCTTGCCGGCTTTCATTTTTCTTTTTCTTTGAAAATGATGTTAAAATCGAAAAAAGTCAGAATAAAATTAAATTTATTAAGAATCAAACTATGTGATTAATTTTTTACTTAATTGTTGAAATATGTTTTCTCCAAAAGTTACGTGATACATTAATTTAAAAGTGAATGATACATTTTTTCGTGCCATTTATAAATATTTATATTTTACTCTTCTTTTTGTCGATTTGTACAAATAATAAAATTGGTTTTACTTACTGACAACATACATGTAGCTCGACTCCATTTGTGTGTAAAAATTGGGAGCATCCGTCGAGACTTCGCATTTATAACGGCCTGTGTGTTCCGGCCTCAGACTTCTCAGCACAATGGCCTTTTGATTCGACTTCGCCAGCTGAAAGAATGACAAATACACAATTTTACTATATTTATTTTAATGTGGAAAAAAATTATATTTCAAATTGATATTACATATACGCAGTTTTAATACAAAACAATATAACATAAATAATTACTATACATGTAGGTGTTAGTCTGTCTGGGATATCGACTAGTGGTCTTTTTGCCCTGTCATGAATTTATGATAATGTCAAAAAAAATCTATACTGTTTTAATAAATGAAACACTTTTTTTTACTTTGTTTGTATAACTCGGACAAAGTAAAAAAGTGTTTTGTTTATTAAAATTGAATTACAATGTATAACAAAGTAAAAGCCTCAACAATTAACAAATCTATATTGTTTATTGTTTATTAACGGTAAGTCCATTTAAATACATATTGCTTTATACTAACTATACATTAAAAGATAAAAAAAAGAAGATAAAATGCTAATAAATTAAAAGTTATAAATAAGTTAAGGCTAGCTGAACTGTCCTGATGATTCGTACAAATGAATTGAAGGATATTGATGGGAGGATTTTTATATTTATGAAGGGAAAAAATATGTAAGTCTATTTCAATTTGTTCGCTTAGTACTTTAAGTGCTTAATCTGTTTAGTCTGTTAATTCTAGAAATCCGTTTGTATTATTAGATTTGTCTTATTTAAGAGAGGAGAGAGAAAAAAGGCAGCACTAATAAATTGTGATTATCTCACGAAAATCCCGGAACGAGCTTTTCCCCCCATTGCATAATATCCGAACGACTGGATTCTTGGTTTTCCCTCTAACGTTAATTGTTTCGCATTAGAGCTCGCCGGGGCCGTTCGTTCACGGGACATTAACCATTTATGGCGGTTTAATCTAAGGACAAATCCTCAACTCACATCGACGTCGAGGTCCTGGTAGGGAAACACTTGGGTGTTCGGCAGTTCCTTGGGGATGAATCTGTAGAACTCCCTGCCCCCCTTGTACCACTTGAGCGTGTACAGCTCCTCGCCCTCCAGGTCGTAGCGGCACTGGAGGGTGACGGTGTCGCCGATGGAGGCCGCCTGCGGCACCACCACCGAAACTCCTTTCAGCGCTCCGCCACCTACAAAAGAAAAGAAACAAAACATGAGTAAAGGAAGACCGTCATCAGATATGGATTTATTTACGTGGGCGGGGCCAATAAAGTCCCCGTCTCGGCTTACGACCGCCATATAATAAATTGGGGTATTAGATGGCTGTAAGCTTGTATTTTCTCTAAGAGCTTTAGTTTAATCATCGGGGGAAAAGGGAAACAGTAAATGTCTTTACGTTTCATCTAACATTTACTTGGAATATAATACATTTTATGTTGGAAACTTGTCTATTGTAATTTTTAATTTCCTCTTTATTTCATATTTATTTAACTTGACGCTTTTATTCTCCTTAATATATTTACTTGGCTATCTTTTAAGATATATATGGGAAAGGATTTCGAAGAATTATGAGTTTAAAACAATTTTTTGTAAACTTTTATAATACGTCTATTAATATCAGTTACTTTTTTTATTGTTATTTGATTTTATGTCAAACTTTATTTCACAACACTATCTTCAACCGAATTAATATCAACAAGTAAATGAAAAATATTCTTTTAATTAATAATTTTACATTCCTATCAGTACAATAAATCCAAAGTCATGGTTATTTCCCTAGTATGATTATTTTATCTACGGCAAGATAGTTGGGTTTAAATGGACAAAATGAGTAATGGTTGGTTATATTTTTATGAAAATTTAACTTTTAATTTAAGATTTTAATAAATAAAACGCATCCTTTCAAACTATAATATTTGTTGTTTTTATTTCGCATATAATTATATACATAATCCGATTATGTGAATAAAAGTATATCATTCTTCGCCTGAAGATGCTGCAGTGTAGCCAATCAATTGTCGCGAAATGAAACAACAATTACTAAAGTTTGAAAGTGAGCGTTTTATTTATTGAAACCTTACATTAAAACTGAAAATGAATTTTCAACAATCAAAACAATGAAAATTTAAGTTATTACGTTTAATTACGTTTATAATAACCCTTTAAAATATAATACCGTAATATAACTGCGGCCTGGTAAATGTTGCACATTACATGCTTATATATATATATAAAATAAAGCGTCACTTTGAAAGATAAGGGTCTTCGCAAGATTGTATCCACGGTCACTTTGAAAACCCAAGCAATTAATCCCGAACGCATACGTAACTATCTTTATTATATCTACACGGTTAGCTGGATAAAGGGTTAGACGTGTACATATATAAATTCCTTGCAGAATGTGCAAAGAGAGAGCTTTTGATGTGAGAGGAGCGCGCGCGTTGCGAAAAGCGCTCAAAGCTCAGACCCGGCCGGCCAATAGCTAATCTCGTGAATCGTCCACTGAATCCAAACTATCAAGTTTAATCCCTCAGAATGTACACAGAGCTTTCAGGCTAAATAGGGCCAACTTAAATAGCCCGTGCATATAAATCCACCCGGCGCAGACCGAAGGGAAAGAGCGAGAAAGGTCCGACCGTGTTATCTTTGATGGGAAACTTCTTATTCCCGCACGCATCGCGGATTCCCAAAAGCCCGAACGCAAAACAGATCGCTTAGTTGATTTTACAAGAGCGCGCGCCGGGGGTGGGGTAAGGGAGGAGGAACGAAAGGAGGAATTTAAATTTTCATGTTATTCGGGTAAATATGGAATTTTCTTGCGGAATAATCCGCGGTCGGATCCCGGCTTTTTTTAGGGTGTAATATACAGAGGATATTATTAGGGAGAAAAGTCCTAAATTGCGGAAAGAACAAGGAAAAGGGGAATAAAGGGCCACGTTTGAAATTCCTGGCTGGATTTTAAGGATTTCTGCGGTCAGTTCACGAATACTTGCACTGTATTATCTTTTTTCTCTCCCCTCCATTGTTTTGCCCATGGGAAATATTCCGAATTGAATACGTTTTTAAGCAAGTCAAATATCATTTAGTTAATTGGAAAAACAAATTATATTTCTATTGCAAACTTTTTTGAAATCACATTCAATGATTCAATGTGTTTTATTCGTTGATTTCTAATAATCTATTCATATTAATAGAAATACATTTTTTTATATAAATCATAAATTGATGAATGGTGATTGCAGGATGTTTGTATTTAGGATAGATGTTGGGGTTACGGGGAATACATAAAATTTATTAGTTTCGACAACATTATAATGATATATTTCACTTACTTAATTAAATAAAATACTCTACGTATCAACAGAAACTTATTGGTTTTAATAACACGCTTGATATTTATTTTATTTTCCCGTTACGTCCTCCTCAGGAAAATTCAACGTAACAAATAGGAAACCACTTTACCGCTATGTCATCGTTTTTATAATAACAATAAAAAAACGTCGACCGCATAAAAGACAGCAGGTCATTTAATAGCCACCATCCCCTCATCCGCGTTGGTGTTAATTACGATCATGGCCGCTTGTTGCGCGTCCCTTCGCCGGGAAAAATAATTTCATAAAAAAAAGAGGAGGGCGTCGCACAAGACCTAATTCAATTTAGGAGGAGACAAGATTAAGGTGAAGTGTACTCGACGGTCCCCGGGGATTTTTCCGTAAATTGGACGTTTCAATGTCGCTATTATGAACGACACAAAACTGCGATACCAATATTAAGACCGGCCTTCTTCCCCCCATTTTTTTCTGTCGCACACGCCACGAACGAGTGCTTTATTTAAATGAAAAGGAAAATAAAAAGGGGAT
This sequence comes from Philonthus spinipes, assembly GCA_963082785.1. Classification (NCBI taxonomy): domain Eukaryota; kingdom Metazoa; phylum Arthropoda; class Insecta; order Coleoptera; family Staphylinidae; genus Philonthus; species Philonthus spinipes. Next base: position 20,495,472 of record OY720318.1, read on the forward strand.
ACAATTTCTCGTTCAGGAAATTGTTTACCGGGGGCTGGATTTATTAATCATTCAGGGCACAATATAAAGGGGTTGTTTTCAGTTAGAATTTGCACAGAGAAAGGAGGATCCAAGACGCGTTATTTACATCTGTGGGGAAAATTGGGCTTTGAGTAATTTTCAACGAAATTGAATTTTCTTCAGGGAAAGTAAAAAGATATTTTAATGCATTAAATACATTCGAAATACTCGTTGAAGATGATAAAAAGGAGCATTTTTTAAACATTAAGTAAATTTGCATTAATAATTCAGAATAAAAGCTACAATAACAAGAAAGCATTAGGGATACAGGTCGAAGCTATAGAATTACATTTGATAAAATAATAATAACAATAATCTTAACTTATAGCAACACTAAAAGTATTGATTATTTTGTGGTAGGTTAAGTAATATAGTAAATTCTTCAAATATATTTAATTTACATCATTTTATACTTGTTTTAAAAATAAATCTTGATTTGAATTAAGCAAAGAAATCTCAAGAGAATCTCCTCGATACCGTTCGCAATGTTGGCTTCTACTCATAAGGAAATAACATCGCCCTGAATTTCGCACGAAAACCCGAAATTTCATTTCATTCCCTTCCACACATGTAATTACCCAACACGGACTCATTGGGAACTCATGCGTAAAACTTAACGTCCTCCGAGCGTGCAGTATCTCCAAACATAAGGAAATCGAGAATCCCACCCTTATGTTTCCCGCTGTTATTGCCCTCGGCGAAACTGCCGAAGGCCGCTTTGATTTCATTTTCCCCGTAGAATGGCTTAAGCGCCAACAAAGACTGCAAACGCGAATTCGATTAATAACCATTCGCGAGTAACAAGCGTGTAATTGTGATGCACGTTTTGAAATCCCGCGGCGTTTGTCACTCCGCGGCGGGGAATTAAATTTAATTAACATTCGTACACGGCTCGGAAATTTAATCTTGATACACGCCGAGGTGGCGACGGTTTTGCTTTTACTCGTCGAAATGTTCGCTTGTAAGAAATGCAAGTAGACGTAGCTAGCTGGCTGTTCCTCAGTCGCGAACCTTTGAGCCATGAGACGCGGGTTTTAGGAATGCGTTAATTAATGTTTTGTCGCTAAAGGATCGTTTGAAGCAAGTGTACAATACTGAATTTCTCAGAAAAATTAAATGCATAACATTGTTAGGGAAACACAGTTGATTTTGTGCAAATGTAATTAAACTTTACGACAACTTTTAATAAACAACAATAAAGATACACAATTTCAATTCATTACATCCTTTCAAGATATAGACAGTTATCAGGGTTAAATTGACCCTGATCGATTCAATATTGAATTCAATATTGTCTATTGAATCGATCAGGGTCAATTTAACCCTGAGATTAACAATGATGACCAACGACAAAATAATTTGCAAAAGAATATAAAGACAATTAATTATAAAACAGACAGAAAGACCGATTGACAAGAAACCTTTATTTATTGTTATTATTATTATTGTAAACTCCAAAAACTTGTCAATAAAGATATGTAACTAACTAATAGTATATTAAAAATATTTTTTAATATAAAAGAAATGTAAAAAAATGGAATATTCACTTTTTTTTTCATTTAATTTCTTCTATTTATGAAATCCCGTAATTTTCTCGACACAATAATTTCAAGATAAATAGTTTGTTAACGCGCTATTACGTAATTTACATTCCTTTATATTCGCGTTAAAGAGAGCCACTCCACAATTAACTATCTTTTTATAGGTCCTTATCTAGGACTCGGAATGACGGCATTAAAAAACTCCGTGAGCGGCCGAAACCCGAGACGGCAATAAAAAAGTGCGCTGCGCGCCCTCGAACGAAGAAAAAAAAAATGGATGGAGGAAGGGAGAGGAGAAACTTTCGCAAACTACATATTTTCGTTCAGAACTTTATAGCTGGAACTAATCGTAACTTGCTACGTTACTGGAATTCTTTGATGGGCTCTCGGTATCACGAGAGGCGGCGATGCATCAGTTTAAAAATACACTCGACATACATTTTGTCGGGATGGTTAGAGCAACATGTATTCATCGAAAGATTTGTAATGCATTATTTTCTACATTGTTGTATTTCGAATAAATTAAATTGCTTTTATAATAAATAATATTTATAATAATATAATTCTTTTAAAGGCAAAGTTTCGTTGGTTCGAAGAAAAACAACTTTATAATTTCAATTTTAATTTACTTTATTAACGGAATCTCCATTTCCAAATTACAATTATAATTACATATTAAAAAAAATAATAAAACATTCATTATTGTAAACTCAATAAATATGTGTAACTAACTAAAACACTCTTAGTTTAAAAATGATGCGCTAATGTTGTCGAAACCATAGTCACTAAATAAAAAATAGTAGTGCAAACAAAGTTAAAAGTGTTTTATGGCTATTTTCAATTCAGATAAATAATCTCAGTTATTTAAATTAAATTCATTTAAAATGCAATTATCTAAGTAATACATTATTAATGTTTATATGAGAAAATAGTCTCTAATAAACCAATTTTGAAACCATTTCGGATCATTTCCCGCTCCTTTTGTCGTCGATTTAATCCTTCGTTTTGCGGGCGGAACCTTTTTCCTTCTCTCTCTCTCTCTCTCTTTTCGGGAAGTGCTGACGCGTCAGCCGGACCGGAGCAATCAATTTGTTGTAATTCGTATAAAAAGTAATCGGGAAACGCAATTGGGAATATGGCCGTATCTCGCATTGTGGAAGGATAAAAGACGGGATCAGTCTCCGGGAAAATCTCCTGAGACAAAGGATCCGGACGAAGGGACAGATTTAGAGACTCCACATATTTTTCCCCCCTGTCGGGACTTGTTCTCATCATTATATAAAAATACCATAAAATATTAATTACGCAAAAAAAATGGAGAATGACACATTGCGAGTGTTGGATGTAATGTAAAAGAAATAATGAGAACCAGAATAAATATTTAAAAGAAATTAGCTTGATGAATAAGGTAAGGACATAGGAGTATTTTTTACAACAAATAAAAAACCTGAAGAAAATAAAATGAATACCGCGGCAAGATGATGCCAAGGCAAAAATAAATAGTATTATTGTAATGCAAATAATAAGTTTAATAATAAACCCTTGACATCAACCAAAAATTATACAGCTTATTTTATAAGATCGCCCTCCGGCAACATAATCTGTTATCCATATAAAATTTCAAGAATATTTAAACACGGAATTTATAATAATAAATATGAAAAAAAATTATCTACCTTTAAAAAAATATAAATAAATTATAAAAAAATCTGCCAATAAACGAAGTAAAAAAACGAAGATTCAAGTGAATAACTTTGAATTCTCTTGAAAAAACTAGTCGAAAATTTAAAGTAATTTATTTAAATCTGTGGTTTTATTTATTTTATAGTCAGATTTATTCATATTTATTTTCATAATATGAACTGCCACTGTTTTAATATTACAAATATTAATTATATTTAAGAGATTTTAGCATCATTATTTTTATTTGATTTAATCAATCGTTTCTTCGTCTCATTAACGAAAATTAAAAAAAATATTTTTCGATTTATTTATTAAATATATACAACTATTTAGTATAAAATGGGTTTACTGAGTTACCTGAAGTTTTTCACTGAATTCCCACAGGGAGGAATTTTACTCGCGATTTCTGTTGATTGAAAATACAAAAATTCGTAAGTTGGGATCTATTCGAGCTATCTCAATGAAACTTTGTGGGAATACGAAGCAAGTTATCCTCTATTAAAATATGTAAAAATCAATAAATACCCCATCCACAGTTTTCGAGTTATTTCCAACTGAATGTCCATTATGAAGAATTTGACTCGCGGTTTCTGTTGATTGAAAATACAAAAATTCGTAAGTTGGGATTTTTTCGAGCTATCTCAATGAAACTTTATGGGAATACGAAGCAAGATATCCTCTTTAAGAATATATAAAAATCAAAAAATACCCCATCCACAGTTTTCGAGTTATTTCCAACTGAATGCACATATTGAAGAATTTGACTCGCGGTTTCTGTTGATTATAAATACAAAAATTCGTAAGTTGGGATTTTTTCGAGCTATCTCAATGAAACTTTGTGGGAATAAGAAGCAAGTTATCCTCTTTTAAAATATATAAAAATCAAAAAATACCCCATCCACAGTTTTCGAGTTATTTCCAACTGAATATCCATAATGAAGAATTTCACTCGCGATTTCTGTTGATTAAAAATACAAAAATTCGTAAGTTGGGATTTTTTCGAGCAATCTCAATGAAACTTTGTGGGAATAAGAAGCAAGTTATCCTATTTCCTTATATAATAGGGAATTAATTTCAATTGAGTAAATGAATTATTTTCACATTTATTTTTATGAAATTTAATGATAAAATGCTAGTAAAAGTAAGTTACACGACAATTTCCTTAACTTATCCTTGTTTACTATTTTCTTTCCTTTAATTTTTAATCCCGAACAATTTTTATTTTACACACAGTGTATCGCGTCGCGTTGCGGCTCGTGTATCGGTGTGAATGGTTTTTCATTTCCCCGTATTTATTGTTCGGCCGCTTCACAATTGAAAACTACAAATCAAAACGCTATCAATTTCCTGGCTGAAAGTTTCACTCCGCGGTGACACGCGAACGCAACAATGGACGCGATCCGAGAAAGCGTATCGTCATAATCCCCCGACGCCAATACCTATAGTCACGACAAAAAAAAATAACGGCGGAACACAGCGAAAATCGGATGAAATGAAATTGTGCCGGAGATATAAGTAATGGCAGCGAAAACGGTTTTATAATCCATTGTCCTCGTTCTCTAAAGCGGGAAGTGATTAATCGCCATTTGTTAATGGATTTATAATACAAAAAAATATGTGGGTTTAATTTAAATTAATATATTTTAGGTGATATTTTTGAATTACCCGTCTGCGCGCGCCATCTAACCCCGCGGTATAAATATAATTTAAAACGAATAATAATTTGGATTAATTACTCTATATTTTATTATTCTACTACGACTGAGTTTTTAAATGAATTCTATCATTGTCAAGTAGCAACAAGTTTTTGAAATTACATTTCTTTCATTGTTAATAATTTAGTATCCGTCCGTAAATGAATTTTCCCTTCCCACAACACGAAATAAAAAAAATTTATTTATGAGTTTTGGCATAGAATTGCACTATTTGTAAAATGTACAAAATATTAAAATAATTACTAAAACTAATGAATAACTAGTTTTAGTAATTATTTGACAATATATTTACAGTAGTTATCCTTTGTATTTATGAGTTTGCAAATTATCCTGGTTTTATTTTTTTATATATCCCGGCGCATTCACCATAAAGTAGAAACGTAAGGCTGAATAATAGTAATAAAAATATCATCTTCCACCGACATTGATGCTTATTATATAATAAAAAAATACCACACATGTACAACATTTTATTATATTATTATATTTATGTTTCAATTTATGTACTTTTTTTTTCTCTCTCTGTGTTACTTTTAAAACACAAATAAAACACAGCTAAATAAAACTCGGAGGAATATAAGAAATTTATGGATTTGGCCACCGCTTTACAAGGAAGAGAAAGGGGGTAAAAAGTTGCATAATAAATATAAGGAAATAAAGGCGTACACAGAGCGCAAAAATAAATCTGGTTAAAATTGAAGAAAGATGATGAATGCCGGCGCATTTGTACGTAACCGTAATATAATCGCGGAGGCAATTTATAATTTTTTTCCCCGCGTCCGGGGCTCGGACGTAAATCATCCCCCGCCCCGGGGTTTTTGTTTGCGACGAAATCGCGAAGGCTGCGACGAATATTGGTTTATATTGCATTCGGAAATCTGCCCCGGCTCTTTTTTTTATTTATTTATTTTTTCGTCTTCGTTTCGATTCCGCGGAATTTATTATTGGTGACGAGAGGAATATATCCGATATCGCGGGAATTTCCATGGGAGAAGGGATAGTTCGGGCCCCCTCTTTTTTTTATGATTGATATTCGCACCAGACTGTCGACATAAATATAATGCTGAAAATAATATGTGCGGAGAATATTCGGAGGGGGATACAATTCCCAAATGCACGGTTTCGAAGCGTACACGGCCCAACACACCCTTTTCTCTTCTTTTTTTCTGTAACCCAATATTTTTTCGACTTCTTTTGCATTTTCACGTCGTACAAATATGCCGGCATGAAGCGAACACAATAATGATTTGTTTGTAATATAAATATTTTTTCACAGATATCATTACAAAATATTTATTTAAGTTACTTCCATACTAAATATTATTTAATTATAAATATCATCATTATTAAAAAAAATCTTTCTATGCAAGTCAGAAATGCATAGAAAGATTTTGTGCTGAAACATATTTAAATCTATAACAACAATTATTTAAAATAAAAAAGACTGACGTAAAGCATCGTTAACATGAGTCTTTTGTATACTTTAAAAAATATTATTTGAATAAAACTCATGATTTGTTTCACTTTAATAAACATATTTCTAACTAGATTCGACCATACTTTATGGAAATTAAAAATGCTTCAAATCTTTTAAGTTGTGTGGACCCAATTGTTAGAAACTTTTTTTATAATCTTCTTTACGTTGGTTGTGGAGACTTTAATTATTTAAATAATTATTTTTATATCAAATAAAACGTCAAAGTGCTTTAAAAGACAACAATCCATTTTTTCAATCAATATTTTTTTCCTTTCCTATTAAATTTTCATTCAAAAACTTATTTGACCGAATTCACCGGGAAAATACCACGATGGACACATTTTAATTTAACTCCACAAAATGCATATTTTCATTTGTGTAACTTATCAATTAAATTTAACGACCGCACATATCCGGAATGAATTAGAACGAGACGGTAGACGTTTTGAGCAGGTCGGCGTCCGTGTAATTCAAGGGTCATTGTCTGAGTCCATTCATTTGACATAGTGACCCATATTAAAGGGCTTTTGTAAAGCTCCCGGCATGTTTAATGGCCGGCCCTTTTACAGCGTCCGGATAAATTTTATTCGGCACATGTCGCTCCGGAGCCGGGAATTACGACGCTACAAAAATATAAATTAGTCACGTTTGCACCAATGTGTTTACAACTGCGGTATCGTTCCAATTTATTACAGAAATGTTTTAATTAGAAAAATAAACACATTCCGCTTTTTCTCTTCTTTTATTTCATTTTTTATTAACGCTTCTTATTAAACCATTCATTCATTTTAATTTTCATTTAATTATGCATAATAATAGAAATTACTTTTATACAGAACACATTCCCTTGAAACGTACTTTTTATATTACATAAAGAAATGTCTGAATTTTTGTAACAACGTAAAATAACGGAGAAATTAAATTAAAAGAAAAAAAAAACGTAAACTTTTTTATAATTATCACAATGAAATAAAATAATGATTTAGTTAATACTTCATAGGATACTTTTTTTCATTAAATTAAATGTTAAAATTATTGAAAAGCAAGAATCTTCTTTGATTATTTATGATTTTATTAAAATTTACAGTAACCATTTTAAGAATTTTTATATTTAGCTTATTATCTATAGAACGTCCACAAATATATTGTTACAAAAATAGCAGTAATGAAACTTGAATCACATCAATTTGTCTTCGATTAGAGAAACTTGAGTATATTACACAAAAAAAAGTGAAGAAAAGTGTACAAGTGTTTCTTATACGTAAGTCAACCTTCACACAACTCACGGGTTTCGGGATTCATAGCTCATCAGTACAGCTCTGAATTAAAGTGGATTTATTTTTATTGGTTCTAATTTTTTTTTTTTTCAAAATATGAAGACGGTATGGTATGTTTAACAACTATGGGCTTAATAGTTGTTAAATAAATACCGTCTTCATATTTTGAAAAAAAAAAAAAATTAGAACCAATAAAAATAAATCCACTTTAATTCATAACTTGTAGTAATTGTTATAATCCATCTACTCATTTTAAAATTGTCAAACTATTTATACAAACTTGTTTATGTAAATGAAGTAAATGATACTTTCAGTAAGTTGTAACCCTAACTTTTTTTACATATTTTTATTCTACTTCTAGTTAATAATTAATTCTATAAAATAATATGAAAAAAAATCCTTTTAGTGTTTTATAGATTTTTTTCTCTCCTAGTTCTTAATTAAGGCAGTGTTGTGTATTTCCGACGGAAATTATAAATTCCCCAATTATACGGCCTTGGCGAATGCGATGATCGCACTGTCGGATTTCAATTAGCAGGAATTTTAATATCCCGCCCGCCCGGCTTTTATTCGATTCCGCCAAACTCAATTTAAATGCTAAGTAGTGATTGTTGGCAAACTAATTAACGCCCGTCCCGCCGGAGGAGACAAAATGCGCGGCATCTTAGCGCTGGATTAATTAGTAATCCACCACTAGACAACTTTAAGAATTCATCTCCCGGATGTACAAGCCCAAATATTAATTACAGATAACAATTCGAATAAATTATGCATCGAGTTTTCGATAATTAATCAAAACTAAAAAAAAATCTTTCATTGTGTTTGCTATCGTTTCGAAAAAAATATACAACAATTGATCGGATTTACACTACAATCAATATTTTTTGTCTTCTGATATCTTCTTTAATTTGCTGATCAATTCCTTTATATAATTTTGGAGCCTGATTAAGCGACTTTAGTGGTTTAATCAACCCTACTGATTTTTTTTTTAGATTCAAATTATTTGATATAATTGAAATTTAACCAAAATTGAGAGTTTTAGATTCAAATTTATTGATATAATTGAAAAAAAAAAACAGAATTGAGAGGGGTAGAAATGTGAAGCAACTATATACAATTGATACAATTATTTATCGAGTTAATTTGATTTGTCAGATTAAATGGTACACCTGGTATACGTATATATCGGTGTGTTAATAAAGATATTAAATATATAAACAATACTACGTATTTATTTAATTATGAATTAATTTTTAGTATAAATAATTTGTCACGATTTATTAAGTCGGTTTAATAAATAAAATAATTCGGAGCGTGATATTTTCATAATACAAAAGAAAAGCGCTTTGTGTGGCGTTAATCCAATTATTCTTAATAAATAAATAATTGCGCGGATATAAAAAAATCCCCAAGCATAATAGTAAACTTAAGGGACAGTAGATAAATTGGCGTGAAGGTCCCTCGGTCAGATAAAAGCGGCATTACGGCCAGCGGACGCCGGAGGAGCCTTATCGCCGGCTAAATAAAATAAAGGCCTTAATGAAATAAATCATCATTACGAGGACAGACAACAATAACAACACGAGAGAAAAATGACGAGAGCGCGACAAAAGAAACGGACAAAACAACGGCCCACTCCAATGAATCGCCCACAAAAGAAACTCGAGGATTATATTTCCTTGATATATGTAATTAATGCCATGCAATTCCGCTTTTTTACATCCCACAGAGAAAGAATGGGGATGAAGTGGGGACATAAAAAATATACAACAACAACAGGAGGGAATTTAATTCAGTTATAAGTGTCATTTTTGGATACAACTAGGGTTTAATTAATACATCAAAGTATATTTAATTTTTAATTAAAAAAATATATTTTCTCTATAATATTTTTTCATTTAATAATATTAATATTTATTAATTATTTGCACGCCAAATCGATTTAATTGGCCATGTTTAGTCTTATTTGTTTAAATATTTTATTTTGTATATATTTTCTCAAACTTATTGTATATTTTATTGCAGTTCTTAAATGTTTTTATGTCAATTTTTAATCGAGTATCACCAAATGTGTCATTATAATATTTAAAACGAAAAAGTGATTTCAAATTTATTTTTATTGATAAATGGGAAGTTATTGTTGATATTTTTATAATAAGTAACATTTTTATTTTTTTACTTAATTTAGCAGTAATAAAAGATCGACTTTGTCCATCACTAAAATGAATACGTATTACAAAGTAGAAGCAATACAGAATTAAATACTCTTCTAGAAACAAGTAAAGATTCAATTAATGAAACTACATTTTAATAGTGTTTTCTGCAATAAATTGTTTGTATATAAAAAAAGACACTTTAATGAAATGTTCAGCCAGCATTCATCTATCATATGGATAACTAGTGATGGTCATTTCGGTTTTTCGAACCTCATCAGACTAGTGTATTCCATTTGCAATGTCTTGATGAAAGCGGTTGAACGGAAATTAGACAAAAGGTGGAGCTTGCATCGTCTTTAATTTATTATGAAAAAAAAACAATGTTTACGTTTTTTATATACTCAAGTTTATATGGAGATAGATTCCTCAAATAATAGCTTCAAACAGTGTGGATTAGTCGTGGGTAAATCATGTACTTTACTATTTATTAATTTCTAATAGTATGAATTTTAAATTTATATTGTCGTGAAGAAAAAAAAAACTTACATAGTTTAATGAAGGAAGTAATTATGTAATGCATTAATTTTTACCTTGATATAAAATAATTTCTAATTATATAATAATCCCAGTCATGAGTTAATTAATGACGGTCTTGATGTAACTCAAATCCCATGGAACTCGGAGTGCATCTGCGTGATAATTAGAGTAATAATTCCATTCGGGATCTGGATGGAGTTTTCTTTGTGACAAGTAAATTAGAGCGTGCGGCCGCGGGGCGTGGGCTGGGGGGATCAATTAGCCCAGTGCAGCGAACGGAGGCGATAAATACGCCAATTTGCGGTAATTGCAGAAGAAATTAAGTAATAACGTGTTATGGAACTATATTAGTCGTCGGCAATAAAGGGGAACCCGGGCTTTTAATGGCACTCGGTTAAGTCTATTCCCCCAACGCCTAAACAGGCATTACCATTGTAATACTCCAGCTACGCCGAAAACCGCATAAAGGTGATGTAATCTTAATTGGAAACACTCAAATACCTCATACTTTTTTTCTTTATTAAATATTAATTGTTAATTCAAATAATTTAATTAAGAAAAAATAAAAAATAAAAACCTTTATTAAATGTCGTATATTATTTCTTTTTAAAACATTAAAATGTTTACAGTTATAAACGACGTCAATTAAATATAATAAGGTTGTTAAAAAAAAACCCTTATACTGTTTTACAATTTGTTTATGAAATTTTCATTTTTTATTAATATAATAAATCATTTAAAAATAAATTCAAAATAATTATAATAAACCATTACATAGTGTTTGAATGTAGTTGATCCACGACATCCTGACAACCCAGGCGAGGGAATTCAAAGAAAAATTCCGTTCAGTCGCCTTCATCAAGGCATTGCACATGGAACACACTAGTCTGATGAGGTTCGAAAATTGTAAAGTTCTGTCACGAAACAGAAATGGTGATTCGGGAATTTACGTTACAATAATAGTGAAGAAAATTAATAAACATTGTTATTAAATCCATTCAATATTAAATCAACACAAATCAGTAATGAAATATTCATTTATATGATGTATATTTTTTTATAAAGGGATTAACTTTCATGAATTTTACTACTGTGTGTCTGAAAATAACATGTGTTAATTTTAAAACGCGTTTAAATGAAATTTATTTATTTAAAAACGATAAGTTGGCAGTAAATATATTTTTTGTTTCAACACATTAAAAAAAACTGACGGGCTGTTTCGAATATGTGGCTGTATAAACGGGGAAGCGTTTGATGAATAATGAATGCCACTTGCTGAATTTACAAAGCTCGTGATATAACTCTGACAAGCGGAAAAATTAATCGGCACTAAGTGAATATATAATACGATTTTATAAAAAAATCACATTAAATTTTTCTAATCTCTGTTAGTTTTGCGTTGTTTTTAATGTATTATGATGAAATAGAAAATTTAAAAAAATCGCAGAGAACAAGCAGTTATGGAGGATAACAGAAGAAGAAAATAATTTATATTAAATTAATTATAAAATATTTAATTGATCATGAGGATTATTAAGCAAAATGTAAATGATTTTGTATTCATTTCTAATTAATCTCTTAATTAAATATTTAATTGATCATGAGTATTATTAAGCAAAATGTAAATGATTTTGTATTTGTTAAATTCATTGTTATTGGTTTCGACTGCGGAGGCCAACAACCGATTCTAATAAACATTTATCATCCCGAATTATATTTTTTTGCACATGTATACACATTTAACGGTTAAATTACGTCCCTTAACAACGATCCATTAAAATGTTAACATATTTCACGCGTTCAGTGTTTGCAATATAAACCTACGCGTAATTTTATTTTCGCTATTCCGAAAATTACATCCTCCCTCCCAGCGCCCTAAAATATAATCTTAATGAAACCAAAATCACCCCAAAATGTAATTTCCGTCGTACCGAAAACAACCGTACGCATTTTAATTCCGGCTTCCCGCTCTGAATACCCCCACATAAACCCGAATGCAAACTGTAACAGGTTGCGCGCAGAAATGCAAATTGTGATTTACGACTCTCTCGCGTTATTTTTTTTTTGCTTTCTTTTATATTTTTGTGTGGCGCGTTAACAATTTTTTGTGGATCTTCGGGACGGACGGAACGGGGCCGGGTTATTTATGGTACGGGAAACCGGAGGGTTCGTGTTGGATTAAAAGGGCAGGGTCCCGCATTAAATTATGAATAAATTTTCGGTTCGCATGACCGGGGCCTATAATATTATTTTAATGGATGTCGGCCTATTGAAACATCCCCGACTATGATTTTAATGTAAAACACACACACACCTTACAGCCATCGCCGGTTTACGTTAATTATGGCCACGGTGAATTAATTCCGTAATGTGATTTAATGTTTATTGTGGGTAATGAAATTTAATATTTACTAATTTCGTTTGATTTGATTACCGCAATTACGGTATATTGCAGATTAAAACATGTATGTGTGATTACAGAGCACGTATTCAGTATTCATTCGTTTTAATTACATTCGATTATACCTTACTTTAATTTATCCATAACTAATTAATAAACACGACTATTATAAAATCTATAAATTAATTAACTATCTGAATATATAATTTGAATATCTACATAAAATAGAATTATTTAATTTATTATTAAGATTTTCAACATTTATTTAATTAATTATATTTTTATCATGTGTTTAGAAAGAAAGAAAGCCATTTACTCAGGCTAATAAACATATAGTTAATGTTTATGTTACAATGAAATTAAACAAGGAAAATTTCTAGCAATTATGAATAAAATTCGATCAATCCAACTGCAAAAAATTACTTACACTACATGTTTTACAAACATCTATTGAAACAACTACTTCCCGAGCATTTACCCCGCCGGACATTGGTTTATACAATAGATATTTGTTGTTGCATAGCAGTACTACTGCGAATTGCAACGGTTTATATATTTTTATATATATATATACATTATATAACGCTTGCGTCGTTTTTATTTTTTTAATTTATTATGATATATATAAGTTATATATATGGCTGGAAATCCGTGGGTAACTTTACATCGGTTATGATAAATACATCATATATATATATATAACCTATGTAAAGTTACCCACGGATTTCCAGCCACAGATTTCTCCGTTTCTCCGACTCCTCCACCATGGCGAATGCGCCGGGTAAATTATTTAATTTAAAAACGATTTTCAGTATATAAACAAATAAAAATAATCCAATTGTACAAAAATGGACAAGATATGTCCAACTTAATTAAATATATATATATAGAGAGAGAGAGAGCACGGGAAAATTATATATATATATATATATATATATATATATAATTTTCATTGTAGAATTTACATTAAGTATAATACAATACATTTTATATAATCTAATATAACTAAATGGCTATCGACCATCGGTCTTTCAGCCAACCTAATTATATTACTAAATATAATATATAGTTTATAACGTTCATTAAACACTCCGTCACTTTCGCGGCTCAGCTGCAAACTTGAAAACGAGTCTACATATATATTGTGATCCATATAACTTATGTCTAAGTGCTCGCAAGTTTTCCCACTGAACAATTTACAAGCGATATTTACTCCCATCACAACCTACACATTATAATTAAGCGCACTTATTATTAATTAGATAATTTCCATAGTTTTTCGGCGGAAATTTCTCCCCGACCGAATTTCCCAACAAGCCGGGATTTACATGTTCATTAATATAATCTCACTCCCCGTGCATAATCAAAGCAGATGTGTTTAATATTCTAAGCGCCTACACCGGATCTAACTTGAAATTCCGAACTTAATGCCGACTTTAATTTCGTGTTTTAATAAGTTAATATGTATGCCCTGTAAATATTTTAATTAAAACGTCAACACTTTTTATTTATTTTAAATTAAAACCGAAATTTAAATTCAATATAATATTGGGCAAATTTAAACACTTGTTTTTATTTTCAGTTCCCAGCCACGTGTTCCGATTCGTTGCAATATTTTTCATTTAATAATAAATTTATTTATCGGTATACATACATAAACATCTTTATTTCTGAGATACAATTACAATACAATATCTAACAATACAGTAACGTTCACAATATATTTCCAATTCTGAAACTGGCTATCGACCAGTGGTCTTTCAGCCTTTATCGGTATATTAATTGATAAATAAAGCACTATTAACCTTTCTTCAAACTATAATACCATTGTTAAATCCATTAATAATGGTCACTTTGTATCCGAAATGTACATTTGGTAAAAGAAATAAATTGCGAAGAAAAGTTATTAGTGCTTTATTAATCAATTACAACTAATAAAAACATAAAATTATTTAAAAAATTATTAGATTTTTTTACAAACATTAAATTATTCGAACATTTTTTTATTAGATTTTTTTTATTTCAGTAATAAAATATTAGTATTTTCTGAACATAACCGTTAATTTCAATAGTACTGAATAGGTGTCCATAAAAGGATAAAAAAATAACCGCTGCAGAATCCGAATAAAAAACATAGAAATATCAAAGGCACAACCATTTTTTTTTATTTAGTTTATTTTTTGAAAGGGCGATGGATGTAATGGCGTTTAACTTATTTGTAGTTCATAAATGTAATTGGAATGAGCGTTTGAAAAGCGCTTTCGCGCTGGTTAAAAATGGAAATCGAACGGCCGGAGCGGATTTAAAAAATAAACGAATGAATAAATAAATACACATTTATTACGACGTGCATGCGAATGAATCCGCTCATGATTGAAATCGATTAAATCCCAGACCTCGGGTTTTATCCGGTATGTATCGTTGCCAGTCGAAGCGTGATTTATGGATCGTATTTTATGAGAAATATTAATGCGGAATTACGTTTTCGCGACATGAGCCTTCCTTCCGGCCCTTAAGGGTGCGCCAGAAAAAAAAAATTATTGGCTTTTAAGAAATTATTGAATTCAATTACGTGTTGCTGGAAATATTAGAATTTGTGAATATTACATTTAAAATTTATCTTACGACATGTTTCGGATGTTCATTAATACAAATATCAATTGCTACAAGTACTACCACTAATTTAAAAAAATAAATAAAAAATCACAGTGAGCCGTTTTTTTTGCATCTGAGTCTATAAACCCTTAAGTATTCTTAAATGAATTGTTCAAACAACATTAATCTATCTAGAAAATGATAAAAATTTGTCAATTCCTTTATTCCCCATTTATCTAACATATGGATAACTGATGATGGCTTTTTCGGGATATCTGGCCTCACCAAAGCATTGTGTTTCTTGTATCTTGATGGAAGTTGTTCAACGCATCTATTACTATGTCCATAAGGAAAAATATAGCGTTTTGTGCAAATATTCTATTATTAGTTCCTTAAATTTTGATTTGCTAATGTTAAATATATAATCTCGTAGATTATAACTGCTTATGCATGAAAATAAATAGATGAATATTCCTTAATGGCCAGTAAATTATTATTAAAGCATAATCTAATACCAGCTTCTGTCATAAATCATCTAATACCGGAGGAACAGAAATAAATCTGAAACTCTGGAATAGAAACGACTGGACGACGTTAATAAGCTTCCATCGGGAATACGCGGGGGCGATGGAGCGGGCCCGTTTCCGCGAAGCGACCGTCCGAAATAGCTTCTGCAGAATCCGCGAACTTCCGTTACATTAACCTTTTCGGCGGGGACGGTTTTATTTGAGAACGCTGAAAAGGAGGAGCGACTTTTTGATTCATTCAAGTTCTCAGCGGGCGCATATTTTTAGACGCGTGCACATCTGGACGGCCATTCATGAATTCGGCTCGAGTTTTTGGCGACGGTTCAACCTGGACGCAGTGTTACGCCTCGAATTTAACGACCGCCATTACTCCTTCCTATCATACATTATGTAAATATAGTTGTTAATTCCGCCTTTGCGTAATTTTAATCGAGCGTAATATTTGCGCATACTTTGTTGTCAGAGAATTCAGACAATATGTCAAGACGTAGAATAGAATATGACTTACTTTAGAATTTACCATATAAGTAAAAGCATTTTAAATTTATCAGCATACAAATGAACTGTAAGATATATCCTAAACTTTTCGACTAATTTTGATGATTATTTGTGGTTTTTGTGGAAAATTAATTTGTCTAAAACGTAACATTAGATTTTTTGAAACTCAAATTTTTCTATTTTTTATGCGAATTTCAGTAGTGATTTTTTTTTTTCGAGAATCGTCATTTTGGTAATTTTGCGAATTTCGAAAAATCTATGGTTCCTATGAGATTATTTAGTATAGGTCTCGGAATACTGGTCAGTTTTTCTGTGGGTTGTTTCAGCACTGAACTGAAGTGAAATGATAAAAGCATCGCTTGCACCACAATATTGACGAAACTAATAGAACTCTGCTTGTGTTAATATTAATTAATTCAGTAAAATATTTAATTACTTATATTTCATTAACTCAATCAATGTTTAATTATCTATTAAGAATTGTAATATATATATATATATATATATATATATATACATATTATATAACCCTTATACCCTTTCGAGTGTCGGATATAAAATAAAAATAAATATATAAATTAATAAATTCTTTAGTGTAGATTAAATAGATAATAGATTAAAATGAATTAATCCCAGAAACAGTTAAAAGCTCGAACATATGCTAAATCCATAGATAATTGGAAGCGCAATTTTCCATATAACCCCCGTAAATTATTAATTACATCCAATTATCGCAAACAGATTCACAAACAAAATTCCATGCTATTAAAACCACAGCAGATGCAACTTTGAAACAATTAAACTCGGATTATAATTACTTCCATATTTGTTTTCAGTAATAACAGAAAAGAAACAAAAAATATATATATTATAATTGTAAGTGATTTCTTATGATCAATTTTCTTTAATAATAAATCGTTTCCCATTTTAAGAAAAAAATCGTATTATACAGAACAATAAGGATTTTCAAAGTAGTGCAGTAATGCAAAGACAGAAATGAATATTGTGCCAATATATTGTCGCAATACAGAACATGATTTTTCTGAATTGTGACAATTGGGCTGAATCAATAAATGTTTTTTTTATATATATATATATATATAAAGTCAATTTATTATTATACTTATTACTGAAATTGGCGCAATGAATAATCGACACTTAATGGGGAATTAGCGTTGCGTCGAGATATGCGCCCCTGTCTTTTTCGACAAGGAAAAGGTGCGCCCTCCATGCGCTCCCTTAATTGCACATTTTAATTAAAACTAGCGTCGTGAAATTGTAATTAGTTAATTAAAATCGTTAGACGTTTATTCATAAACTTTACTCGGAGTCTGGCGCGACTCACGTTAGGATATTTAATTAAAAAATTAATAACAGCAGAAATTTCATTAAAACGTGTTTGTAGTATTATTAATTGTTATCGCGATTATTTCGTGGAAATTCAGAAATTTGATTAATCTCAAATAATTTAATAATAAAATAATGTATTCCGAGTTTAGTGAAATAGAATCAGACATCTGTTTAAAAATAGGATTATAGCTTTTTATAATTCAAATTTTATTCAACTCAAATGGATTTACAAATAATTGTAGTAACTTGTGATTGGTAATTTATCTTTTTTATACATATGTTTTGTAATGTTTTTAGTATGTCATACTTTTCTTGTAAATTTTTAATATGTAATTATAAATGTAACTTGGAAATGGAGAGATTCCGTTAATAAAGTGAAATTGAAATAATCATCTTTTTTTAAATCAATTTGTTTTTTTGTTTTGGCTTCTTATGTGCTAAATTGTTGTTGTATATATATGTAAAATAAAAATATTGCATATTTATTTAATTAAAAACTGGTGATAATAATTATAAAATTGCAAAAATCATAATATATATATAGGCTGAAAGACCTCCAGTCGATAGCCGATTCATCTACAGAATATAATTCTAATTTTTGTATATTATTGTACATACATATACACATTTGAATAAAGATGGTTAATATATAAATAAGAAATCTACTTAACATTAATAAATAATCAGCGTTGAACGTTTTCACGGTTGTACGTCGAATTAATTACATTATCAATTTCGTCGGATTAGTTTTTCGCGTGCACTGGACTTTCCAGCCATTACTAAATAATTAAGTGCTCTTATCCAATATCAGCATTTGTATCAATCTAAGAAATCGAAAAAAAAAAAAAATGAAAAAGCCGTCTGGACATAATCTGTTAATCTCCCAACCGGCACGTTTCGCCTTTAATAAAAATCGACCGATTAATACGCTCGCCCGTTACGAATTATCGCGATGAAAGCGAACGGTGAAATGGCAGAATGCGATATAATGCCGTGGCAAATATTTTCCCCTGTTACGGTAAAAATGGCACAAAGCTACAATGGCAATCGGGAAGCGTACAGGCCATATATTCCATACTATCGATGCGTTTAAAACTTCGCTAAATGACCCCGGTGTTCCGGACTTGCGAAAACGAGGGATTTTCATCAACGAATTGCTACAACAGAGAGAAAAAAGTAATGCATTTAAAAAAAAATTCCATGCAATTCAAATCAGACATATATTAATTTCATAATAAATTAAAGACGACGCAAGCGCCACCTTTCGCCTAAATATATTAATTTATTAATATGAAGGTAAAAAATTAATAAAAATAAATGGCACTGTTGTTTTTTTTTTTAAACAAAGAAATTAATTCTTTAATTTTGTCGGCGTTAACTTGGTGCTACATTTCCAATATAGTATCTAAAGTAATTGACTTGAGGTATAAGCAAAAAAAATCACCAATCCCAAATTGAAATTAATTTATTGAATTTAACCGAACGATTTAAACCTAAAGACGTAATTCCCACTTGAATATACTACTCTTAATTTGATACAGCGAAGTTCTGTTGTAGCTGGAATAATGAACTTTTTAGTTTATAAGGATTATATGAGAGTGTTAGAACAGTGCCCCTTTTATTCGAAATATTAATTTACTTACGTATATTTCTTACACTCGGTAGAAAGGAAAAAGATTAAAAAAATATTTCTTACAAATATAAATAAATAAATGTAATTAACACATGGGAACCATTTTTATTTCAATACTAATCGTGTTAAATGTATACGACTTAAAACGCTTCGCGGGATCCCAAGAAATTCAATTAGACCGGAGGCGTCGGCGCTGGAACTAAATAAGGACCATAACTTGAGTATTAGCCAACCGTGGAAATGGCGCACAGAGCGCCAGAGGACTGTAAATAAAAGTGCACATAACAGGAAAATAAAAGTTTCGCGTCGAAGTTAATCCCGTTAATGGTTCCGTCTCTTTTAGAATCGGCCCGACTACTAGTTTCGGCCAAGTTTTCTAATTACAAAATTGCGACCGCCCTTTTACCCAGTTTATCCCGGCGTTTCCTCTATTAGGTAACAGCTCCGGCTGCAGGTGTTCGCAATTTTACCCAAGTTTAAACATTGACTTATTTTTTTTTAATTTTATGAAATAAAATGCAATTATATTTACAGCGTAATAGAATTATTAAGAGAAAGTGAGGCTTTATTTAAACATAAAATAATTACGTATCCAGATTTGATCGTCTGTCAACTCGAAAACTGTCCAAATATCTTTCAACAAAATAAAAGAACAGTTAAATATATTTTGTATGCAAATAATGACAGATTTTAAAATAAAATATTGCATAAATATTAAAATATGTCACAGAGCTAAATTTGGAAATAATTTATTAATTATTTTCAAATCATTTTTATTTAATATATTTAATTAACTGTGACCAAGTGAATGAATACTCTTTTCTATTTAAAATATTGCTTTATTTTTTTTTTAATTTTCGCAGTCGTGTAGTTATTTTATAAATTATGGTTGATTTGTTTTTGAAATTTTTCAATAATCTCCCATGCAGCAAAATAAACCATCGCGAAAACGTCTCTTCGCGCGCAGCAAATGGGACTTCTGGAACATAGTTCGGAACGAAGTATATAATCGTTTATTGTTTCAAACTCATTTAATTTGCAGAACTCGCCCCGGCGATAATATCGCCTCCCTTCGCCTACAACGTGGTTATTGGGTGAAGTTATGTCCTCCACAGTTCGCTAATCCGAAGAATTTTAACGGCGCCCCGGGTTTATCGCATAAAGCGGCCATCGACTCCTTCCTTCCTTTCCCGTCCTCTCCTTTCCAACGGAATATGGGGCATAACCGACAGGAGAATCGCAACACTGTTTCGAGTGATTCGATTCTATACGATTCGATTCGCGGGAATTGCTTTAACGTTACGAGATGGGGTAAATATGTTTATTGTGCACCGTTTCCGCCCGGGCTGTTAAAGGAATTGATATCGAATGGCGGGGCATTAATCCTGTATCATGTTTGTGCGATTGACTTATGGGGCGTTATATTTTTTATGGCTCTCTATTGTGAAAAAGTGAATATAAATAACTTTAATGGTTTCGCCGTGGATGTAAACAAGTTATTTTAAATTTTCCTTTCTCGTTTTTTGCAATAATGCGTGGATATACTGCAAATAAAGTCTACATAAATACAAACATTTTGATTGCAAATAAATATTGCATATAGACAATTGCTGTCAGTGAAAACATAATAATTATGTGATAAAAAAACAAAAATTAAAAACTAAATATCCAACATGAACAAAAAATAAAAACGCGGAGATAATGCGACGGAATACTCTTCGAGGGGCTATTTTGTATTTTACCCGAAAAACTTTGGTGAACTTTCCCAGTTGGTTTGCCATGGTGAGCCTGCGAGTTTGGCTGGCTATAGTGAGCCTACCGATTTACAGCGTTGAAGCCTGCTAGTAAGAGATGTCCAATGTCGCTGAGTTTGCAACTGATCACCAACAATGGAAGGAATATCCACAGCTAAGGCGCTCGAGAGACGCGCTAGACATTTATCGGCCGATTAAATAATATCCAATGTGAGTGACTGTCAATCCAGATTTTTTTACTCCTAATGTATTGATGATCCTCGTGTTAATGAAACTAGCCAGCAATATACCGGATATTGACGCGATCAGATATACTTAGGGTTTTTACATGTAAAAACAAATTGTATGCAATCTTGTGCTTCCTTTTAGAATTTTGAGAAAAACTATATGTGTTCAGCTTTTAAAAAATGAAATGTTTTACTTAAAAAAAAACCTTTACACAATGCTAATCATGTTTATTCAAGTGTGAGATAAATTAAAAGTGATTAATTTAATATTTAGAAAATATATTTTTAAAGTCGATTTTTCTTCAAGTTGCAGCAACCAAATTGCAAGTAAATAAATTGAAAACACTTCAGTATTAGAATGTATTGATTCTGGTATGATAATTTGTAATAACCAAATTCTATTTAAAGTAATCTTAGATCATACTATAAATCATCCTGTTAATTATGTCTTCACAGTTTTCAGGAAAAAAAAATATATATATTTATATCTCTAATGAGATATATGACGGCCCATCTGGAACATACGCGCCTCGACTTTCCACTTTCCACTCCTGACAAACGCAGTCCCAATTTTTCCCAGAGATCCGACTCGCGATAAAAACGACGCCCGTGTTTATTTTTCCCTCGGACTGCGACGATGATTTGTCGGCCGACATCAATCCGAGACACTCGGTGTAATAAATGCTCGCAGGAAATGTTTCATAAGCCCCGGCGACTTATCATTTCATTAAGAAGGTGGACGGAACGGGAAGGGAAGGACACGTTCCGGCCGTACTTACTGCAGCAGATGGTCCACGATCGTTCTCCTGCAGCGATTGGACGTGAAAGGGTCGTCCACACGTGTCGCTCGTGCTCTTCATTAATTTCGTGTTATATATACTCTTTTTTTTTTGGCTTTTTGGTCGCATGCTTGCTCGTGCGGTTTCTGGCTACTGAAATGCAACATCCGGTGAACACTGTCCAACTTCCCAGTTTCACGTGCGGCGTGTTCATAGGATTAGTTGGCAGAGGTGACTGAACGGCCAGCCTGCGGCGGATTATTATTTTGATAGCACTCTCGGGTGATACAAATTTTCGAATAAAAATAACACAACTGCACTTCCTGCATGAAAATGGTTTATTATTAAAATATATCGAAACTAAAAAAAAACCTATCTACTACTAAATTACTTTTTTCAAACTCTGATAAAAAAAAACACACTTATTTCATATGAATTTTCTTCTTTACATCATTCAATTGAATTCACAAATTCACAGTAGAAACAGAATCCAGTAACAAAATCAATTTCCTTGACTTAACGATTACCAAACCTAACAATAGTCTAACCTTTGATATCTTTAGAAAACCAACCTTCACGGATACAATCACCCTTAAGTCCTACCGTCGTCCATACAGAGCCGTAACTATCTATCGTAGTTTAATAAAAATTTTGCGCGTTTTGCTTAAAAATTGATCGCACGATTTCATTCGAAATATTGGTGAAATTGTTTTATCCAAAATTAAAAAAATCTATAAGCATTTCAGCAGCTGAAATGTTGGGTTATATAAAAAGAATTTCTCGTAATTTAAACTTTAAATCATTTAATGCTTTTGTGCGCTCTGAATACTTAATAGTCAAGACTATTTCTAAAAATGCTTGTGCAAAATAAAAATTACTTTAATTAATAATCTTTTTTTTAAATTAATGGATATCAAGAGAAAATTCTATAAATATTATTCCCCATGGATAAATTATATATTATTTCAGTATATTGCTACTGTTTCACATAATAGAAAAACAAAAGAAACAGAGAAAAAAACAATAACATTTCATATATATGAGAATAAATCCATCCCGAGGGTCGGAAGGGAACCGCCGTCGCTGGACATTATCGCTCAGCTAAAGATTAAATAAAGCCCCCTCCGCCGTTGAATATTGCATGAGGAAGGATTCCGATATTCCCCCCATCCTACCCTTTCCATTCGAAAATAGCCGGCTGTAATTTTTGGCGTTTAGTCTTTCGAAACGAGAACGCGTTCTCTTGTCCTTTGTAGCGAACAGGAGTTTGTCTAGTGGAAAATGTACGTCCGCCGACTGTTTTAATTTAATTCAATTGCGGCCCTCGAATAAAAGGGCCGTTTTCCAGTTGTTTAAAGAGTTGGTCTTTTTGCGCTCGCCGAATTATGTACACGGATGGCAGAGAGCAGGCCGGCGCGAAGAGGGGACAAATTAAGCGATGCGGTGCGCCGGCAGTCATTTATTCGCGCCGCCCTTTTGGGAAATATTTCCGAATTCCACCGGGGGGTTTCGTATTCGGATCGACGCCGGGACAAACAAATGATTAATTATAATTTTGCGATCAAAGGGAATCTCCAGCAAAACAAAAAGAGGAAATCCAGAAAGGAAATTAGTACAATTAATTATTATTTTTGTAACATTCGAAAGAAAATAAATTAAATTGATACAACAAATATTCCAGTATTCCAGTACAAAGTCACAAGATTTACACTGGATGATTTTTTGTTCATTTATTCCTTTCCTATTAATTTCCAAGTTGTCTTTAATTTGGCTTCCACAAACTCAACTTCAGATTAATCTTGTGGAAAGTGATCAACGCAAGTTCCTCAAATTTCTGTATTTCAAAGTTGAGGGCCTACACTCTGATAGAGGCTGCGATCATTCACTATTGCTTGACAAATTTAATGTTGACTCTCTTGAATGCCGACGTCGCAGACTAGGCCACTCATTCTCACACAAACTTATGCATGATCGTATTGACTGTCCTGATTACAGCTTGTTGCCTTGCATATTCCAACCTTCAACACTAGATTTAAGACTATATTCAATATTAATTATCATATAACTAATTTTGGTTTAAAATCGCCTATTAATGCGATCTGCAATATGTTTAATCAACGCGCACAACGCACTGAAAGGGCAAACGTCACACTTTACTCACTATTTCGAAGTCATAGAATTTTGCATCTTAAAGATGCAGTGCTTTAAATTAACTGAAATATTCTTGCATTTAATAAAAAGGATAAATTACAATACGAGACACAGAATGTAATTTCGCAATTAATCTCCCGTTGCATTTTGTTTAATTATAAAAGTGCACCAGCTGTGTGTGAATTAATTAGCATTTACGAAACTGACATTTCGCGAGAGGGATGACAAAAAAAATAAGCGAATTAAAATTAAAATAAAGCAAGAAGGAAAGTAAAAAAAAAAACAGCGCGGAGGCAGCACGCAAAATGGAGTAAGTTAAATTGAATAATATTTACAAAAGCCGGGGCGGGAGAAGGAGAATAATACCCGGAGCGTCATAAATTAGCCCGGGGCTTTCTATTTGCGCTTTTATTGCATAAATTTATAAGCAGTAAAGGTTGAATGTAATGGAGTCGTTTTGCTAGGATTAAGTGTTTTAATTTTCGTCCATAATTTCAGGGGTCGTAAAAATTTCCTCACGTTTTATCGGCGGGAGGGTCGAGTATCGGGTGTTTTATAATTGGGAGGGCGGGTGAAGTTTTGTTGCTCGCGCGGGACTTATTTATAGATTACGGATTAAAGGGCGCTAAATGCTAATGAATTGATTTGAGTTTAGTGAAATTTATCTCGAATCTGAAAATGAATATTTGCAAAGCCAAAAAAATAAGTGGGCATACATATTTATGCACTTGTTGCATTATTCAAATATTATGTGCATATTCGGAAATTCATTGAGTGTATATAATTTGCGAAATAATTATATTCCATTTTAGAATTCTTAAAAAAAAATAATATGAAAGTAAAAACTACATTTCATACATTTAATAAAATGTTCAGCCACCATTCATCTAGCGTAAGGATAACTAGTAATGACGATGCCACATGAAATTAGGCCAAAAATGGCGCTTGCGTTATCTCTCATTTATTATAATTAATACATTTCATACGTTATTATTTTTTTTTTCGTCGTAAAATTAAATATTTCATTGATAGAAAGGAAATCATCAAGTTGACTGTGCATACAGCGATTTCACCCTATCAAAAGCCTTGGTGAAGTCGGTGTATGCACAGTCAACTTGATTCCCTTTCTATCAATGAAAGAGTTTATTAATTTTACGACAAATATACATATATACGTATGTATTTAGTTTATACACTATATAGATAATTTCAACAATATAAATAATTACAATACATACAGGTGTTAGTCTGTCTGGGCAATCGACCAGAGGTCTCTCTGCCTTGTCGTGAATTTATGATGAAGATAAAGAAAAATCCATGCTAGCTATCTGAACTGTCCTGATGATTTGCGCAAATGATGTTGTAGGATGTTTTTATTAAGGAAGGATATTAGGGTTACATGGTTTCATGGGATAATTTATATAAATCAGAAAATATTGGTCCAAATTACCTTTCCGAGAGAATACAGTATGTAAGAATAGACAGCCACATTTTTAATTGAATCAATGCCAAATCTGGTATACCCCAAGGATCGCATTGTGAACTTTTCGTATCTTATTATTATATATATACAAATATCTTTATTGAGACACTTATTTTTTTACAAACATTGAGAATATACATTAAAATAAACGTTTTGTTAATCCTGGGCTATCGACCGGAGATCTTTCTGCCCACTCTGTTTATTATTTATAAAACTTTTAAACACATTCTAATAAACCAAACATTTTACACAAGCGCCGCTTATTCAAACAGAAATCCCCGCGCGAGTAAATAACAAGATTTGAACGGATTAAGAGATCCCAAAAAAAATCCGAACGTTTCTCTCTTTCTACTTTTATTTCTTTTTCTCTCTTTTGCTTTCATACGGCGCGTATGAAATATTAAAACGCCCTTTGCGCACATAAGAACTGCATAAAGATGTGAAAGGAACCTTTGAAGGGCTCTCGTTGATATATCCTGGAGGAAATAACGGGCTTCGGATAAATATATTATGGAAGGGATGAGGCCGGCGGATAGCGGCGGAATAAAAAAAGGACCACGTCCGCGATTTAAAGACTTGTAAATATTTACGCAATAACGGGATTTTACGGGCGGGTAATTACGGGAATAAAATGAGACTCCTTTCCGTGATTTATTTTTAGTGGGGGAATTGCAGCGTTTGTGATTTTTTTGTTTGTTAAATAAACAGATTTGTGAAATATTAATCGAACAACAAATCGAACATTAAATTAAAAAAAAATTAATTGAAGCGTTTTATTGACAACTGGATGTTTTCACAATGGTGAATGCCCCGGGTAGAATATTACTTGTATAATCACTTAAATAATGTTCTTACACTACAATGAAATGGATAGGTGAAACCTTTATGTTATTGTCAAATAATTATTAATTTTTGAAATATACAGCCACATATTGTATTATTATATCGGAGATGTTTCTTTTCCACTTATATTTATTTAATTAATTTAAATTATATCTGAATGTTATACATTGTAAATTTCTTAAAATCCGGATTAAACCACGACGAGAATCTCAAAAAGTACCGTCGCGGCGCGGATAGTTTGCCAGCTAGAGGAACTTTGAATAAGTGCACATCTGTAAATCTTTCTATTTCATAACGAGCGCACGCGGAACGGGATTGAATTAAATCAAGCAAAACTTTCTAAATTAAATAGGAACTAACTTTATCTCCATGCGAATTGTTGAAAGTTGTTTTATTATCCGAAGGCATCGTCGCGATAATAAATGGAATGTTGCACGGGCAAAACTCGCGGAGCAAGTTAAACAATTTTCACTAGATAAGCAAAACAGTCAACATGCTGAAAGTTAAACCGAAATTAAAAGCGCTCGTGAAATTGCTAATTTTATATTTCATTTGCGAATTTCACTTTATATGTATATGTAAATGTTATTATCACTGCTTATTGTTTGAATAACTGTAATATGATTCACTGTTGAATTACATATTTTCTACTTCACGGTATGTATATAAACGATGAGAATTAAAATAAATAAATCTATATTTAAAAAATGAATCATTTATATTTAAATAAGAAAACAAATATTGTGTTAATCTGTCCAGGCTATCGACCTGGGGTCTTTCTGCCCAAATTAATATTATTATTATAATTAAAACAATAAACAATGATAATGTAATTAAAATGATTATATTTCGTAAAAATTGTTTGTTTAATCTTATTGTTCCATGTAATTTAAATATGTGTTGTATTATAAATTAATTATGTAAATTTCATGATAATTTTATTAAAGCAATAAACAATTTTGAGTGTGCCAACATACAAAAACAACTAAAAAATGCAAATATTAAACAAAGCATATTTAATTCTGCTTTCCTCGCGATTTATAACATTTTTATATCCCGAGTAAAACAAACGCAGAAAAAAATAAACAATGCAAAAGAACACAAGCGTGCGGGAAATTCAGTCTGGCACTGAATTTAATCAAATTTTCACTCCAGACGGCCTTCCCAGCGCCGGCAATTGTACGGCATTAAAAATTTCTGCGAAATTACGTGTTCCGTGTCCGCAGGGAGCGGGCGTTTTTGAATTTTTAAAAGACCCTTTTTCCGTCTCCCCTTGCGAATTTTTGCTTTCGGACACGGGCGGAATTTAATTTTTAACCATTTTAATTCGGCACGAACTTTTCGTTGGTTGTCGGGCCCGGCCCTGACGAACCCTCGGCGGTATTGCCATCCAATTTAAATTAAAACTTGCTTAATTGTTTTTATCTTCCCCGTTTTCTTCGTACTCTTTTTTTTTGTGTTTGTTCGCTACCTAGTGTACACATCGAATCGAATTGGGAACTTTAATTGATGACTATATAGTTTTTGAGTTTACGTAAAGTGTTTAATCACAAATAAAAATACTGTTAATACAGTATTCATTCACTTGGTCACAGTTATTTAAATATATTAAATAAAAATGATTTGAAAATAATTTGTTAATTATTTTCAAACATTTTTTAATTAATATCTGTTATTCCTTACTTCAGAAATTGTGAAATAAGGAAAACAGTATTTTTATTTTATTTTAAAAAATCTTAGACAAGAGGAAATCCTTTGGAACTGTAATGAAATTGAGATGCCGAGTCACTCCAAGGAAGATTTGAAGAAATTAATTCTCAAACATTATTGTGAGAATAAATATTTGACATTACCACTGGTCGATAGACAATTGACAAACTCTTACAGCATGTATTGTAATATTTTGTGTTATATGTATATTTTGTATTACGTTTGTCTATAAAGATTATATATATATTTGAAATTAGACGGAAAGATATCAGGTCGTTGGCCAGTTTAGAAGAAAGAGATGTAAATATAGCTTAATTATAAAATATATATAATTGTTATTTTATACATATTCTTTTAAATAAAGAAACAAAGGTCATTAGAAAATACAATTTATTTTATAAAAATATAAATATATTATATACGAATAATTTGAATAACTAGATACGTAAATCGTATCTAGTTATTCAACTTATTGATAAACGAATAATAAAAAAGCAATACACAAAATTGTATGTTAAAGAAGGAAATGTGAATTCCATATTTGCGCACATCAAATATCCATGTAAAGCGAGCATTAAAATAAATGATATACGTTCCCATTTATTAATATTTATAGAGAATGTACGAATTCGAGCGATATAAATCAGGCACTTACAAACACACACACACAAGCCGTGGAGTGGAGAGAAGGATAAGACGTCTGCATGGGGGGGTTGGAAGTGGGGTGGAGCGGAAGTCGGATGCGAGAGAAGGAGCGCGCAAAAAGAACGTCCTCAGTCACTTTAAATTTTAATACCCCCTCCTCTCACTCCGAACACCGTCCGATTTAAGTAGAATTTTATGTATCCGAGTGACAAATGCGCTGAATTTATTTCGGAATAAACACGCTCCTTATCTCGCCCGGGATTCCAGTGGAAATCATATTTATTCCGGGAGATACTTTTATCGCCTTTATTTATGGAACAGACACGATCTTTCTCTAGTTTTGTTTTCAGCTAACTATTCCAGACCATTATTATGATAAATGGACGGAGGCAAGCGGGACGGGATGGGAGACGGTTTTTATTCCGGCGGAGCGCTCAAACGCCCGGCGCTTCCACCGAAAAAGCGTGCGATGCGAGAAATTATCGATTTCCATTCATATCGGAGTATATTGGATGGAACTAAATCCCCTTCGTTATAGATAAAAATGCAAATATGTTTACGACTAATAATATATTATTTCCAAACAAATATATTAAATCCTTTAAATAAAGGAAGAAAATTACATGTATGTTTTATAGACCTTACGACAATTAATCGAAATTGTCGTAATATTAATGAATATAAACAAAATGAAATTGAACGATACGAATCGATTTGTTGTTTCGTCGATTTTATAGCAGCGAGTTGAACCCAGTCAACGGGGATATCCATCAAAAGGGGTAGGACGCACGTCGCGCACGCTCCCGGAATATTCGGAATTACTTATAGCGATTAACCCTCGTCCGAAATTTGGAAATTCGCCGTTCATCCCGTCAATTTGTTATCCCTTCGGCGGAAAGTGGCGGAATATGCGACACCCGTGCGCGATTTATGCACGTCAGATTACCAAGACCTCCCCCTCTCTTCCTCCCACCCCTACTCCCTCCTATATCCCCATATAATTGAATGCCAGACTAATAACTTAATTATACGTCTTCAGACAGTTCTACTAATCAGATTTTCAGATGGGACGATATTTCACGATTAGCACACCCTCGCCTCGCTCCAACGGCTGAAAATTGCCGACGATACATCATGCGAAGACATAAGGAAACTGGATGATTCGATTAATCTGTATGTAACTTGGCTAAGTAACTAGAAATATAAAATAGACAAAATAAACAGGCGAAAGCTAAAAATTTCTGGACCAATATCTTTAAACACCGTCGATTGCCTAATGCCACGCGGTGTCAAATGACATTTAGTTAGCTTAATATCTTTAACTGCTTCCGGATTATAACAGGAAGTTTGACCATATTATACGTTATTATTAAAAATAGACAAATTTAATAAACACTTTCTCAAAGCAAAAATTCTGTATAAAATTATGAATCCATTTGTTGTTACTTTTTGGAATAAAGATGTTTATATATATATATATATATATATATGTTAAAATGTATCTATACCTGTTATTAAAGATATTATTATTATTAAATATAAAATAAAAGTAAACTAAAGTTGCAGGAATAAGTATTTTCACGTCAAACTTATTGCGTGTCGAGGTGTGAAATCATCAGGTGGAGCATTCGAGAAGATGGCCCCTTTAAAATAATTAATCTCAGAGGAAATGAACTATCCTCGGGTCGAGCACGTGAACTTTTTCGAATTAGGAAAACGGAAGCAGCCGAGCGGGGAATCACATCGTCCGGACATTACGGCAAACAAAAGGAAACGAAATTGGATCACTAAAAACAAAGACATTGATTAATGGCGGCGGTGGACGGGTTTTCCCGTTATGGAGTG
The DNA here is from genome assembly GCA_963082785.1 of Philonthus spinipes. Taxonomy (NCBI): domain Eukaryota; kingdom Metazoa; phylum Arthropoda; class Insecta; order Coleoptera; family Staphylinidae; genus Philonthus; species Philonthus spinipes. The sequence continues at coordinate 20,526,359 of OY720318.1, forward strand.
CAATGCCGGAGATCCAACGGGCTGAACAGGCGATGGCGAAGGCGAACGCACGCGGTGATTGATTGTAAAACAATGAGTCCGCGAACGAAAAACTGCAAGGATTAAGACCCAGCCCTCCGTCCCTCGATTCCACCCGCGCTGCTCTCCTTGGGAAGGACCTTTTTTTCTGTCCGGCGGGCATTTGCATTTTAACGACGGTTTAATGGGATTTTCCAGCAAAAAATACACCGGCATTTATATTCTACATCTTTACGAGATTAATTATAGGTGCTCTGTAATCTTTATGTAAATACTAATCGGGTTAAGAATGGGATGTTTATAAAGGACCTCATTAATGGGGATTTAACGATTTCGTTCTTTCATTTAAATTTATAAGACATAAGTCACATGAATGCTCATGCATTTACATGGGGCCCACTCCAAAGTATTTCTATGTGAAACTTATAATTCTAAAAGAATCCAACTGGAATTGGAATTGCAATTGTATACTTCTGTTCATAGTATAAGGACTAACAGGCTAAAACAAATATGAATAGGTCATAATAATATAAGTTTTATAATAATATAAACCCGATTATAGAAAAATACAATATAAAAAAAACAGCATGTATTATTTTTTCATTCTCTACAATAATCATAAAATTGTAGTGTGATGAGAAATTGAACAATCGCGCGAATAAAACAATACCGTGTCGGTTTGCATGGATGAAACCGCGCGGAAAATTGCGGAATACAATTGTTGGGCTTTATTATTCCGTAATGCCCTGAGAGGACGTCCGCGTGGCGCTGATTTTTTCTTCTTTCCGCGTTTTTTATTTTTTCATTTTATTTTTGCGCTCCCATTCTCGGAGACGAAACTTTAATTTCAGAGACGATGATCATACCCCGGACCGCCAGTTATTTCCTCCTCCACGCGGAATAGGAACGGCAGCGAAGTAATTTGTTTGATATCCAATTGCGAGTATTCAAAAAAAGGAAACAGGGAGGAGAGGGAGATGTAAAGATGAGCAACAATAGAAGTCTGTTTAATTTCAGAGGAATATTGGGGGAGGCATTGTTGTTTTGAAAATTGCAGAAATATAAATGCTTTTGTAATCACCATTATAGGAACGATCAGAAAATGAATTAAATTCCTTTTTTATTAGGCATGTTATTGAAAGATGTCTAATTTTTAATTTTAATTCGTTTAATTCCTGTTTAAATAAAATATCTATTGTGTAATCCAATGTCCCGCGGGGTATATGCTCGGGAAGTAGTTGTTTTGATAGATGTTTGTAAAACTTTAAGTGTATGTAAATTTTGCAGTTGGTAAAAGGGATTAATCGAATTTTATTGATAATTTCCAGAAATTTTCCTTGTATTTTTAAATTATTTTGTTTTCTTTTAAAAATCACTACGAAGTTGTTTATTTTTTCATATTGTAAGTTAATCATGTAGCCTATCCTAGAGTCGAGTATTAAGATGAGAGATAAATACTTTAAATTATTAACTCATAAATACAAAGATAGATAATTATTTACTGAACGCAGCTCGAATACGCTAGTATTCTGTTAAATAATTCTCAACGCAACTCCTTAAAAATCTGTCAGAGCTGTTGGTCTGTTGGTGCTCAGTAAAATTATACTTCCAAAAAATTCTCTACATACAAACATACATACATTGATGTAGTAGAAAAGAGTTAATAAATTATAAATAAGCAGATAATGACGTGGAAAAATAATATTGGATAAATATTAATATAGACATTAGGGAAATATCGCCCTAGAAAAACAGCGATAAACATATTTATTGAAAACCGAGCGTGTGACAGGCTTTCATGCGAAAGATAATCTCCCGACATCATCTTTTCCCTCGCATCGTCCACGATTAGAATCAGAAAATGGATATCCGCCATAATCAAGCCATAAACAAGCCCGCGCTCATAACTATGCATGAATCCGCACCCTCGTCTTCGTAAAGGCGTCGCATTTAAGCGGGGCGCCGATCGCCCGACTTTAAACAAAATTACAAACGTTTGGAGGAAAGAAAGAAAAAAAAAAGGGCGGAGGGACAGAAATAAAACACCTGAATAACGCCGGCGGACCGAAAACCGCGTGAGGCCACCCCCCGGCGAAACGATAATTCCTCGCGCACATTAATGTTGGAATTATTAAAATGCGGCCCCATAAAAATTCCGCCGAGACAAGGGATGAATATTTCAGAATAGGGACACAAATGCTGGGAGACCGAGTCGAGTCCCGATGTGTGTTTTGTATATAAATTAAGAGGGCGCTTCGCTTATTAAATGAAATTGTGCCAAATATTTCGAGCAAACTATTTTAATTACGACGCGAATAACTTAATGAATAATAATGAATTATGCTATAAATCTATTTATTTAGAAATAATATATACAGCGAAGATTATATTTCAATGAACTCAGATCCGAATATGTTATAAGTAATTCTGAACTGTAGTGGTATTTTTTTATTTGTAAGTCACAGCCTAAAAAAATAGGAAACACGATTTAAAAAAATGATAGATAGAGTTGGGAGAAAACTTCTCAATTTCAAAAAAGAAAAAGAAAATATTTATAATTCTTTCTTTCTATTTTTTTGGTGTTCAAAAACGTCATATTTTTGGCTTAAATTTAGCTGCTTCAACAAATTTAAAAAAAAGTCCTTTTTTAAAGAATACCAAAAAATAGTAAGAAATTTATTCATTTTGATAACATGTATATTATTGTTTAATTGGTCAATAAATGATTTATTATTATTATTATTATTATTAAATAACTATGAACTTTTTTTCTAATTTTTAAATCTGTTGAGAAGTTTGCTCGCAACTCTATATATTAATTTAAAAAATAAAGCTTATGATTTTTACATCAACTTCAAACATTGGAATTCAATACTTCAAAAACATTAAATTTGATAAGTTATTTTAAAAAAATCGTGTTTCCTATTTTTTAGACTGTGACGTATAAATATAAAAATAATATTTCGTGACTGCTGCTGTAATTAGTTACCTTCACATATATCCGCATATTGGGAAATTAAAAAATTACATGTATTTGTTCAGTAATTTTAAATAATATATTTGCCTGTTATTGTACATTATTGATCGAGAGAAAAAGGATTTATGTTGTTTTAGGGGGTAATTAAATCAACTGAGGGATAATCAAATATTTAAAGTTGTTTAAATAAGCAATATTGAATACGTGCTACTATGTACAAAGCAATTATTTTGTATCAAGTAGTTGGGGAATATGATTATTGTTGAAGCAAATGCTGGCTAACTATTTGGTTAAATAATAGTTGAGTTGTTTGCAGAAACGACCCGAAAGTCCGTTACCCGAAACTGTAAAACGTCGCCTCCGGCGTGGAGCGTGTGATGCAGGATAACATCGGCGGGAGCATTGGCTTTGTGCGAAATGGGCAACCGCTGAGAGGTCCTGCGAACTGGGAAACTGTGCCGGCATCGCAATAAGATGTCGCATTCCTCCCGTTAACAATGCGGGATGTAATAATAATAGTTGGACCATAACTCCGATAATTAGGAGTTTGAACAGAACTGTCGGGGCATTTGAGTGTCTGAGCGCCGGGGCGTAGCTCGTTAAGTTGTCGATGTGCCGAACAATGGTCAACCGACAGCTACAGCGGTGGCTACAATATAAGGACTGGGCTGGTGGTGGTGTTGGTGCTGGGGGTTTGTTGAGATAACAGCAGGGCACGATTGCGGCGAAGGTCTGCCCTGGGACCGACCCTTTATCGGACGCCGGGCCAGTGGCGTCGCGGCGCATACACCCACTATTTTACACCGGGCCGAACAATGAACGTCGTAAAGCACAGACTTAAAATATGAGATTAGGATATAAATGGTTATTTCCCTGGAGCTTCGAGGCACACACCCGTTCCATTCCATTCCATTCCGTCCCTTCCGTGGCTCGGAAAAAAGCAGCGGCCCGCACAATGCCCTTTATCGTGCACACCTCCCAACCTTCCTCCCTTTTCCACGTTCACACCTGACCCCACCTCGACAGAACATAAAAGAAACGCCCGATAACGCTTTAAAAAGTTCCATCGCTCGCCCCGTGTTGTTCCGCCCCGTGCGGAATTACTGTATTCCCTTCTAAAACAGTATATTGTTTCATCAATTTGAAACCACCTGACCTCCCTTTCCCGTCATTGCCCTCAGCGGTGAATTGGAAGTAATGGATCTCTCTCTAATTAAAGGGTGCACCGGAGCTATTTGTAATAATCAAATTGCACTTGGAACATACAAACTTGCAACTCTTACACTGTTTACTAACACATCAATTTAATATAAAATCTACAACGACTCTTACTCTGATTAACTTGTAATATATGTGCCAAAAAGAATGTAAAGAAAACATTATTTGCATTTTCCTCAAAAACAATTCGACTTAGAGGTTAGATAGGAAACTTTTGATAGATAGTTATGATGTTACACAAAGATACGGAGATGATTACAATCCATTAATGTGTACATAATGGTTAGACATTGGTTCTAAAAAAAATTCGCGCAATTACTTTACAAATATATTTGATCTATGATTATTAAAAAAAAATGTTTGAATTTCTGTAATACTTAATTATGTTTATTAAATAAATTAAATGTTTCCAAAATAAAATAAGAATACATTAATTAAAATTTCAGTTACCTTTTTAACGAATAATATTTCTTTTGTTGGAATGAAATATTTTATTTACAAGAGTCGACTGAAAATCAGAATCTTCCTGGAAATGCTATGTGGAAATATGAAACTATAGAAAATTCCGTGACGCAATTATTTTTAATAATAACATAAAAAGAAATTCCGGAGTGTTGCTTGTGCTTATACAGTACGTATAAATATCAAAATTGCACGTCATTTACCGTTCATATTTCATTTTGATGTTTATGCAGCGTTTCGCAAATAGCTTCTGCACGCCGCGAACAATTATAAAAAACGATTAATTTCCTACGATTAATGGCTTCCTGTTTATTTTGGTATCGCGGATAAGCTTCACTAAAACCCGGCCGGCAACTTGTAGATGGTGATTAAGTTTATGCCTTTTTTTTTACTTTGGCGTGTGCGCGCTGTTTTTTTTTTTGTCTGTCGAGGCGTACCTAATTTTCTAAGTAAACCCAGTGGTTTAATTAATTATAAGCGAGGCGGGGATGAATGGATTAAAGGCGTTCATTAATGCTGGTAATATATTTTCCGGGGAGGTATACAGATGAGCAATTAAAAATGGGTATTTATAAATTATAATACTGTTTGTGAAATTAATTGCGACTAGTATTAGTCTTGGTTGGTAAATAATGTTTATTAGCATCCCGGTAATACAGTTCCTTACTAGGAAACAAATTATCTTAGACTCATTTTCAACTTTTAAGAAAAAAATAAGAAGAAGAAGAAAAATTTGTATCAACAATTAACTCATATCTGTGCATACAGTAATTACATTAACATAATATAAAAAAAAAAAACATTTACAATCCGTTTGATTATAATAAACATTAAAGCCTCTGATGTTTAATATAATCTACAACAACACTTACTTTCATTAACTTGTAACATGTATGCCTAAACAGCTATTAATGCTATCGTTAAGGGTGCGGTTTAGAAGAAAGAGATAGCTATACAAATATGAGCAATCACTAATTTGAGTTAGATTGTTGTTGTGATCAATGAACAATATTGTATTATACATTAAAATAGTCTTAAAATAAGCAGAAATTTCATCAGATAAATTAAAAATTATTTTAATGTTTAGTTTCTGCGAAAAATAATTATAAAAAACAATGAAAATTGATCAAATTTATAGGAAATTTTAAATTAAATTTTTGCTAATAAAAACTTGTGCAATGAAAATTTAAAGGATTTCACTAAATTCTGCATTCAAATAACTTAGCAGATATGACCTATTAATTTCATTATATCTTACAATTTTCTTTTCTAACTTAAACTAGTAAATTGACGTAATACACGAAAATTAATGATATATTTTTTATTTAGACTGATACTTAATAGAATAGTAGAAAAAATGTAAATACATATTCATATTATTAAATCTAAAAGAATGGCTTTTTTTTGCAAACGATCATTTTACTGTATACCTATCTTTTTCTACTAAACTGCAACCTTAATTCATTGGATACATCTTGTAAAGAAATTTCATTCATATTATTTTTATTGATAACTTCATTCCAATCAATCGAAATTTTCATTTATAAACTAAACCGTATAGAATAAAACGTGTTAAAAAAAATATTATTTACTCACACAATCACTGTTCTGTTACCACAATTTTATAAACAGTGCAAAACAAATGTTTAATAAAATGAATTTCGTTCCGGTTTTTCGATTGGCATCCAATCGATAAGCACGCAATGAATTCCACGATTTGAATTTCACAATATTTATCAATATTTAACGATTCAAATTGATTCAAACGTTTCGGAAATGACAGTGTGCGAAATTATTTCTGACGCACGTTTTTTTGTTTAAACGCTCCATTTCCATTACGGTTTCGTTCTATTTTTGCAATGTTACAATTGCGTTTGTAAAGTTTAATAAAAAATATAGAAAATATAAAAGAGTAAAACACATTTTTTTATGTTGTGCCTTTATTCATAAAAAAATATGTAGCATGTTTTATAGAAATGTTTGCATTTTAATGAAACATTCCTATTTAAAAGATTGAAATAAATGTGAGTTTTATCTGTGGTAAATATTTTTTGTATATTTTTATATTTTTATTCAGACTATACAGATAATTTCAACAATATAAATAACTTCTAAGATATTTGTTGATGATTACGTGAAAAATGACAAAAAATGTACATTCAGTGGTAAAAATAAAAAAAAGTGAAGAAAAAAATAAAATATTATATTAATATAAAAAAATTACAATACATGTAGGTGTTAATCGGTCTATCTGGGCATCGACCAGAGTTAGGTCTTTCTGCCCTTTTTTGTATATTACATTGAATTTAATAAATTGGCTTTATTATGATGTATCCACATAATCATCATTCGAAACCGAACGTAATTTTAAATAAGCCATTTATAAAGCCATAGCGTTATATTAACTGAATCGCAACAATATTCTCCACAATAATTAATTTGGTTCAGCGTTTCCCAATTGCGGTAACCTACAAATTAAACAGAGAATCAAATTCAGCTGAATTCTGGTTAATGCACGTCAGTCGTTGTCAGTGGTCAGCAGTCCGCTATTGATTTTGAATTGATATGACAATCCAGCGCACTTACTTTGTGTCAGTAAAACCCGCCCGGCTCTGTTTTCCGTTCAAATTCACATGGAATCCTTTAACGGAATATTTAATTGTAAGCAAACAAAACGAAATTATTATTAACGCTAAATTATTCTTTGTGATAACTAACTAACTAAACATCTTTATTCATGTAATATTTATACAAAGTTTAAATTATTATTTACAGTGTATTTATGAAATTCTGTTCAGAACTTTATTTCAATTCATCACTTCCCTACATGAAATGTTGTATTTTGACAGCGTTAACTTGGTGGTACATTTTCTTGATTTTGAATAAGGAAAAATGATAAACTATTTTATGCAATTTACACTTTATTTATTTAGTGACTAGTTTCGATTAACATAACCTTCAAAGCTTAAAAATCTTCTCTTGCAAAAAAAGATTTCTCATTTTATTTATCAAAAACACATTTATATTCAACATGATTCATTAATTACAAAAAGAAATCAAATTAAAAAAAAACGTCATCTTTTGTTTCTTTAATGCAAATCTCATTTAAAAATCAGCACGGGAAGAATCCCCATTTACATAACATCACTTTTTTTTTTTTCGGAGCCCCCCATTTAAAATTGTTAACATTATTCGAACCATGTTTCAACGTCTATACACCACCCCGAGAAGCGGGGGTTGGGGAAGGGGGGCGCCCGAGATTAATGATCGCCCGTCGGCTCCTTCTTTCACTGCGAACAAAAATCCGGGATCCGGGGGGGTTGCACCAGCAGCGGCGCGAAAACAATTGCCTGCTGGAAGGACGTGTCGCGAATTCTTGCCGGATTCCCGTCCGGAATTCGATTAAAACGGACGCACGCTGTGTCGGTGATTCGGCACACGACAGAACAGAAGTAACAGAAGTTTCGCACGGTGATTTATTTATTGACGTTGTTTTGAGATTTATTTAGATCTAAAGGAATTATTTATGTTCTTATTAGGATCACGATATAATTGCTGCTACTCAGTTTATTTATTGCGTGACGATAAACTGAAACTTAGAAGCGGATTCTATAATTTCACAGTAATGATAAAATATAAAATGTTATGACTGTGTCGTTCCTATAAGACTTCATCTAAATGAAACTCAGTAATTAAATTGGCTTTAATGAACCGATTTTTTGGTGAAAAAAATAATTACACCATGCTCTTTCTAAGCATTTTAAGCGGCGAAGAATTAAAATCATCGATATCCAAATATTTTCCCCTTTGATAATATTTGGATATCGATAATTTTACTTAAGCCAATTTTGGTGGTAAATTTTAAATTCGCAGAATTACTTGACATTTTACGAAATGAAGTCAAGTTAGCTTAGATTATTATGGATCAATAAATCTTTATTGCTTATCACCAAATTGGCATCACATTGTCATAATAAAAAAATATATAAATATAAAAAATATGTGTAAGTTAAAATAAAAGTTATTAATAAAATACAATAAAATAATCTAATCTATTACTGGGTAAAGTCAGTCAGGAGTGTATACCTTAGATTAGTTTTATATTACATTTTTGAGCAATCGCTTGGTGCATGATTTTGGCTGCTGCATTATGGTTATTAGTATAATCGGTTCTTGCCAATATTTTTCACCCGCCAATAATGTGGTCTATTCATCTTTCACCTTGCAGAATTTATCATTTTGAACGTTTGGATCCTTTTTTATATATCTTAAGTAGTTACGGATGGATATCACTTGGTTTTGGATCGCTCTTATTATTATTATTATTATTTAATTATTTATTTTATATTAAAAATTCATATGTTTCAAATGTTGGATTTCATGTAATTTATTTCAATATAATTCGTCAGTTTTATTAAAAAAAAAATGAACGCGTTTCAAATTAATTGGCTTTAACAATTTTAAACCCGATTCACAGCACAAAAATTAATGTTCAAGTGGTGAGCCATTACAACAACTCATCCCCCAAGAACCGGCAGTAAATATAATATTATTCACTTGAGATAGTTGGTCTTAATTGGAAATAATGGGGAACGGTAACCGCTCTGTCTCCCTCTTTTTATTTTGTTTTTCCGGAGAGGTAAATTGAATTTTATGTAAGCATTAGCGCGCGCCAGGAAATAATGAAAAAAATCTAGAATCCTGGGCGGGTGAGTAATTAATGAATACAGATGACCCGATAAATCACGGCAACATCCGACCGAAACTTTCCATTACGGTCCCATTCATCGATGGCCACCCTCGCTTTTATCTTCGTAATTGATCGTTTTTAAAGAGTGTAAACAGTTTCCTGCGTATTTTCCATTTTCTGGTAATAAATGAATTTCGGATCCGTTGCGGTCGGCTATTCTGTGGGTAATTACCTGAAACAAAAATTCAACAATAGAATACAATTTGATTGAAATCAACGCATATTTTATTAAGCAATAATGCAATGATTTATTTCGAATCATCATCAATACGGTTTCATCAACGATCGAAACCCGCACTCGATGAAACCTTATTAATATTTATTAAAAACAATACATTGGTTTAAATTTCACACAACACAATAAATCACTTTTTTTACATTAAATATAAAGACAGTTATTTAAATAAATTAAATAAAAATGATTTGAAAAATAATTAATAAATTGAAAAGTGTATTTATTCACTTGGTCACAGTTATTTAATAATAATTCAATGTCCGGCGGGGTATTTTCCCGGGAAAATAGTGCATTTGTTTAACGTACTTACGTAACGTAAGTCAAAAGTCACAGAGCTAAATGTGGAAATAATTTATTAATTATTTTCAAATCATTTTTATTTAATTACTGACAATAAAGATTCTTTAAATATTTGTTCATTATGTTATGGCTATACCCCTACACCACCATTATGGTAGATGGGGATTTTAGATTATATATATATATATATTTATATATTATGGCTATCCCAGCGGAATATTCGCCTTAGGAAATAATTAAAAAGAAATTTCTAAATAAAATTAGTATTTATTAGATTAATTTTCCACATGAAAAGATATAAAACTATTTTTATATAATTTCCTCCCATATAATCAAATACGCCAAACCAATAAAGCTCCCTTACAAACGAAGTGCAGAGATGATAAAAAAAAAACCTAACAGAATCAACAGCTTCCCTTATAAACCTGATTAACTATAACACAATTGATAAGCTTCGACCTTTAATCTATATATAGGGGCCGTTTCTTGCGCGGAACCGAGAGACGGGAAAAGGGGTCGCAAAAAAATATAGAGGCCCTGGCGTGAAGGAGGAGGGAAGAAAGAAGGAAGGAAAAAAACACACACAGAGGACGATTAACGCGCCCTTTGTTTTCTCATCCCTCGGCTCTCTTTGGATATCTGATTACTGTTTTCGTAGCTCATCGAGTTACGATCCTTAACGTAGGCGTTGTTAAATTAGGTGTAATTCCAGTTTGTCCCGCTTTCCGGAGGAGAGAACGCAATTAAACGGAAACGGGGGAGATTCTATTCGTTCCTATAAATTCCAATTAAAATTGTTATGCGATGAAAAACAAAACGGTAATCGGCTATTTATTTATGTTCGAAATTAAGATTAACGAAATGATGTTTTATTCGCTTCCAGTTATAATCGTGATATTTTTATTTCCTATTTCATTATTAATATATAGCAAATAAAAATATCACGATTATAAGTGTATAGCACTCGAAATATATATCTAAACATTAGAAAATAAAGTGTGAAGAAAAGATACAACAGTGTTAATTATTTTGATTATACTCTTCACGTAACTCAAAACCAATCATCGATTTTTATTTGTCGTTAATAGAAATATAATACAGGAAATTGTCTAAATTTGTCATACTAATTATATAGAGAAAACATTTTTCTCTGAAATTTGAAAATTTCATAAGGGGTATGCATGGAAAAAATTGGAATTTCGGCGAAAATCCAAAAATCTCCAAATCACTTCAAATTATACCAAAATGTAGCTAAAGAATGAGAGCATATTCTGTGAGAATTTTAGCCTAATCGATACAATAGTTTTTATTCAGCTCGCTTGCAAAATAGAGCTTTGAAAAATGGGCGGAAATGTTGCTCAAGTTTGTGATTTTATTCAGGCGATCACAGATAATTGAAATCAATGATCTTTACAGAAAATATAGCTGAATTCATTGTGAATCAGATGCTGAAAACCGCATCATTTTATATTTTTTGTACATCTGGTAATCTTGTTTCAAACAAAGATGCGTCCGAAACTGTAAATATGCGGGCCTTCCTTATACAATTCCCATAAGACCTCATGTTAATTTCGCGTAGCTATTTAAGAAGCCAAAAATGGCTGAAAATGATTACTCATTGGGAAATTAAATAGCCCACGATATTTCTACTATCATCAAGGATAATCCTGATTTTTTTGAGATTTTTTGGAGAAAAAAAAATTTCCCAGAAATTTGAAAATTTCATAAGGGGTATGCATGGAAAAAAGTGGAATTTCGGCAAAAATCCAAAAATCTCCAAATCACTTCAAATTATACCAAAATGTAGCTAAAGAATGAGAGCATATTTTGTGAGAATTTTAGCGTAATCGATATAATAGTTTTCAGTCAGCTCGCTTGCAAAATAGAGCTTTGAAAAATGGGCGGAAATGTCGCTCGAGTTTGTGATTTTATTCAGGCGATCACAGATAATTAAAATCAATGATCTTTATAGAAAATATAGCTGAATTCATTGTGAATCAGATGCTGAAAACCGCATCATTTTATGTTTTTTGTAAATCCGGTAATCTTGGTTCAAACAAAGATGCGTCTGAAACTGTAAATATGTGGGCCTTCCTTATACAATTCCCATAAGACCTCATGTTAATTTCGCGTAGCTATTTAAGAAGCCAAAAATGGCTGAAAATGATTACTCATTGGAAAATTAAATAGCCCACGGTCTTTCTACTATCATCAAGGATAATGCTGATTTTTTTTAGTTTTTTTGGAGAGAAAAAATTTTTCCCATAAATTTGAAGATTTCATAAGGGGTATGCATGGAAAAAATTGGAATTTTGGCGAAAATCCGAAAATCTCCAAATCACTTCAAATTATACCAAAATGTAGCTAAAGAATGAGAGCATATTCTGTGAGAATTTTAGCCTAATCGATATAATAGTTTTCAGTCAGCTCGCTTGCAAAATAGAGCTTTGAAAAATGGGCGGAAATGTTGCTCGAGTTTTTGATATTATTCAGGCGATCACAGATAATTGAAATCAATGATCTTTATAGAAAATATAGCTGAATTCATTGTGAATCAGATGCTGAAAACCGCATCATTTTATGTTTTTTGTAAATCCGGTAATCTTGGTTCAAACAAAGATGCGTCCGAAACTGTAAATATGTGGGCCTTCCTTATACAATTCCCATAAGACCTCATGTTAATTTCGCGTAGCTATTTAAGAAGCCAAAAATGGCTGAAAATGATTACTCATTGGGAAATTAAATAGCCCACGATCTTTCTACTATCATCAAGGATAATCCTGATTTTTTTGAGATTTTTTGGAGAGAAAAAAATTTTCCCAGAAATTTGAAAATTTCATAAGGGGTATGCATGGAAAAAAGTGGAATTTCGGCGAAAATCCAAAAATCTCCAAATCACTTCAAATTATACCAAAATGTAGCTAAAGAATGAGAGCATATTCTGTGAGAATTTTAGCCTAATCGATACAATAGTTTTTATTCAGCTCGCTTGCAAAATAGAGCTTTGAAAAATGGGCGGAAATGTTGCTCAAGTTTGTGATTTTATTCAGGCGATCACAGATAATTGAAATCAATGATCTTTACAGAAAATATAGCTGAATTCATTGTGAATCAGATGCTGAAAACCGCATCATTTTATATTTTTTGTAAATCTGGTAATCTTGTTTCAAACAAAGATGCGTCCGAAACTGTAAATATGCGGGCCTTCCTTATACAATTCCCATAAGACCTCATGTTAATTTCGCGTAGCTATTTAAGAAGCCAAAAATGGCTGAAAATGATTACTCATTGGGAAATTAAATAGCCCACGATATTTCTACTATCATCAAGGATAATCCTGATTTTTTTGAGATTTTTTGGAGAAAAAAAAATTTCCCAGAAATTTGAAAATTTCATAAGGGGTATGCATGGAAAAAAGTGGAATTTCGGCAAAAATCCAAAAATCTCCAAATCACTTCAAATTATACCAAAATGTAGCTAAAGAATGAGAGCATATTCTGTGAGAATTTTGGCGTAATCGATATAATAGTTTTTATTCAGCTCGCTTGCAAAATAGAGCTTTGAAAAATGGGCGGAAATGTTGCTCGAGTTTGTGATTTTATTCAGGCGATCACAGATAATTGAAATCAATGATCTTTATAGAAAATATAGCTGAATTCATTGTGAATCAGATGCTGAAAACCGCATCATTTTATGTTTTTTGTAAATCCGGTAATCTTGTTTCAAACAAAGATGCGTCCGAAACTGTAAATATGTGGGCCTTCCTTATACAATTCCCATAAGACCTCATGTTAATTTCGCGTAGCTATTTAAGAAGCCAAAAATGGCTGAAATTGATTACTCATTGGGAAATTTAATAGCCCAGGATATTTCTACTATCATCAAGGATAATCCTGATTTTTTGAGATTTTTTGGAGAGAAAAAAAATTTCCCAGAAATTTGAAAATTTCATAAGGGGTATGCATGGAAAAAAGTGGAATTTCGGCGAAAATCCAAAAATCTCCAAATCACTTCAAATTATACCAAAATGTAGCTAAAGAATGAGAGCATATTCTGTGAGAATTTTAGCGTAATCGATGTAATAGTTTTTATTCAGCTCGCTTGCAAAATAGAGCTTTGAAAAATGGGCGGAAATTTTGCTCGAGTTTGTGATTTTATTCAGGCGATCACAGATAATTGAAATCAATGATCTTTATAGAAAATATAGCTGAATTCATTGTGAATCAGATGCTGAAAACCGCATCATTTTATGTTTTTTGTAAATCCGGTAATCTTGGTTCAAACAAAGATGCGTCCGAAACTGTAAATATGTGGGCCTTCCTTATACAATTCCCATAAGACCTCATGTTAATTTCGCGTAGCTATTTAAGAAGCCAAAAATGGCTGAAAATGATTACTCATTGGGAAATTAAATAGCCCACGATCTTTCTACTATCATCAAGGATAATCCTGATTTTTTTGAGATTTTTTGGAGAGAAAAAAATTTTCCCAGAAATTTGAAAATTTCATAAGGGGTATGCATGGAAAAAAGTGGAATTTCGGCGAAAATCCAAAAATCTCCAAATCACTTCAAATTATACCAAAATGTAGCTAAAGAATGAGAGCATATTCTGTGAGAATTTTAGCCTAATCGATATAATAGTTTTTATTCAGCTCGCTTGCAAAATAGAGCTTTGAAAAATGGGCGGAAATTTTGCTCGAGTTTGCGATTTTATTCTGGCGGTCACAAATAATTAAAATCAATGACGTTTGCAGAAAATATAGCTGAATTCTTTGGAAACCAGATGTTGAAAGCCGCTTAATTCTAAATTATCTGTAAATACTGTAATATTGGTTCAAACAAAGTTGGGTCTGAAACTGTGAGCCTGTGGGCCTTCATTAAACCGTTTCCATAAGATCCCATGTTAATTTCGCCCAGTTATTTCAATGGCCAAAAATGGACTAATTAATGGCCCACCCTTTATATATTAGTGGACAATTAAGTAATCTTAATGTTTTCCACGATTTGTTCTTTTTCAATAAAATGCAGATGTTATTTTCGTAATTCAAAAATTCTTCTCTCAGTCATCGTCGCTCAATTTATTTTAAAATAGCAATTCTGATTATGTTTTAAGTGGATAATATAAATAAGAAATAAAGCTATTTAAAATGAAAATTTCCAATCAAAGCCCGAAATGGAAATGTTAGCTTATAAAAGTTAATCCAGCATAAAATAATATCACGTCGGAAATAGCGCGAGCGGATTTTAGTGCGAAGTAAAGCGCAGCTACGCGTCCGACGGTGCGTAACTAAGTCATTCCGGGGCCCTCGGGCCCTTTCAGGCCCCTCTTCACTTTCCACGGCACATCAATTCCTCGGAACAGGTGAGGAATTGATTTAGCGTCTCCGAGGCAGCCGAGCGGCGCGAAAATTGCCCTAAAGTTAAAGGGCTCGCCTCCGCAATCGTAAAATTATTTTTTTTTTCTGCAGAAGAAAAAAAAAATAAAAGAGAAAAAATACACTCGCGAAAGGATACGACCTCGTAAATGTAAAAAATACGCATTGAAATTTCCCCAAATAACTACTTCATCCAATACTTCTGCACTCTATAAGAATAAACTTCAAAAGAAACGGAGGGAAATAAGGAAATTTACATAAAAATACACAGCGGCTACAATTTGTAAATGCCTATCGTATCTCGGGAAACTTTTATTGGTTCGAGTTTCCAATAACAAAGCTCCCCCGCTTTGAGCAAGAAAAAAATAAAACAACGGCCTTCAATTAACCCCTCGCTATATGAACTCAAGGCTGTTCTTCCGAAAACCATCGCGTTGCGTAATTATTAATGAAATCGACGCCTAGGATTCGGGATAGGAGTTGAGATGGAGATAAGTTTGTCGGCGATATTGCGGAGTGATGGAGGGACGGCGATTTATATGAAGGAGGTATTTTTGGAATGAAATTTTCTGGCCCGGTATTAATAGAAATTAGCTTCGTTTTACGTCAAGAGGGGGAAATTAATATGCGTTTCGCTGTATTTCATCAAGCTTCTTTTGATGACAGCGTGAATTTACGTAAGGTATTAATCAATTCTACAGGATGGATAGAAAATGAGTACTCTCTATTTAATTGAACTTCTGTTATAAAAATAAGAAAAAGTATGCCATTATTATAAATTATGTAGAAATAATTTATTAATTATTTTCAAATAATTTTTATTTAATTTATTTAAATTATTAAAACTAATAAATTAATAATTTTTAAATTTCAAACAATTAATATCTTCATAACAAGCATATAACTTTAAATTCACATAGAGTTTTTTTCTCAATTATTCAATTTATTGTGTGTTTTATAGGTAGATTTTTAATATTTCTATTCATATTTATTATTATTACTAAAATATATATGATATTTTCATTTGAATTTTTAGGATTTTATTTTCATACAATGCTTCGTAATTTCTTTTAATCTTGTTCTGTTTAACGAATATACAATCCACTATGCTGCAATGTTCGAAATGATATTATGAAAAATGAATGCATCAAAAGGATTTTATAAATTCCGACTGAAACAAACGTAAAACTTTTAAATCCCACATTTTTTAAATAATACTACATTTATTTACAGAATCTCTTTTTTACAAAACATATACTACAAAAATAAATATTACGAATTACATATATATATATATACATATATGTATTATTATTTAAAAAATGTGGGATTTGAAAGTTTTACATTTGTTTCAGTCGGAATTTATAAAATCCTTTTGATGCATTCATTTTTCATAATATAATTTCGAACATTGCATCATAGTGGATTCTATATATATATTTACATCTTTATTCCTCACACGTGAGTTGTAACATTTTTTTAAATATTTTTAACAAATTATTTAAACTTTAAACAAATGTTCTTTTAGGAATTGGCTATCGGTCGGAAGCCTTTCAGCCATACGGATTACATTTTTTTTTTAAAATACTAAACGTCTATGTAAAATACCGCACTGTACTCCGTCTTTATATCGACCAAACAGCGAGATGTTTCGCTTTCAAGGAAAAACTTTTACCCGAACAGGGCGGATGTTTATAAGGTAAAGTTCCAACGGAACGACAGTTTATTTGTTGTTTGACGATATTCCTCCTGCTTCCGTTCCTCCCTTTTTTTTTTCTTCCCCCAGCCGAGTTCCTTGTTTTATTATAAAGGGGGCAGGATTTTCAATCAATGTTCGAGTGGTAAAACTAGAAGTGTACTAATGCCGTTCCCATGCTCGACTCGAGCGACGTCCCGATCGGATTAATGTGTTTTGAGGAACTGTGTCAAAGTTTTTCGCATTTCGGCAACAACGAGTAAATAATCAATCAATTTCAGGGCGAAGTGAAATGGCGGGCCGGAGGGAAATATGCCGATCGTATACATTAAGTGCTTTATAACGTAAAACTCGGCTTTTATGGGATATGAGTAATAAAGGCAGAAAGTTTCAACTAAAATCGAACAATCAAAATAATTAGTACTTTGTGCCATTTTTTTATATAAATTTTGTATACACTTCATTAATTAATTCAATATAAGCTATTGATGCGTCGTCTTTATCAGTTTCATTTTAATAATAAAGTGAGCTTTAATCGAGCATATATTTTTTTTGAAAATGATAAAACGCGCGCATCGTTCGCGAGTTCGATCATTTACACCTAAAATCGCAGCATGGACGGTACGCTTAATTAATATAATGAAAAAACTTTAAAATTATATAAGGCAGAGCTGTATTGATGAGGCATAAATCCTGAAACACGTGTCTGTAGTTGGCCTTATATTACGTAACGTATTTTGTTCTTTGCATTAAATATTCTTTAATAAAAAAAAATGTTGCATTATACAATATGTTATTATTGACGTCCACTATGTAATTCTTTATCTGGGGAGAGTATAGGCCCGAAAAGTAGTTGTTTTAAGGGATATTTGTTTTTAAAGTCCTTACGTAAGGTAAGTCAACAGTACCTAAGAGAAAAATTATTGATTTAAAATTAAATATTTTCAAATTCTTTTTATTTAAGGGTGCGGTTTAAACGAAAGAGATAGCTCATAAAAATTCTAAGACTTTAAAGAATGCAATGGAAATGTCAAAGGATAGAAAAAAATGGAAGAAATTTGTATCTCAACAAAGATACAACCCAACACTTTACGGTAAATGGGCATTGATTGATAATAACAGTCAACAGTTTAAACAAAAATCATAATTATTTTACATACATTATACATTCACGTTAAAAAATGACACGATTTAATTTTTTAAATATTAAAATTGCAAGCGCATGCTGAATAAAATACGCCATTACGTATGCGAGTTATATGAAAATTAATACTATTTTAAAATATGTCATGTACGATTGCGTACATAAATTAAATCAAATAATATCAGCCAGAAATAATGGAATGGAACCACTCGACTCTTTTCCATGCGCGAGCGCTTTTTTAAAATTAATATTCTATTAAATCGTGCCATTAATTTCGGAGCGCGCTCTCGACGCCGCAAAACCCGTTATCGAAAATTATCCGAATAATTTAATTAAAATAAATTCTCATATCTGGTGCCAATCATGTAATGCATGAGTGGATGCGCTATTATTTCGCGTGGCGCAAAAAAATGATGATTATAAAACGGCATGCCTCTGTTGCAAGTTAGGATGTGAATAAAAGCGGGCTGTTTTATGGTTTCCTTTCAATACACTCGCGTCTGTTTGTTTCGAGGAGCGAGGCATGTTTTCCGTGTGGGGATATTTTGAGGAAACAATTTTATTGGTTTGTTTTCCGGGGAATTGATTGTTAAATGGAAAGTAATCTGTTAAAGTAGTTTTCCATTGTAAATTATTCCACTAAATTTTATGCAATTTCAATATATTCTTTTCGTCTTGTTTCAATAATTTTTCATTGCTCTTATTAGGACCCCAATACGTATGCGAGTTATATGAAAATTAATACTATTTTAAAATATGTCATGTACGATTGCATCCTGAAAGATATTCTCATTTTGTTTGTTGTCCCAATCAAATATATAATAAAATCTCTCTCCTAAGGTATAATTATTTGATAATTGTATTATTCTATAACTTGTCTAATTTTGAAACATATGTTGTTGTTGTGTTTTCGATTAATTTAAATGATTCGATCGATGAGGGTGAGTTTTATTAACTGGACTGTCCGCACACAATCGTGTGTTTTAAACAGGTGACGGGGGCGACCGCAAACATGTCGAAACCGCCCGTCCCGGCGAAACTTTAATTGGATTAAAATCGTGGAACGGGAAAGAACGGTTTTAATTTTGACCCGATTATACGGCCCCCGGGGAGGCGGAAAGTTCTCAATGGTCATACAGTTTCCGCACGATGTGCGAAACCGGGGAATTCGCGCTCGGTGTGGACAAGGGTCTCAAAATATGCCAACTATTCGATTCGGCAACATACTGCCAATTCTATTTACTACTTACACAAATGATATACACTGCGTTTTATTTAAGTGTGGCCATGTAATTAAACATTTATTTTTAATTTATCAGTAATATTGAGCTACTCTAAGTTTTTTTTATTATTATTATCCATTTTAAAGCAAAATAAAAGTCAATACGCAGAATAATGGAGCGCCCGTTTTGTTAACCGGAATGGCAGCAATTCAGGATTATTTCCATCGGTCTGAAGTGGAAACCATTATTCATATATCCATGATAAATACGGGAAAGCGCAATCTAAATCTGATTCCCAGCGGAAAATATGTGAAGTCATTTGTCCTCCCTCGAACCGACTGAGCCCCCCATCTTCCGCGAGTGAGTGTATTATTCGCGGGGTGTATTTTACTGAGTCTCGAAAATCTATTCTCGACTAAAAGGTATCATTTTCGAATAAATTTTGGAAGCTATGTTAATCATTTCATTAGATTATATGCACGTATTTAAATAAATAAATAAATATTGTAATAGATGAAAGAACATGTTTTTTGTTTCAAACTACTTATGAGGTGTGTATATAGCATTAAAGACAAATGCCGATAAATTAGCGAAACCTATGATTCGAAAATAGTCGTGACGAATGATAACGTTCCTAATGTACGGTAGGCGATTGGATATTAACTGCATTACTCAAATCGTTCATCGATGATAATAATGAGATAAACCAATCCTAGTCAGGAGTCAAGATAAATTTAATTTAAAACGAAAAAAAAAATATTCAGAATCATCATTTGAAGAATCTTTGCTGTATAAATGAAAAAAATATAGAACATCCTAATATAATAATTCTGAATTCCAATTTAACAATATCTCTTGTGTATTAATTAACGCGAAACATCATTTGGCTGAATCCGCTCGTTGCAGCCGAGCGCCTTTCGCTGCATCTCTCCGAAAGCGGATTGTTCAGCTCGCGAGGGTATCGATGTCCCGTAATTAATGCCGTTTGTAATTGACACGTAATTAAGCATTGATAACGTTAATTCAGCAGGTGCGCGTCGTCGCGATTCCGTTCCCTTTGCGGAACAATCGCTAATTAATAATGCCGACGAACTCGATTCGGAATTGTTCCGCACGATCGCGATCTGGGCCCCCGCTCGATTTGCTTAGAAATCGTCGGGATTAAGAGCTGGATTGTTACTTTATCATGATAATGTTACGCTAATGCCGGGATTGTTCGATTAAACCGCTAATTTTAACATTTTATATAAAAATATCTTTATACAGACAATTACATTTTTATAAACATTGAGTATATACAATAATATAAAGGTTTGTCTGTCCTGAGCTATCGACCTGAGGTCTTTCTACCCTATAATTTTTAATTATTATTAATTTGAAAGTTTATAAAATTCGTGAAATTTTAACAATTACATATACCTTACTAAAAAAAATTGAAATTAAATAAAAATGATTTTAAATAATTAATAAATTGATGCTTCTACTTTGTTATACGTGTTGATGAAAATAAATAAAACACTTATTTTTTTTTATTGTGACTGCAGTTTCGACAATACTGTTGAGAATTGAGAAATTAATTGTCAAATCTAATTTATTAGGGGATATCTGGATGTTTAAAATTAGTGGTTTATATATTGTTTTTATTTATTATATTATTATTTTTATTTATTTATATTGTTTTTATAAAAAAACTTGAGCAAAAATTAAAATATGTGAATAAAAATGTAATTTTCTTTTCATGTAGATTACGTCTTAATTCTAATTTGAACAAAAAATCTTTTTTATTTTTTTTTAATTATCTTGAGAATTCGATTATCTTTAATGAAAGAGAGAGAGAGACGGCAATTGATTCAATAAAAGCCTATCTAAAATAAATATCCACCAAATTAAATTCCACCGCCGCAAACCGACGACAGAAAACCGTCACTTGTACGATCCGCTCCACCCCATCCCCTTGACGTTTCATCATCCGTAATTGGAAATTAAAATAACACGATTCTGTTTGAGTTTGAGTTTGCGAGAGCCCGGACAACCCGCTCCGCCACACCCCTCCATACATTTCCCCTCGACCGCGCCCCCGTTTTATTTCCCGTTTCAGCCGCCCGCGATATCATTAATGAACGCCCTTCTTAAAAATTTCCTTTGCATGAAGACGACGGGCCCCGCGCTGAAAAGGAGTAAAAATAATAAACCGTAATTAAGGTTTTAATTATCGCCGCGAGGATGGCGAGTGTCGGTGCCCCTCACAGCCCTCCCTCCCTATTGGACGGAGCAGTGGTTTAATTAAAACTATCCGCAAAGATGCCTCGAAATTACACTTTAATTTTTTTACTACAGCGTTCCCTTTTTTGTGCGCCGTAGTAACAACTCTTAATATTATAATTAAGTTTGGTTAAATAATAAGAAAAGGAGAAAAATGTATGCGCGCTGGGAGAGATTGCGAGGAAGTTGGGAGGATTATGAAATTCAAAGCGTGCAATTTTCTTTGTTGGGAAAAGTTCAATTTCAGAGCTGTCTAGTACTTCAACAAGAATGTTGATTGACTTTTTGGAAAATTTTAAATATTAATAGAAATTATTTTTTTCGATTCATTCTTTTCTATTAATTTGTGAAACACTTTGTAAAACGAAGTAGAAGTCGCTATAATATCTAAACCTTATTGTTTATTTATATATATATATATATATATATATATATATATTACTTTCAATTATAATATTTTATTTTAACTTCGTTGATTGTTGAGGCATTTATGTGTTGAAAATCCATATTACTTTACTAATTTTTAAAAAATTAAAAAGAAAACTTCTTGATTTTCAAAGTTTTTTTTTTGAAAATCAAGAAGTTTTCTTTTTAATTTTTTAAAAATAAGTAAAGTAAAAAATTTTATTTTAAGGCTGCGATTTTACACTTAATAGACGGTGCGATTAGGACCAGGGCGTGCAGTGGTTGTTACAAAACGTGTGTGTTTATTTTATTCGAATTTTGATTTTTCAACCTAACGGCAAACATCTGAATTACTAAGTACTGTTCCACCATAAAAAATATTAAAAACATTAAAATCAATTAACTTAATGTATATATATTTATTTTAATTTTAAATAAATATTACGTTGATAAAATTTACTTTCTCATCCCTCCATTTACGCATTTAATTTTTTCCACTCTCGTTTTAATTCAAACACAATCCCTTCATCACAGAATACAATAAAGCATTTATCCCTCGTGGCGGAAAACGAAAACGTAAATATTATTTTTTTCTGGGCCAAGTGCCTCTCTGTATGAGCACGGGCGGGATGTTTATTTTTAATGCGGAACGTTTTCTGCAAAAAATATATATATATATATACTGGAAGTGGAGTAAGGGTGGATATTGCGCAATTTAAAGGGTTTTCTTTGAAGAGAATACAATTTAATTTTCGGTATACAAGAGGACGATGCTTTTCATTAAATTTTAAATTTAAATTATATATAAAAAACGAAATTGTCTTTAGAAAAAAGACTTTTTTGCAATCATTAAAAGCAAGGTTAGTATAAACATAAGTTCTACCTTATGTTTATACTAACCGATGGTGGATAGCCATTATCTGATGTATTTATTAACCATTGTTGTAAATATTAATGTAAAAATTCTATGTACAACTTCAGAAATAAGGATATATATATATATATATATATCATAATAAAACACTTATTACTTTCTTAAAACTAAATAAGTGAAGAAAGTTAGCCGATTGCTGCTCTAATTGCTTTTGAATTCCATACATTTTAATAGTAATATTTTATAGTATTAAAACAGTAATACGGATGTTTAATTATATACAAGAACCAACTTTTATATAATTTGTTGATTACAATCCAGATTAAATTTAATTTATAGATCAAATTGTTTTTTCATAAGAAGCAACTTTTTCTTATATTTATTCTGTATTATTTATTCTCTCAATATTGCAATGAAATTAAACAAGGAAAATTTCTGGAAATGATCAATAAAATTCGATCAATCCCTTTTACCAAAAAATTACTTACACTGTAAGTTCTACACTCCCTCAATATTGATTATATTTCAAATTTAATACACATTAATGTTAAAAATCGTACATAAAAAGAACAGTTTAATAAACGCCACCCTAATTTCCTTTTAATTACTTAACACGATAAGACCCGATAAAACTGATGCATTTACGCGTAACCAACTTCGAATGAATGAAATATGTATGAATTCCCGGAATTCACTAAACGAGTATAACATGAATCCGCGATCGATATATATATATACATGTCTACTGAGCCCTATGACTTGCGTTTATTTCTGAAATGGGGAATTCCTCCGAGAACTAAAAGCTTCTGTTATATTCGTATTTACAAAACAAATTAAGTTGATGGATAATGAAATAATTAATAGATATAGGGCTAATCATATATTTCAATCTAATTATTCGTATAAGGAATGATATTACTATTTAAAAAAAATAACAAAATATATTTTAATTCACTTGATCACAGTTATTAGAAATAAATTATATATAGATTATATATGTACATAATCTTTATTGACATACATAATACAATACGTATACTGATAGTCTTCAGGTAAAGTGGTTCATTGATTAATTTTAAGCAGAAAATTTAAGTAAAAAATATTGTATTGTGGAACTTTTCACGAGGCAATTTAAAGAAATGTAAATTTGGCAACAGTGGATCAAACAAGTATCTAATTTAATAATAATCATAAATTAAAAAATCTGAAAAAAATGTCATATTTGAAGTAGACATCAAAAATGAAAGATTAAAGTAAATGTTCGAATTGATTACCATCCATTTCTAAGCAGATCTGGAGACGTCATGGAATAGAATTAGTTGTATTACCATTGCAGAATACTCGTTGAATGTATACAACTTCAGAAAGCACAAACTTACAAAAAAAAATATGACAAGTATATGTCAAAGTGAAGTGAAATTTAATAAGGTTACATATGAAAATACATAGTTGTCAGATCTATTTTTATTAAAAAAATGCTTCTGAAGAAGTTATTAATGGTAAGACTATATCTTAGGAATTTGGATTGAATATTAAATTTTAAACCAGACACTTTTTGATAATCATTACTGGATTTATGTATACAAGTAATTATTCCCTGTCTCCATCCATTCGAACCTACTTGATTGTCGAGGAAATAATTAAGAATGGATCCATGAAAAGCCGACTCCTGTATTTCTTCCCCTTCACATGTTTTCGTAGTATTCCTCCTCGTATATATCAATTGGAGTCTGGTTAGGGCAGAAAATCAAGTGAATGAATTTCTTTAAAGGATTTTTCGTCATATATGTCATTATTTCTACTTCGTAATTAATAATTGTCTGTATTGTCGGATCCTAGGGGTATCATAAGAAATTAAATAAAAATGATTTAAAAATAATTAACGAATTCTAAATAATCTATTTAATTTCATTTATTTACGGATTCACCATTTCTACATTCAAAATATGTTTACATATATTGAGAATACAAAATATCAACTTATAAATTAAAAGAAAACCAATTACAAGATAGAGGAAAATGAAACATTAATCAATTATCAAATAATAGGTAAACAATAATAAAAAAAAATATAAATAATAGTAATAATAATAACAACCCCTACCCCACCATTATGGTAGATGGGAATTTTAGATTATATATATATATATAATAATAATAATACCCTAAATGGTTCCACTTATGTTATGAATTAAATAACATGCAAAGTATAGAGCGAACTAAATAAAACCATGGATAAATATTGATTAATAATTAATAATGTATTATTTATTAACATTTATTTATTAGTTGATTAATTATTTATTTACAATTTATTAATTATTTCCATATCTTTTTTTATTTAATTTATTAAAATAACTGTGATCAAGTGAATAAATTCTCTTTTTTTATTTGCATTATAAGAAGTTCGACTTTATAAACAAACTTAAATTGTTTTAAAATGAAAACGTATTTATTCATATGTTCACAGTTATTTAATTTAATGAAATAAAACGAATTGAAAAATAATTAATTAATTAATTAATTTCCCTTTATTTAATTATAACAAACCGCTTTGGGTCATTTTTGCTTTCAAATAAATTTAATTTAAAATCTGATTCCCCATCGAGATATATTGTAAATTTAAAGGTCGCAATAAACAGCAACACAATTCGTATTTAATTAACTGAATACGAGGGATTAATCACAGACATACAAAACTCCAATCAATTTCCTCGTTGATTTCGAGAAAAATCAATTTCCAATTACACTGCATTATAGTGCGACATTATCGAACGCGGCCTATTTTATTGAAGCTTGATTTTTACGGAAAATAGTTGTTATTATCGATGCGATGGATGATTTATTAGTCGTTTTGTACTTTTTACAATTGTGTTTTAAATTTAAAAATAAAATAGGAATGAATGAGGGTTGGTGTGCATTTTTGATGAGGGTATTGTGCAGGTGGTGTATTGGGAGGTTATTACCAGCGACCCGAATGCGTGAACGAGTTTCTTTAGCGCAAAACTAAAATATCGAAAATTAGTGTAAGGATGTTTATAATGGGAATATATAAAGGGTGTCTCAAAATGACTTGACATTTCAATTTAGCAATGATATACAAATTTAATTAATTGTATTAATAATATTAACCCTACATCCATATGGGTAGAAAGTGTCATTGAATATATATATATTAATAATATTTAAACCTTGGTAGTTCATATTGTATAAAAAGCCCGAGGGAGTTAGTCTGAGGCATTTTCCCAAGGTTTTCTGTATAACGAAGCTATTCATAAAAAATGAAGAATTTACTTATATAACGTATTTTATAAAATTAATTAAATTCCTTATTATTTACACATTTATTTTGATTTATAAATAAATAAAAACTAAAGTGTTTTTTGTTTTCTTATTTCTTTTAGGAAAGTTAATCATATTACGTTCCATAAAGAAAACGCATGTAGCAAGAACGGCGCAAATTAAAATATAAAATGCAAAAAGAACATTCCGGTTATTATAAATTCTAAAATGAAGAACGTAACATGCACGAAGGAATATAAATCCATCATAACGAAATTACGTGCCATAAACTTTATACATGAGCATTGATTTTCGTTATTTTCGTAAAGCGCTTGCTTCCGGAGAAATCCAACGTCATATTCAGATACAATATCGTAAATCTATATAAAGTACCCTCACATTTTCCCTCCCGGTAAATGCAAAGAGAATATATAAAACGGAGGGGGCGAACGGACGGCATAAAAATTTATCGGCGGAGTCGCTGCCGGATTAAAAAGTAAATCAACCTTTATATTTATGTACCTGCTGAATATATAACAAATATTTGTCGAATGCTCCCGACGTTCATATATACACGTCTTCCAACGTTTCTTTTGCTTTGTTTTTTTTTTTCTGATTCCGGTTGTAATAAAGTTATATGAAAGAAATCTCATATATTGTTTTTTATTAAAAAATTAAATGCAAAAAAACAGGATATATATTGTAGTAAATTAAAAAAACAAACATTTTCCATCTTATTGTTCAATAATAATCATATATTTTTTTATTTATATAATAAATATATTTAGTTAGTATTTATTAGAAAAGGCAGTTAATTTAATACAATTAAATAAATAGTTTAGGAATACTTACCTGATTATATACAAATATGTAAATTATTGTATAATGTAATCAATTATAATGGAGAATTCCGTAAAATAAAGTTAAAGTTAAATAACATCAAAAAGGCAGAAAGACCTCTGGTCAATAGCCAAAACTTTATTTTAATGTATAATGTTTGTAAAAATGTAATTATCTGAATAAAGATATTTGTATATAATACAATTTAACTGGTTAATTACTTTCCTTTTAGCTACATCAATATATTTCTTGTGTTATCATACATAAAAGATATTTGAAAATCATTAATCAATATTAATTTCCCTTTAGCAATATTGTTCTTGTGTATTTTTATTTAATTTAATATTTATGCATACAAGAAATGTTCGAAAATTAAGAAAATTTATGAATTGTAGAAATTTTCAATGTACAACATTGAGGTATAATTTAAATTTAATTTAATTATTTTTTTCTTTTCTTCAAGTTTTTTTTTATATGCATAAATATTATCATAAATTAAAAAAAAAAACCTCAAAGCCTTTGTTGGTTTACAACCTCATTTCACACCATCAAACAACCCCTAACCTCCACCCAAACTACACCAGACGTCCGAATTCACGCCGCAATTTAAATTATTTTACATAATCCAACGAAATTTCTCTTTTATATATGTAAATAATAAGCTCGAACCCTCCGCGGAAAACGCCCACGCCGGCGCCCCAGACCGCCCCTTTTTTGCACACAGTCCGAATCCCCCCCGTTTAATTTAATAAAGTGTGAAATTACCTATTTTTTTGTGGCGTCCCCTTTCCGTTTCTTTCGCTCGGAAGGCTCGAATGTTTTGCGGCGGAGGGGGAAGGACGAAAGTAAATCCTTCAACCGGCTTTAACTCTTGATTAAGCGTCTCCGTTAAGGATGGAATTAAAAATGAGGGTCTGTCGCTAATTAAAACTTTCCGGCGTTAAATGAGTTAATAAGCGGGTCCGAAATAATAATTCCAGTTATAACGGTATGTTTTTTTTTTTCTTCTAAATATTCCATTTTTATTATTTTATTGTACTTTTTATATAAACAAATGCTCTCCATATATAAAATTGCGTATCTTGCACTTTTCTCTGATTTGTATCGAGAATAATCACTTTTTTTAACACAACAGATTGTATAGTTTTATTCTCGGGCAATAAAGGACGGTACCTAAACTTCGGCGAGGGTTTGGAAATTAGGAAGCGAACTAAACCAATTTGTAAATAGAATGGATGTGATTTAGAACTCTACTATAACGTCCGCACTTATTACCTGATTTTATGATAGCATGAATTTGTATATATATTTAGTTGCTACAAAATTTGTTCATTCCTCCCTGAAGATGACCAATGGTCGAAACAACTCGGAGAAAATATAAATAAATGAAACAAACGAAGTCTTTTAATTTTAATTAAATTATCCTGAAAACCCTATATATATATATATATATATATATATATATATATATATATATATATATATATTCAGGATAATTTAGTTAAAATTAAAACACTTCGTTTGCTTCACTTATTTATATTTATATATACATATATATAGGAAAATAATACCAAAACAAATATAATATCCACAAATTATTATCATTTTATTTTTTATTATATTTTTTACGATACATATTTTCGTGAGTGTCGGTTAATGTTTATGATATCGGGGGAGTCGTCGGTTCAGCACGAGCAATCAAGTATTTTATGCGGCAAGTTTCGCCGGAATTACCGTCGTCGCTGCGATGACACTTGCACAAAGTACGAAACTTTGTCTCTATTAATTTTATCGTAAAGTTCCGCGTTTCACCGCCGGTAATGTTGATTTTCTGAATATGGTTCGCTGAGTGTAATTAATTTATAATGCGTTTTACTAACTACCGGTAATGATTCATGCATTAATTATTTAATCGAAAATCCAATGATCACATTAAAAAAAAATAATAATTTATAAGAAAAATGTAATGAAGATTTAATTTACGAACAAAATAGTTTTTAAACTCCATAATTAGGATAAATATCAATTTATTGTTATCACGAATGTTCAATAAATCTATATTGATCTGTATCATTTTTTTAACTGAATTGCTCAATTTAAAACAACAGTCATTTTTTAAGATTTTCAATATCTTCCCACATAGCACAAACACATTCAATATATATACATTGAATATCCCTAGCATCCAATGGAGTTGCAATGTATATTTCTAATTTTTTTTTTTTTCAATTTTCTCTCTTGTATGAAATTATTGAATGCACAATTAGGAAATATGAATATTATAGCTACAACCACAGCAAGAAGTAACGGTCGTCAAACTTTGAACACAAGTATTATTAATTGTATTATAGGTATATTCATCACATATAAATGTTAATGGTTAAGTGGAAACTAAAATTGAATATTGATTCATCATAAATATATAAATTCAACTAATGCTCAATAAACAATAAAGATTCACAACATTACACGGCCACTTAAATTGATGACGAGGAAAACGAGCGTCATTTAAACAGACACACGCACACACACATCCAAAAAGTTTCGCGGCTACATTTATTGATATAATGGGCGAGCAATTGCGTTGATGTCCCACCGCAACGGCTATAAATTATCTTGATGCATACTGCGAACATTAGGAAGGGAACATACGAGAGCCAACAAAGGTCGTGTTTCCAAAATCCGACGAAAATAATTACAGCCAATCCGCACGCTTAATTACCGCCATTAATCAAGTAATCGGGTGCACTAATTATTGTTAATTGTCCAGACTAATTGAGGCTTTATTAGAAAATCTTCACATCAAACTACAAGCAATTATTATAAATCACTCCTGCGCTCGTATCGTGTGTCGGAGTAATATTATTATCAGGATTATATTGTCTAATTATGGAATCGGTTTAAGCAACGTAGATTTGTTCTAATTGACATGATACAAGTTGGAATACCAGAGTATCTTCAAAAATATAAGCCTACGCCAAAAACTCATACATCGAAGGGTTTTTGGAGTCGGCTTATATTTTAGATTTACACAAAAATCATGAAAATGTTTGATTGCATGACGTGGATTACAATTTTATGGCGTGTAACGTTTTTCTGAAATAGCATAATTTCGAAAAAAAAAAAATGTTGGCTAAACTTATGAGATTTTATGGGAGCTATGCTCAGGCTGAAAAATCTTAGAGAATAATTAGAAGATTAAGGTTACGTTACGTTATGAGAAATTGTAGTTAGCGATTATCAAAGTTTTAAACAAATGCAGTACGTCTAATTCCCAACCCCCCGACTACTGTAGATTAAGTATTGCAATATAGAAAACTAATGGAATGTTAAAATAACATTCATATAACATTAGTTTATGATATTCACTTATGAATCCTTCATCATTATGATTTAGTCTAGAATATTTATTAGCATTTTTTCTTTTTCTTTATTTAGTTGAACTTGGAACATAAATTAAAGAAACGGTGGCCCCCTTTGGCGGCAGTACATTAAACACTTAAAATCGTCGGAACTGGAAATTTGTCGAGTAAATCCCGCCTAAACAGGGCGGCATTAACGACGAATTAAATGCGGCATGACTAAGCCAGTGCCGGCCGTGTAGGAGGGCTTCTTCCGTGCGCATTTTGCGGGAGTTACTGCCGCCGAGAGAGCCCCCAGGTTAATTCGGGAAAACGGTGGAATTGCCTGGAGGGCGGCGGGCGCGGGGCCGGGGGATCGAGCGCGGAAGGGATTTTCGTATTTTCGTTCCACCGGATGCAGATTACTTTTAGCACGTTTAAGTAAACGTAATTTCGCAAAGAAATGGGAATTTATGGAAAGGCCGTGCGCGAGCTCTCGCTTACGTTTGACATCCGAATTAGGTCGACGTCTCGAGCCCATCAACTTCATTGCCCCGTTTATGAAACAACAAATGCCGAACGAGGGCTTCGCTCCGGGATGTGTTAATTCATGTGGAATTTATCAAGGGACAAGTTTACAGTTAAAAGATATTACCTCGACAGAAAATATGATGGCGCCAACATAAAATGCATTTACAAAACGAGTTTCTGTTGATGATCAAGAAAATATAATAATAATATATAATATTTATTTACAGGAGACCCCATTATTTCCAGAGAAATTATATATATAAATACAGATTTAAAACAAATAACTTAACATAAACAGAAGTTATAATGAAATCAAGCTTCACTTCCAAAGATCTGGTAATCCAAACCACAAAATATGTTTTTTTTTAATCTCTGATTTGCTATAGAAGAATGAAGATTTTTTCTCTCTAATTTATTTATCTCGCTGTTCATCCAC
This sequence comes from Philonthus spinipes, assembly GCA_963082785.1. Taxonomy (NCBI): domain Eukaryota; kingdom Metazoa; phylum Arthropoda; class Insecta; order Coleoptera; family Staphylinidae; genus Philonthus; species Philonthus spinipes. The sequence goes on from OY720318.1 coordinate 20,557,729, forward strand.
AATCCGCTAACAGTAATAAAAACAAGATTCTATTCACTTGATCGCAGTTATTTATGATTATTTTGAAAAAAAAAAAGGCTAACAAAATTAAAAATGATTTTATTTGAAATCATTGCACAAATTATAAATTCTCTTTGTAAAACCTGGCAGGCACGTGAATATTTCTCCATTTACAGTAAATTTTAAAATTGTATATTCCAATAAATTAAAAATCAATTGAGTTAATTGAAAGAAAATAACCCTAATTGAAAACCTTCATGTTAACTGAAATTAAAATCTCACTTTGTTAACGTGAAGAAATCTCCACCAGGAAGCAATACTTCCAAAATTTACTGCCCAATTCTGTCTGGTAATCAGCAGCGTCTGAAAAGTGTGTCAAGTTCTAATGAAGGACCAGCGAGATGGAAGAGGGATAACGCCCCACTCCCCGCCACCCCCCTTTCACTCCACCCCGCCGTTCTCTCCAACAGACCAAAGATTGTATCTGCTATTGTTCCGGACTCGGATCTATCAGGCTCTGGAGAAATTTCAGACCTAATCCATCATAAAGCGAAGCACTTCCAGATAAACCGTGGGCGCTTTCAAACTCTGTACGTCTGTTATTAATCCCGGCGGGGATTTATTGCATCGGCGTGAAATTTGTTTCGATTCCGAAATGTTTGCAAACACATCGAGTTAAAGTGCACATCGATGCGCTTTAATAAATTTGCAAAATTCGAACAAATTGCGGGTTTTATTCGGAATTAGCGATTTTAAAAACACAGTTTTTATTTGTATATAATCAAAATGGATAATGAATAAAATAAAAAAAATATACTGATTATTTTTCGATGCGCTTTAATTCATTATAAAATTCGAACAAATTATTATCTATGGTTTTTGCTGGAAAAATAATTCAAAGATTATTACAAGTGTTTGGAACTTATTTGAACACTTGTAATAATCTTTAAATTCTTTTTCGAGCGCCTACTAGATTAAGAACTTACAAAAAAATATTAAAATTTATTATCTTCTAAACACATTTAAATCTTCGTATATTTAAATTTGAATCTTTGTCTAATATTTCTCAAGAAACTGCTATTATAACCAATGCCAATAATTGTTCATTTTAAAACATTGAGTCATTCACTTGATTTTTCACACAACCCCATAAGATAATTCTATATCTGCTGAGCGGACTGGCCAAGCTTCTTCACCTTGAATCCAATCCAAATTTAAGGAAACCTCTGCGAGAAATACTCCCATGCATTTCGTGAGTTATGCTCCTCCAATCTTGCTGTAATCAGCAGATGTTAATTGTTGTTAGAGGCAGTTCATCCAAAGTGTAGTCCAATTCAGTCAGTAGCACGTAAAGATGCAGCTCGGAATTTAAATTTTTGATATAAAATTATCCTATGCTACCTAAAATGCCCTTCGACATTTATATATAATGGATATCCCCTTTTACCGAAATGTAGTGTTCAACATTTTAAATGCAAATCGGCGTTGATGGCTTCCATTTTTTTTAATGAAGATTGTCTGTTTCCCAAAGATGTTTTGTAATCACATAAACTTACAAAAGAATAACGTTCATCCATATGCATCTAGAATTTGTCAGAATTTTTGTACGGTATACTAGAAAACGTCAAAAAATTCAAACATTTTCTTGTCATTGTTGGTTATCATGCTTTCATCAGACCAAATTACTTGAAAAGAAAAAGCTTGATTTTCTTGGCATTTTCTAGTATACCATACACAAAAAAAAACTTGCTCGCCCCGACAAATTCTGAATTTTTATGGATGCACTTTATTCTGTTGTAAATTGAAGTGGGATGTAGATCTAGCTACCTCAGTCAGACGTTCACTTATACTTGTCGATATTTCAGGACCAAGCCATAGACTTACTGTCAAGTAAATCATAACAAAATAAACAGTGACATGAACAAGACAAAAACAGGCTGAAAGACCTACAGTCTATAGCCATTTCCCTGAAGTACATTGTATGTATATATAAATTGTTGTTTTTAAATATTCTGTATAAAATTATGAATGTTTTGGTTACTTTTGGAAATAAAAATGTTTATATATATATAAAGATTGTTATCATTATTATTAAAACAAATAAATCACACAAATACATTTTTAAGATTATTATTGAATATAATAATATGTCTCTCGAAAAGTATATATATATATATAACATCTTTATTGAGGCTTTGATACAATTTTGTTATAATACAATATTTAATTTAATACGAACTTAATAGCTATCGACCATTGGTCTTTCAGCCGGAAGTCCTTGTCTTTATGTTATGTCAGTCTGTCAGTCGTTGATGAGTGATGAGTTGTATGAATATATTGTGGATTTAGGATATTAAATTTAGGAGGAATGTTTGGGTTTCGTTTGCTACAAAGTAGGCTTAGAAAAAAAATATATCATATCTCTTCCAGTGACATATTATTATATTCAATAATAATGTTAAAAATATATTGTGTTGATTGTTGAAGCTTTAACTTGGTTATACATTTTGAGTTAATTAAAATAAACAACAATTTTTAACTATATTCCAACAAGTTATACAAACTTTGTGTTTTATTTAATAAAAATAAAAAAAAAGAAGTGAATGAATATTGTTTTCTATTTATAAAAATATATCTGTGTGATTTAATTGTTTTAATGTATACGGTTTATTATAAACATGTTTTGAATTAAGTTAGGTATTTAACAACACTAATAATTTATGATAGTGTGGCAAGGAAGTGAGTAATTGTCATTAATTAGCAATTGCGCGCGGAGCATATGTAATGTTGAGCGCGTGTAATTAGAAGCGTTTGAAGCGCGAGGAAAGCGCGCGAGCGCTCCCGTATAAAAATCTCCGCCTTTTTTCATCTCATATCCATATATTTTTCTTCTTATTATTATTTTTTATTCCGTTACGTGATCACTTTAAAAGGAGCGAATTTTCGAGACGTGCCACGAGGCTTATACGGGCCGTAATTGAGTGAGGACCCTTTTCACTTCGCGGAGACGAGCCCAATTCCTTCAACCACCACCGGCGAAAGAAAAGAGGGAATAAGAAAATAATAATAATAAAAAGGGAGAAATAAAGGAAAAACAGTGGAGATAATGGAGGGGTATTTTTTTTCTCTCACACCGCGTTATCTCGGTTAATTATTTCGGCTTGATTGGGTTTTCGCACACTGCTTATCGGATGTTGAGCACAATGAACTAACCGGTGATGACGGTCATGAGGAGCAGCACCAGAACGCGCTTCCTGCCGCTCTCGTTCGGGGAACAAAACATCCGGGACGGTTCTATCATCCTGTCTTGTTCCTGTTTACCTCCGCAAACACTTAAAACAACACAACTTTGTTTTAAAGCGATTATCCAGAAACACTTTCAGTGAGCATCGTTGATTAATTAATCCCCACACTGCACTCAATATTTTCGTTTATATTTTTTTTTTTCTGTGCACGGATTTTTAATTTAATCAATTTTCATTTTTTTGTTGAGTTGAGATTAAATTCGGCGGCGGCAACGGCGGCGACGGCAAACGTCTTGTTGTTTGGAAGTGCGCGCGGAAACTGACGTAGTTCTGTCCCTTTCCGCGCGAGGCTGCGCCGCGTCGCCACCGCCGACGCACTCCCGACGCCACTCCCACACGCCGCCAAACTTCAATCCCTTCGAAATGCCCCTCAGCACCTGTACACACTTTTCAATAAACACAACACGCGAAACAACATTATATCTCATAATTTTAATAAGCAACGATTCGAATATTGTTCACTTCTATCAAAATGGGATTACTTTCTGATATACTTTCACTTTCTAAAAGATAATTTTTGACTTTTTTGTAGCCAGTATAACTAGAGGCACAAATAATTTGATCGTACATCCAACATCTTGCATTTCACTGACACCCATAGTTGTCGATAATATTCCAACATAATAATTCAAGAACTCATCTGAGAAAACCCGGGTCTTTTCTCAGATGAGTTCTTGAATTATTTAATTAACTTCCTGAGTTCTTTCCGATCAAGTCCAAGAATGGCTCTTTTTTATTGTGATAGTAAAACCCTTTTTAGACTCACGTGAAAATCTATTTGAAGCAATAACATCAAAAACTGTTGGTCTTGCATATTTGAAAAATAAGATTATATCGGTTTTTAAACATTGTAATTATCATTTTCTCTTGTATTCTGAGCTTATTCTTGGCAGTTCTGCCATTTTGAGCTTAGATTAGATTAAAACGATGTTGCAGCCTAGCTGGATGTCAATAGCAAGATAATTCGGCTATTAGGTGTAATGCAAAATTTAATTTTGTCTGTATTTAGATTTAGAAATTAAAATATATTAAGTTCTGACCATTTATATTTATAATTTATAAAAATATTTTACGAGATTTCGATATATTTTATTAAAGTTTACAATATTTTAGTTTCTTGTTAGTGCTTAAATAGTCTTATATATATATACATAATGTTTATTGACAAACGTACTACAACACCTACATATAACTTAAAATATTACAATACATGCTGTAAGAGTTTGCCAATTGTCTAGACCAGTGGTCTTTCCGCCTATAGTCTTATATTATTGTTCACAATGACGATTTTTTTATTTCCTTTTACTTTCACATTTAAACAGGACAAGTTCGCCTTCCTTTAGTGGACGAAACAATGATTCTCGGTCGTCTACCTTGTACACCCAAATCGTTGACGATGCCTCTTGAAATTAGGCAAAAGGTGGCGCTTGCGTCGTCTTTAATTTATTATCCTTTTACTTTGTTTTAATTTTTTATTTCTGTCTTTTTAATTTATATGTACTCGGAAAATTCCCTAAATTCCAGAGTGAATTCTAGAAATCCGTAAGTAATTTAGCCCGAACAATTTAAACCGCTGTCAATCAACCCCATCCCCGCCAACCGCAAGCCATCCCGCCCTCCTTACAAAAAAAAAAGGAACCTTATTACAATCGCAGTACCTTCCCCTCTTCAACGTCGGAAGTGCGGAGCGGCGAGGGGCCAGGAAGGGGGTGGAAGTTTCTAATTGTTCGCCCGCCTTTTATTAAATCCGGGCAGGAATTCCGCGGATTCTTTTCGCCCGTCGCCGGCTACTTTTCAATTGAAACTCGCGCGCGCAAACGGATATGAAATATGGAAAATATTCGTGACCCTTTGACGGTGTCGGAGATACAAAGGCGGCGAGGGGGAGCGGCTAAGAATTTAATTATTAATTTTAAAACGGGCGTTAAGAGAAAGGCTAAAAATTGGACAGAGTCAAAGGCCGCCCGAGAAAAAATTCCGAGACGCCGCCAAATTTTATTCCGAGATGAAACGCGAAAAATAATTTAAGGGGGATATTAAAAAATCTTCGCTGTGAAGGCTTGGGATGATTCGTCTATTTACCACGCGAGAGACGTTTAAGTATTATTAGATTGCATTTTCTGCTAAAACATGTCTTAGAGTATATACATTTTTACATAGAAATGTTAAACAAAATATATTTTAGCATGCTTGTAAACGGGGGTTTCACAGAATATATAAAACCTAACCGCACAGTTATCCCGAACTAGGCATCCCTATTCGTAGAAATAATATCGCAATCAATGAAATAGGATATACAACAACAGACAGATGATCTGTATGTAGTAAAATAATAAGATATACAATAACTTGATATACAATAATAATTGTATATCAAATTATTGTATGTGCTTTAATAAAGATTATTGTATAAATAAATATACATAAATTTCCGTTACGTAAATTAATTACAATTACTTTGAGTATTACGCTTTCCGCTTCTTTGTTTGCCATACAAAATTTTCTACTTAATTATTCGCTATGGTTTACAAAGTATTGTTCTATATGCTGATGAATGGATTCTTTTAAAATGCATGTTATAAAAAGTATTTGTTTTTATTGCATTTCCAGTTACTGGTAGGAACTTGAACTCGGTTTCATTACATCAATGGAATGTGCGTCATTGAAAAATGTTGAAATATTGGCTTTGTATAGTTTTACTCATATCCTGGGTAAATTCCATGAAAGTGGGGAATTCATTTTATTTTACAAAAAATATTCACTTTGATAAAAACGCAACAAAAGAGAAAAAAATGTAATTATTTAATAACTAATAAATGTAACAAATAAACAAAGTGTTATTATTATTACCCAAGACTTTTATATGGATCAGCATTATAAAATACTCTATATTTGCATTATGTTAGCCATAAACTACAAAAGATTATTATTCGTGAACAACTTCCGCTTTAATAATTATAATATTTAAACATTGATAGTGCGGCTACCTTAGCAAATAATAAGCGTTCAGGGAATTTTTAGATCACCATTCATCAATTCATTTGCGCAAATCATCAGGATAGTTTAGCTAGCTAGCATTGATTTTTCTTTAACTTCATCATAAATTCATGATAAGGCAGAAAGACCTCTGGACGATAGTCCCGATAGACAGATTATTGTAATTATGTATTGTAATTATTCATATTGTAATTTAAATTCCTTTAAATTAAATTAACATGTATAACGAAGTAGAAGCCTCAACTATTAAGAATTTATTCATATTTTTATATTGTTGAAATTATCTATATAGTCTGAATGAATATATATATATATATAATTTTTGAATCAATAAAGAATAATTGACACAATAATACGCAGGGCGTCACACAATTTTCTATCAACTTATGATGGACAAAATTATGTAGTTTCAAACCCATTCAGGAATGCAATTGTAATCCGGGTTCAATTAAATGGTTCGCGAGCAGTTTTCCCATCTCTACCATTAACCATGGTTTGACTTATTCGAAATATGGCCCCATTTACCTATTTTGTTAAGTTCAACTTAATTAATCAAAACTAAATGTAACTTACTTGGCAAATAATATTAGAACAATTTGTCCGTTTAATAAAACAATAAATTATGTCGTATTATTATATAATAATATGATGCACGTTTTAGAAATTAATTTTAATTCCATTAGTAAAACCATGAACTTGTTTCAATCGCCTTGTTTTATCGTAGCGCGCGAGGGCAATTTTAAAAAGGAGCGATCCCGCATAATTTCTAATTAAAACCGAGTAGTGCAAGGGAAATGATAATTAGAATAATCCGAGGACGGTTTTATAACACACCAGAACACCCCCGTTTCAGTCGAATCATAATAATGATAATCTTAAGAGGGCACGAAAAGTCTCGGGGAAAATTCCCGTGACTCGGATGTAGACAAGTTTTAAAAAGCTACTTCAACTTTAAGAAGATTCATGTTATTTCAGGAAATATTTCTCTGAAAATTGTATTAATTTCATTTATTGACATGCTTTTTTTTAATTTACAAGTATTAACGTCATTTATTTGAGTCTACAAGGAAGATGAGCTATTCTCATCAAGCATTGCGTTTATGACAAACTTATCTGATTCGAAAGACCGAAATGGGCATACCATGTTTTCCACACGTTAGATGTTCTTAGTTGAACATTTTTTTTATTAATTAGCTGATTCAGTTGTTTTCAGAATAGTCTCGTTTTAGTTATTTCTTAAAATTAGTTAATCACTTACTGAATTTATCAATTAGTAAGTCATAGTTTAAATCATCTATCATCACAAACTTAACATCAGTAACAAACTATAATCACTAAATATTATCGTAATAAGCAAGTTTAAGAAGTGTTTTATTATCAAATTTCAATAGACAACACATGATTTTCCCTGCAAGGATATTCAAAACATGTTATGGAAATTACAGTCATCTGAGTGTTAACAATTAGCATTGCTGAGTAAATCGTAAATACACCTTGTGCGGTGTCCGAAAATACGATTGGCAAACAACACGTCCGGGCCTAGCCGCATGCGGGAATTTCTGGGCCTAGCCGATAATTCATCTGTGTATTTGCAAATTAATCAACATTTGCCGGATTCTCGGAAATTTGCATAACGGCCATTTGCGTTTGAATCTCCGGACCGTAAATCCGCAATAGATAAGTGTCGTATGTTATTGATTCCGACCGATAATTGCACAAACCTTGATCATTACACCCATTATCGAATTACGCCAATCGGTGCGTGGCTCTGATCACTGCTTAACAACGCCGCCCGCCACGTTGCTTATCACTACAGTAATTTCACATTAACCTACTATTGAAATGTGGATTAACTTTCATTAATTGAGTAATTAATGCATTTTTTATATAAAAAAATCAATGAAACAGTATTATTTCCTTAATTAGAAATAAATAAATACGAATTTCATACAAAAACAAAACATAGGTATTATATCGAGCGTATAACAAAAATCGAGGACGAAGTTAGAACTATACAAAACAGTGTTAAGACCAACGTACGCCTACAAAACATGGACTATGACTAAAAGGGAACAAACAAAGTTAAAAGTGTGGGGAAGGAAAGTTTTAAGGAAGATATTTGGAGAGAAAAAGCTATGGTTAAGGTACAGTAATAATACAAGTGCATAAGCTACACTGGTTAGGACATGTGCAGAAGATAGACCAGCGCAATAGAAGGAAGAAGGAAAAAAGGTAGACCAAGGAGACGATGTAAAGGAGAGGTAGAAAAGAAAATAGAGAAATTAGGAAATACCAGATGGGAACGAAAGGCACTGAATAAAAAGACATGAAAGAAAATTACTAATCAAGCCATGAAACAGATTGGCTCGTAGTGCTAGTACATATATAACTGAGTTTTACGCGGCACTATTACAAAAATAAGCCCATTCGCTTTTTTGGTCCTCTGATAAAAGGCGAGCAACCCATTGAGCACAAACTTTGCTGTAACTCAGTTTATGTACGATATTATGGACAAATTCATACTCACACCAACATTTTATAAAATTGCTTCCAATATTTTCTCTAATCAAGAAAACAATTATGTCATCTATTATCGAAATGCACCGGTCGGTAACATGAATTTAACTTTGAATGATTCTATAATTCCATGATAGCAGTTTTTTATCAAGCTTTGACAAAAAGCACATCCATGGTGAATAATAATAAATTCTATTATTATTCACCTTTTGTTAAATATTAAAACCTTAAAGAAACGTAATGAAATTGCTGATATTCTATTCGTGCATGTTGAACTCTTCCTATCTGCTAGAATGTGTAAATTTATTATTTTTAGCTTGTATGCATACATTTTAAAGACATAAAATTGATAAAGTAATTTCTACCGTTCAAAAAAAAACATGTTATTTAATGTACGTAGATAATTCGGCTGAAAATTTAATAATTTTTTTTTTCGCCCGCTTATTTTTCCATAATTCCAACCCTCGCCAACGTTGATGGGAAGCGTGCCGAATTTACATAAAGTTGCGTTCAGAAGCGTTATGTTTATTTCATATGAATATGCGCCGCATATTGCCCGCGGAGGGGGGCGCGCTGATAAAAAAAATGCGAAAAAATATATATATAACGCGGGCTTTGAATAAATCGGCCATATGCGCTGCCCTCGTTTTTATTATTATATTTTTTACGTTTAAAAAAAATTACACACACACACGCACACACCAGCAAACGGCGAATCTCTTGCAGCGAACGGCCTCGGAATTAAAACCCCGACCACCCTCCTGGGTCAGATTAAACCCCACAGCAGCGGCGGCCGGGGTGTTATTGAAAATTCGAGATTATCAAGCGTCGGATCGTGATTGTTAATGAACCATCCGGATTGCTATTATCGTTTCGAAAATTGGGTTATAAATAATTGATTTTAAAATAATTTTTAACTCAATTCAGAATAATTTAATTAAAATTAAAACACTTGGTTTGTTCGACTTAGATGACCAATGGTCGAATCTAGTCGGAGAAAATATAAATAAGTGAAACAAACGAAGTATTTTAATTTTAATTAAATTATCCTAAATTCCAACGGGAAAAAATAATTAAGTAATTTTTGACTGATTGTTGATTTTTTCAATTAAATTTCACGAACAACGAACAACGAAATTATATATCTATAAATTATCTATATATTTTTCTGTAATTTTAAACATGTCTTGTTTTGTGCCTACGAACTACGTTTAATCTAGCATGATGCGAAAAATGATCAGAATATGGAAAAAAGACAAAACGATGGCCCTTGCGAAAAGGAAATATTTATAATTTTTTGTTAAAGAATCTATTAAGTTCATTTATTGTATTCCTTTTTTCAATAAAGATAATATAATAATAGTTTTTCAGGGAATCGACTCTTCGTTGTATATATTCCAAGGTTTTGTGTAACCGGAATTTAAAAATATATTTATTCAATGTTTCAACAATACAAAGATAACGTCAAAGTATTATAGTTTGATTGATTGCTGTATGTGTTTTTTTGTTTAATTATAATTGAATCACTAATGGGATAAGTGTTATAGAACTTCGTTATATTTAATGTAAATTTTATTCATAAGATTTTATCATAATACGTAATAAAGTTACGTAAAAAAATTGTTGAAGTTATAATAGAAACACGCACATTTGAATAAATACGTTTTCATTTAAAACATATTATTAAGGTGATTTCGAGTCGATCCATTTGCATAGGGGAATGATTTAAGTGAGTAATAAATCCAGGTATCGATCAGTCTTTGACCCATAGACGCCGGAAGTAAGTAACGGGATAAGGCGCTTTAAATTCATCAGAAATCTCACGCTTCATTTACCCCTCGCAAACGCTGATAACACACGAGGTTTTCTCCTCGAGAGCTCGCACGATCGGGTTCAGTTCACTTGACGAAATTTTCCGCCCGAACACGATCCGCACCTTCAACACCTCCGACACCTTCGGGATTAGAAAGGCCTAATTAAAACGTCTTAATCACTCACCTTCAATAGAATTAAACGCCGGACGTATAATCGCAAAAGACGCGATTTGGGACAGACGTTCCGAGTGCGAGTTTCCCTCACGCTCGCACGCATATACACACCCCTATTTCGACACGTCCTCCGACGGTGGAAAGGAAAACTGAATTTCCCATGAGCCATAAATAATTCATGACTCTTTATAAACGCCAGTTCCAAGTTATTTTCGTGCAGACAATGCCATCGCGAAGGTGGATGATTACTTTATGGTTAGATTACGCAAGCCAGTTTTATTTCCATCTTATTTACTCTTCCAGTTCCGTGAAAATATCGCGTATTTGATTATATTCACTCTCTTTCCCATCCCCTTAAGCCTGTCTTCATGCCAGCGATTTTTACAGATTTTTTTCACAACGCTCTTTATTTCGTGTATTGTGCAAATTTATTTACTATAGATAACCAAAACATCGATTTATATTATAACTAACTAATCTTTATTCAAATATGTATATGTATGTACAATAATATATAAAATTAGAATTATATTTTGTAAATGAATCGGCTATCGACCGGAAGTCTTTTATATTATATTTATACATAAAGTAGATGAACAGAATTTAAAAATAATTAACAAATTTTATAAAATAAATATGAATAGATTAAATAAATGAATTTGAAAATAATTAATTAATAAATTATTTTTCATGTAGCTACTGCCCTTTTTTTATACATATGTTTTGTAATCTTTTTAGAGCGTCACACTTTTCTTATAAAATTTTTAATATGTAATTATAATTGTAATTTGGAAGTGGAGATTCCGTTAATAAAGTGAATTGAAAATTGAAATTTATATTAAAATTAAATAAAGTAAAATTATGAATTACTGTGACATTACGACTTTTGTTAGATAAGTACTTTAACAACAGTAGCTAAGGGGAAAATAATTGTTTTCAAATTCTATTATTTAATTTATTGAAATAACTGTAACCAAGTGAAATCCTTTTTATCAGTACATCTTTATTTCTGCCGAAGACAATTTTATATACAATAAATTAACAATATGATTATTTTTCTATATTATACGTTGTTCTTAGAAAACGGCTATTAACAATCGGTTTTTCTGCTTGTTATGTGTATATTTTGTGTTATAATTGAAAAAAAAAATGAATATTTGCAAAAGAATATTTCTTGGAAGCTGCTAATTGGACAATTACAAACTTCTACAAAATATGCATCACATTATTCCTGGTGTGACTAGATACATATATGACTTTAGCTTTTCCTTGAAATTTTGAATTAAAAAAAGCGTATAAATTTGTATCAATCAATATTAGTAACATGCATGTAATCACAAACAAGTCAAATACATGAAATATTTCATTACAAACGGAGTAGGCGAGGAGGAATGCGAATGTATTTCGAGGGGAAAGGGAGGCGGAAACTAGAAAATTATTTACAGTTCGTTATTTGTGTATCCCAGTTTTATTACTTCTGCCGGGGAAGTGCGGCCCGCGCGAAAACGGGAAAAATGTGTCGCGTCGCCGAGATTCACGATAATTCCTTGAAGTAAATCAAGTTTACGATTGCGAAAAGGGAAAAAGTTTTCCCCGGGCCCAGGCCCGGGACCCGCCATAACCCGAAACAGAATTTCAAATTAAAAAGAAAATTTACTTTATATTTACCTTTGCCTCCTACACACACTACGGGAAAGAAAAAAACTAGCGCCGAAAAGGTGTTTTTAGCTATTTTCATGTTGAAGATATATTTAGAATTTGAATAGAAAACAGTATTCATTCACTTGGTCACTGTTATTTAATATATTTAGAATTTGGTTAATTAACTAACTTCATATTTCAATTTTTATTTAAAAGTTTTTATATATAAACATCTTTATTCCCAAAAGTAACCAACAAATTTATATTTTTATACAGAATATTTAAAAGCAACAATTTATATATATATATACAATGCACTTCAGGGAAACGGCTATCACCGGAGGTCTTTCAGCCTTAAAAGTTTTTATTTAAAATTAAATAAAATATTAAATGAAATACAATATAATACTTCTTCACAAATAAAGCATCCATAAAATACAAAACACTTTTAATTATGAACTATAAAGACGAACAAAAAAAACAGCATCTAGACAATATAAAAGGAATGTAGTAAAAACAAGTACAGCAATATACATTACGTATACTGGAATTCTCTCTCAAGATGTCTCGAGACTAGGCTCTTGAGTCGGTGTAATAGAAACCAAACAGCCTATTACATGCCCGCATTTGAATGTTAATACTGAGAATTAATTAAAGTTTTTACGTCGCCCACAAAATAACATGTAAGTAAAACCGCAAAAGGCGCCGGATTCACATTCGGCTCAGTTTAATAATGGAACATCAAAGTAGCTATTCGGGAATTTAATTGTTCAAGTTGAATATTTTTGTCGCGGATTGAAATAAAAGAAATACTTAAAATAAATTATTCAATCGTTTAATAAATAAATTATCCTAATTGTTTTAATCGTTATTAAATTTTTCGTCATACAAGTTTTGACTTAAGATTTGTTAAATCAAATAAAATGAAACAAATATGATTCACACATTTGCAGTTATTTAAATACAATGAAATTAAACAGTGTAATTTTTTGCAGTTGGAAAAAAAGGGATTGATCGAATTTTATTGATCATTGCCAGAAATTTTCCATGTTTAATTTCATTGTAAGATTTGTTAGTTTGCATCAGTGATTTCCAACACATAAAATGCTTTTTGAAGACCTTCAGAAATGTGATGGACTAATGTGGAAGTACATTGATTTCTTATTCTCATAATACTTGCTCTTAATTAATGATATTGTCACATGCATCCATTGTAATTGCCTATTCTATGCTGATTTAAAGATATTTGACGCAATTGGAACAATCGAAGATTACTACAATCTTCAGCGTAATCTAAATAATATTCAGATATGGTGTGTCAATAATGATTTGCACTTAAATATTATCAAAATGCAAGACTATGATATATGACAGAATATTTAACCCGATAATATATCAATATAGTATAAATTAAATGATCAAAATTAAACATTTGGTCTATTAATAAGAAGAGGAAAACACGTATTGAATATTAAGCATTAATGTTTGCGCAATTTTTAATAAACTTATCCCACAAATAGGATTGAAAACGTAACGTTATGCTCTGGGGCATTCTATTTAAACACGATATGTATGTAAAACCCTAACATAAGTCTCTTAATATGCATTAAGTCCCAACGTGACATCTAGACCATGATATACGATGCGTAAACCGTAAATAATCCGCGTCGACGCGCTGATACAAGATTTAGCGCCGCGTTTTGTTGCCCCACCTCAAATATTTCGAAATAACCGTATGATAAATAATCTCGGCTAATTTCCCCCCGAATATTTCACGCGACTAAAACAACATTCGGGCTATTTCCAGAACCAGAAGTACACACGGATTTTTTATGAATGATTCCGTCTCCGGAATTATAAATAATTTACGCCGGGAGGATCATATGTTTCGGAAATATGGTTACAAATCATGAGCGGGATGGAAATAGTTCGGTGGGTGCGCTTTTAAAAAGGTTATGTTCCGCTGTTGATGCATCGTAACATTTTTCTTCTGAGTTGTTTTTTTCTTTTTTCGGTTGACAGGAAATCGGGTTAACAGATGTATTCAGTTTAGATTAAATGAATACTCTGGATTTGGATGAAAACGGCGGTCTTGTTAGTTTTTAACAAAAACCCTAAATTAAGTAGCAATAATTGGATTTTTGTATTGTATGGATTACTAGGGAGTAAAATTTTCGTTAGTACTCTTAGGATTGACTGTCCCGCAGTAAAGGATGGCAGAGTATTCGAGTAGGGGGCGACATATCATTTTATAGATATACGCTACAGTTTCGGTGGATATGCCTTGTTGCTTATAAGTTAGCGTTCTAAAAAGTTTCGCCAAGCTCTTCATTACAGCCTTTAGGTTTTGTCTATGAGTGGAAAAAGTTAGTTTTGTATCTAATGTGATACCAAGCCATTTACAATTAGTGGAAGGGAAAAATTACCACATTTTGCGGATGCTTTTATTAAGGGATGGAAAGCACCGCCCCCTACCTCTCCTACATTCGGGGGCAGATTTGTAAAACTTTGTAAATATTTGCATGATTTAACAAATGATATTTCTAAATGACTTGTTGTTTTCTAAATTAGTAAACAATTATTTTTGTGCTTTAAATAATATGAATGTTATAATTAATATAATATTTGGATGACAGGATTGTAATAATTCATTGTTCGACATGCATCGGCCTAGTAATATTTTTGTAGGGCGCGAGTGTAATTTATGTCGTGTCTTGTAGGGTTGTAAATCATTGCGAATGCTCGGGCTATATTGAGTGGAATTCGGAATTCGGCGGGGTAATTAATATTCAGGGAGGGGCTGTTGTCTAGTCATCAGTCAGGTCGTTCAATGATTACCACCTGGAGCCGCTCTCAAGATAAATGGCCGCCGGTCCCCCCGGAACCCGCCATAGATCTTCATTGCCGCCACCGCCTTATATCGCCGCCAAATAAAAATTGAGGTGAGAACGGTGGTCCGCGTGATTCTTTTTTTTACCCCGGCTGTATTTCACTTTCGGCCGTCGATTCCTCCGCAGCCGCCCTTAACCGTTGTTTATGATCAAAATAAAGAAATCATATGGTGGATTTTCCAGAGGGGCGGGCTAATGTTTTTTCGATGTAGCAAACCCCGTACCCTTTTCACCCCTCTCTTCCTAGGGCCCTTAATGCGAATAATATTTTTATGCGTAGCGATAAAATCCTTTTGTTTTTCTTTTTTATTCTCTTAAAAAAATGTCGAGAATGCTGATATATATATATATATATTTCTGAACGTATTCATACAAACTTTACATTTCCTTGTCTAAATTGTCCGCTAAGTTTAATGAAATAAATTGATGAATTAAGTCTTTAATTTTTTTTTTTGGCAAAGCAATGCTTTTTTTAACATAAAAATTATATTTTATGCCATATTTTTTTTAACATAAACATTATATATTATGCCATAATTTAATCTACACTTACTTTTAGATAAGTATTTTTTATTTATTGTAGCAAATCTAGAAATTTCAAAAATATTTTCAAATGTACAATTTTTTTTTTAAATTGGGTGTGATCGAAATGACATATGAAGGAAATATTTATAGAAATATATATACAAATTGCTATGCAAATGATTATTACGATGGAATAATATATATTTTTAGGTTTCTTATTTTGAATGAATCAACTATAAAATAATTATTAAAAAAAATGCAAAATCCTTAATTAATTCTAAAAGTCAATTAAAATAAGGGAATTGTAAAGAGGAATGTGTAATTCCAGTAAAATTTTCATAATAATTACTTTATATGCAATTGCGTTTCGTTAAGTTTTCGGAAGTTCGTAATTAGTGAGCGCATGTTGAATGGAAGTGCTGCGCCATAATTAAACTTTTTCGCTAAAAAATATCGTCGCCGGCGGTTCCAAAGCGGCAGGCCTTCTTTTGTGCGCCGCGGACAAAAAGTTGTTAATTAAAGTTTTTTTTTTATTTATTTAGAATTTCAATGGCCGGAAAAGTCTATTTACACATCGCGCCAACTTTTACGCCCGCCTCCCTCCCCTACCAGTTTCAACGAGGAAAAGGAAAATTTATAGAACGGCGACGCGATGATACGGTCAAGTAGTCAATTAAAGGGCTCGGTAGCATCTGCAACAGCGGGACGCACTCTAGTTACACCTGCTACCTACATAAAACCACTTAAGAGGGCTTTTAGGCCCGCCGTTATTTAGTTACCCATACCTCCGCTGCATTTTATATGTAATGCATTTACGCGCCTGTACGTACAATCCATCCGAAGCTACTATCAGAATATCAATTTAAAGCTAACGACCCTTTTCCATCTAAATATAAATTTTGAAACAACCTACACAGCATACTCTTACTCACACATATACACTCAAGTGTGGTAATGATACGAAGGGCCCTGAATAAATTTACTTTTATTTTCATACGGGGAGACTCAAATGGGATTCTACAAATTCTCGCTCGGCTTAAAAGCTGTTTGTACTAAAGATTACATTAAAAACAGATTTTATGCAAAAATATTGTTACACATGTGTATTTATAATATAGATTTCATATAAATAGATAAGAGTATTCATTCACTTGATCACAGTTATTTAAATAAATTAAATAGAAATGTTTTGAAAAAAAAAATCTGGAAATAGTTTATTAATTATTTTCAAATCATTTTTATTTAATTATAAATTTCATATTTTATTATTTATTAAAACGTACTTTAAATAATGGTAAAAGCGAGTGTTAATTAATTCGGTACAAGTGTTTTGAAGTAATATATTATTTTTTTAGAGATTTTAACATATTTATTTAGTCTAGTATAACATCGTTACATGTGCCTTTCTACTTTTCGGTGTGGGGTTGATTTCTTTCTTTTCCATTTTATATTTAATTAATTTAAATTATGCGTCAATATTGTACATTGAAATTTCCACAATTCATAAATATTTGTTTTGTTGTAAATGAAAATATTGTGTTAATTGAAAAATAAATTTGTATGAGTAAATTTATTATTATTTAATAATTAGTGTTAAATACTTCTACATACAAATTCTAAAGCAGCAATAAATTCCACCCTTATTGTTATGAAATATTTAACAGCAATTGCCAACGGAGCGATAATTTAGGGATTTTGAAAACCGCCGTGGCGGCGGCGTCGTCGGGGGCTGCCTGTACATTGTTGTTTTGGGGTAAGTGGAACAGGGCGGCGCGGAGTGGGGGCGTTCCCGCAAGCTATTAAGCTATCCCGAATATCCGTCCTCAATAAACATCCACCCGCCGAGGGGGGAGGGGAATGTGTCGCGTTAAATTCGCAAATATTTGTCTCCCCCGCATCCGCGTATATTCATTCCTCTTCTAAGAATACGCCGCTTGTTTTCAACAGGTGAGCGCGTGCGAGGGGAGGCAAGGGGGTTTGCGAGCGGGTGGGGTGGTGGCGTGGGGCGGCCAGGGAACAATTACCGGCGCGATTTATGGCGATTTACATGGTACGTCTATGCGGGGATATTATTTCCGCCTCTGGGCTTTGTATTAATTAATAAAGCCGTCGATTAAATTAAATTGTCTTCGTCGTATTAACTTCGATGACCTTAATTTCCTACCTAAATAATTTTCAAAACAATTCAAACATTAAATATACATCTTTGTTGAAAACAATAAACACAACAGTACATAATTTATGTAATATTTTTATTAAAACAGCATTTATTGTACATATTTTGATTTAATCATAATATTGTTTTGTGTACGAACAAAACATCCATTGTTAATATATTCTCTTAATTTTTATCACAAGTGAAAAAATCGATTTTATTTTATATTTTATCTATATATAGAAAGTATCTTTATTCTGACCATTACATTTTTACAAACTAAGAGTATATATATTGCAATAAAGGTTTGTCTGCTGTCCTGGGCTATCGATTTTATCTATTTATTTTTTAAATTAATTTTTGTAGAAGCTTTTTTATACGATTTTTCATTCTCATGGGTCTCAGATTTTAGCTCTTCTTTTTAGAGAAACTATTCCTTTATATTTTCAGCCTTTACCCCATGATAATTCCGCTTTTTTATTTCTTCCAATATAAATGTTAGTACCTCAGTGATTTCTTTTCTCGCTTCTTTCAGTACCTTATACATATTCTCTCGCTCTAAAAATCGTTGCTGATCCTTGTAAGCATGCGTACTGCTCACACTTCCAAGGAAACTTTTTGCATTTACTCATTCCACTTTAAGTATTCTCTTTTAATGAGCATTCCCTGAAATGATATACTAAATGGTAATAACATGTTATATCTCTGTCTCCATCTCTTAGTGCTGAAAATGCCAATATTTGATATCACATATCCGTGCGCTGTTCATTTACCTTTTTTTTAATTTGATTACTCCATAGTTAGTTCGAGTTTGTGTAAACGTATTTTTTCCCAGAGATAAATTAGCTTTGATAAAGTACGATCAGGGCGGAAATGAAGTACGTAAATTACGCGCGAACTTTTCCCCTTTTATATATATTTTTTCCCGTTCATTCGGGCGATGAAGAAGAAGAAGGGGAAGGAGGAGGAGGAAAATGAAAGAGCGCTTCCGACCGGGATCAAAGTCTTCCGCAGAAATCAGGTAGACTCCATTGATTGCGCATACCTAATTAACTTAAATATTATCTCGAAAAAGGCGGACGGGAGCCTGATTAAGGTCGAACTCGCACACTCCTCGCGGGGAAGGAGGAGGAAGCCATCGATTTTAATATCAATCATTGCGATGCCGGCTCTCTGATGTGAATTTATGAGGAGGGACTTCCGTGTGCAAAGAGACGCAATCACCGTTTCGGGAGTTTTAACGGAAAGTGTTTCAATATTGGAATGTCGTGGGGCGGTTTATTAAGGGCGTGTTGGTATTCTTTAAGTAAAGTAAGAATTTTATCAAGTGCGAAAATTTCAATCAATGGATTTAGACCGTTAATATTTAAAAAAAATCATATAAAGAATAACATATTATTTTCTATGAATACAAGTATCTTTATTGAAGTATTTATACATATATAGAGTAAAATACAATACTTTTATGGCTAAAAGACTTGCCAATTCCTACAAGAACATTGTTTAAAGTTTAAATATATTGTCAAAAATGTAAAAAAATATTAAACCACACTTTTAAGGAATAAAGATGATGAATATATATATATACAATATTTTTTTTTCTATTTAATTAAAACCAAAATAGCTATCGACTTTCAGTCTTAACTCGACTTGATAGACGTGTAAAAGGTCGCACAGTTTTATATTTTCACATGATACGAGTATTAATATTCAATCAATTCCGGATCAATTTCGAACCATCATGTTGGGATAAATCGAATAATATTAGTAATCGAGTATTACTAAATGTGTCATTTTAAGTATTTAAAACGTAAAAGTGATTTCAAATTAATGTTTATTAATAAATGGAAAGTTGATATTTTTATAATAAGTAACATTTATAAAATTATAATTTATTTAATTTAGCAGTAATATAAGATCGACTTTGTTCATTACTAATTATAAGTATTAAATATGTTAGTTATATATATATATATATTCAATGACCCCTTTCTACCCACATGGGTGTAGGGTATGTTAGTTATAAATTAAGTAAAATAAATTTAAACAAAGTAAATATAGAGTTTACTTATTACCAATGAAGTATAAATAAAGGTTCAAGGTAAACTGTTGTAATAAAATGTTTCTGTTTGTACAGTATACACTGTGAAAGTCCCCGAAATGTTTAGAGCTTACAAACCGGAAACGCGCGCCGACGTGTAAAAATAATTAAGCTTTTACACACGGAAACGCCACTAAAATTCCACTTTTAGTACGGTGCCGACACACAATTTCCACGACCCCTCTCCCCCCTCATCCCCATCCCCATCACCCAACAGACGATAACAATTCTTGACTTTACGAGGACCGATTACGTTTATTTAATGCCGAAACCGAAACACCTCCATTTTCGCCGCCCCTCCGGCCGCCCTCCCCGCGCGACCCCGCCATAAACATATGCGAATTGCAGTTTCAAAAGTCGTAAGCTGACATCCCAGGAAATAATAACAGCTGTGACCGGGACTGTCTCGTTTTATGGCGGACACTAAACTTTGTTACTGCAACAATCTCGGGGAGCACTTGTTACGCCCGCATTAGATTATGATAATGGCGCGCGCCGGACTGGATCTCTCGATTTGCTCGCTCACGCTAGTTTTGTATTGTGCCCGTGATTTTCTGCGGCGCCCGAAATTAAGTTCTATACGTGTATGCAAACCAAATGCCGGGATCCCGTTCCCCAGTTTTATTTGTTTTGTTTTCGGGAAATTGCCCGGCAAGCTGTCACTAACTAGATCAAAACTACTCATTATGTGTTTCGTATGTTATTGCTACAGATAATTTTATGAATTCGCGTTATTGCAAGCTACAAGGAAAATTACGTTAATAGTATCACCAACGTGTATAAGAACAATTGAGTTTAACTCAATATGCAGCCATTCAATTTTATCGTCCTTTCTACTTGAATAATTCACATATTTTTATATGCTCAATGAAATTATAACAGTTGCACCAAGACTAAATATTTTTTTTAGAATTCTATTTTGTCAATTCAGTCATGATCTTGTAACGGTATAAAATTGATTTGAACTTTTATTTATTTTTTTTTTGTCATATGCAAATTTATTAACATACGCTAATTTAATTATATATTTGAACTAATTATGCACTGGATGAGAGCGCATCTTTTATCGTTTACGCGTGACCGCGCATCTGTGACTTTCGAGATTCGCGCAGATAGTCCTCAACGAGACTGATTAGATTTTCAATTCTAACGGTGAACGTGAATCATATTTTTCACGAATTTAAATAAAGCGAGTTTACTATTTAAATATCAATTTTTACATCGGATCTAAAGTAGAAATTCAAAAAAATTCTGCGTATATTACAAAGTATAAAGAATGGTATATCAGATTAATATTTCTGAAAAGCCAATTTTCTACTATACGCCAAATCTGTGAGAAATGTTTTAAACAAGGAAGAACACTTCTTTCATGGCTTTAACAATTTGTGCTTTCTTTGACTGCAGAATCTTGTCATCAAAGCTTGGTCTCATGCAATGAACTGTAGAACTAAGAAGAAGAATGATATAAAATCGCAATAACGTCAGTTTATGGCCGATTCACAATCGCCCGGAAACACACCGGTAATGGAGCAGGAACGTAATAGAAATATAAATAAAAAAAACAAAAATATAAATAATTTGTACATATATTCCCCCTAGAAGTCAGTGAAATATAGAATGTTATATCGCGCTCAAATTGAGTGCACAACGAATGAAAAGCGGTAAATAACACGACCGTAATGAAAGGGAATAAAACAGATGCAGCGAATAACCGGCTATTCGGACAATGTAACATGCAAATGGAGGGCACTTAAAATTAATAATTCTACAAGGTTTTTCGAGACTGCCGCCCTCCGGCCCCTCCCGACCTCTCGTCCGATGTATCTGACGCAAAGTAATTTAGCGGTAATTAAAATACACATAAAGCCACCAAAGCCACCGGAGCTCGAGAGCCCGCTGAATTTTCCGCTTACACGCATCCCCGGACTCTCCGGACTGCACAACGGAATTATCTGCCCGGAATTAACTACATCCAAACATTTTTCAATAATTTCATTATTATACACTTACACACAAAACGGAATAAACATTAAGCACAACCCAAACAATAATTTAATTTTAATTATTAATTAAATATTTATTCGGCCATTTTTTTAATTAAATTAATAATTTTTAAATATATGGGAATTGAGGCTGTTTGTTAATAGCCGAGATGGAAATACATTTAAATTGTATTATATACAGGGTGTCAATTTGTAAATAACACAACCCAATATATTTGTAACACAAATTCTCCTGCAACCATCCTTTCAGGCTACAGTCCTCATTACGTATTTTTTATTAATAAAATTACCCCACTTGTGATATATCATTGAAAAACTCATTGGTTGAATAAAACGTGTTTTAAATTGTGACTTTATACTGGTTGTCGATAAATTTCCCTTTTTCCAACTGCAAAAAACCGTTTATTTAATTCTATAATGAACCGTCGCTCGTTAAATTCAAAATAAATATATTAACAACATTTGATTATCACCCCATAAAGACGCTTTTATGTTTTGCTTACACATCGCTCAAAATGACTCTCATACATTATAGATGAACTTTACACTCTGCGTATGTGTAGAAGAGAGAAGGAGATAAACTTGGAATGAGACAGAAACGGGATATGGGTGGCCGCCATGTGAGATATAACATGTAACAAATGCAGCATACATAAGGAATGAATCTCCGCAGCCCTCTCAATCTTATACAGGAGCTCTTGCTGGATTTAAAGCCTCCAGACAGAGATATTCTGATCTACGGGATCCTTAAATGGAAAATTATAGCGTCTTTTTTAAAGGGCGATGCTTTATTGTGTCCCCCCCTGTCCCGTTTATCCAGCGTTCTGATCCCGTTTGCGCGTTTGATTTCTTTTCTTCCCTTTCTCGAGCGCGCGTTCCGTCTTAAGCAGGATTTTTACTGATTTCGCATATTCGGAATATTTTAGAGTTTAATATAAAATCCTACCTTATATTTTGCTAATAAAAAATATATATTTTTTTAAAATTTAACTATAAAAATGGATTTTGCGCAAAGTGGAGTAGAAATATATTTTTGCGAACTCTAAATCAGGAGAGAATACGAGGGGTCATTTTTATATTTCCGAATAAGGCATGAAAACAGAAGACTAGAGGAAAAACTAAATTTTATTTTTCAACATATTTCCCCTGCTTTTGAATACTGTTTCAATAACAATCCAGTATTAAAATATTCATTGTTTTTTTTACGCAAAATGGCTCTCAATAGCTTTGTCATCCCAAGGCATTTACCAATTGGAAATAGTCACGTGAAAAATTACGTAGTGGTAATAGAAAACGTTAATTAATTACAGTTATAAATATACCAGAAAAAATGTTTGATAAAATTTAAAATATAATTAAAACGTTGTAAATACTGAAAAAAAAAAAACAATTTTAATAGCATAGATATATATTTTCTGTTTACCTTTCTCTCTCGTGTTGACACGTCATTCAAAATTGTGTAATAACCGTTTGCGCGCTTGAACTTTAATTCATTAATTCTAAACGAAAACCGTGTCTCATTGAATGCAATATTTAATGCAAAGTTCGGCAGTCGCGTTACGAGCGAACAGATGTCTCCGCAGCCCGGTCCGATTTTCATTGTTTAAAGTTACACAATAAAACGTATTTTGGGCCGTTGCACCGACAACAATCGCCGATCGTATTGTGTACTAGCGCTCCGTAATTACAACCCTGCCCACCTAAAACCGACAACTTTGTTCATTAAGTCTTTATGGGAAAATATTATACGGTAACAAATATTTTACAGCATAAAACAGACACATTAGTTCAAAAAAATATACAATGAGGAGATTTATTTCATTGAATATTTACCAGAAATTTTGGATTTGGCAAGATTTTCTAAATGGTTCATGAAAATTTTTGCTAAAAATGGTGATAATTGCTGTACCGAAAGTTTGTAAAATTTATTGTTAAATTCAAAAGTATTGCAATTCATTATTAATTTAGTTAATTTAATATAAAAATTAATTTCATTCTCGGTTTTATTATATATTATAATATATATTATTTATAAGGACTTTATAATAAAAAGACGTACTAAAAGTTGTATATAATGGGATCTTATAACAAGAGTTTGTAAGAAGGAAATTTCACAGGCGACGAGCTTCCTAGCAAATGTAACGAAAACAGCAACAGCACAGAATAAAGAAATAAAACCATTTCAAGATTTAGCGCCCTCTAAAAATTTGAAATTCAAAAATTATGAACCCCCGGGGCGAGTCGCTTATCCCTCACTCCCGATAAAGTTGACAATGCCGAAACGCTCCAAACAGTACACGATGTATTCAACGAGGGACTCCACTGCCCACTTAACGTCCCTCTTCGCAACTTTTATTTATTCTTGCGATTCCACAATTACCGAACGATACGGTATTGATTTTTTTCTTCTCCTCTAATTTACATAGAAGTGACAAATACTCGTCGCTGGAATGCCTTTTCGGTTTAGTGGGTCTGTTGCCTGACTGTCTCTAGGGGGATGGCGCTGAAAGCCGACGAACAACAAGCCGGCTTTGCTAGTCCACAATAGGTTATCTATCTAGGTCTTATGCCAACGTAAATAACTCATTGGATGCGCAAGATGGATGTAAGTTAGATACGAAAACGCGAAGTCGACAAGAGAATATGGAAACTTGAATATTCGAATTGCATTCGTGTTTTTTATTATTAGAAATGGTGAATGCGCCGGGTTATTTCTGTAATAATTGGTTGTTGGTATTTAAGAATGTGAACTTTGGAAAATGTATGAAATATATCAATCATTAAATGAAAACTAAATGTTAAATTAATTCGGAACGAAATAATATATGCAAGCAGCCAATCTGCCTGTGACCGCTACTACGACTTCCTTGGGGAGTCCGACGTGGTCCAGGGAATTATCCTTCCAATGAAATTAGGGCAAAGATGGCGCTTGCGTTGTCTTTCATTTATTACTGTTTATAATGTTTTTCAAAAAAAGAAGCATAATACGGAGATCGAACCTTTTACTTTAAAGTGGTACATGAACTGGAAAACTAGGCTATACATCTCCAAGTATTTTTGCTTAGAACATTCAAAAATTGCATTAATTTTGTATCATTTTTGGATACTCTTTATGATATTTTTAAATAAATAATGACCAATACCTTTCACTTTAAAGTAGTACCTGAACTAGATACTTGGATGTTACACATTCAAGAGTATTTTCTTAAAATATATTTTAGATGTTTCTTCCATATTCAATAATGTTCCAAATAAAATAAATTAAAAAGAATTATCACGCATTTTTTTTTATTTAGGTTTAAAATAATTTGAACATCCGCGTTTATCAAGTTAAATTCATTTTCGGCAGCCGTTCGAAATAAATAATTCAGCGGGAACAACTTTCCGGTTGAATCGATCCAAATCGATCCTCCTCCGCGGCCCGTCCAGAAAATTCCGGATTTATAGAGCGAAAGTTTGTATTTTTTTTTTGTAGCGATACAGTTTCTCGTCCGTCCGTTTTTTTCTTCTTCCTTATTTTATTTTTTATTTATGGTCCCCGCTCCGTAAATCCCGATTTTATTTAATTTTTCCACGCTCGCCATAAATAATTGATGATTCGCATAAATTTTTCATCGCTTCCGTCGGCATCGCCGAATATAAAGTGTATTTAAAGTGGATTCCTTTTAAGATTAATACTAATCTACTGAATATAAATATAAAGCAATAAATTACGCTTGATGCTCAATGGGGTGTTAAGATTTAAATAGTAAGTGCGGTAATGAAAATTGATGGGGTTTGCGTTTATGTTGGCAATTTTGAAATTTATTCAATTATACATACATAAAATTACTCTCTTAGTTTTAAATGAAAATCATAAATTTAAATATTTAGTTCAATATCGCGATCATTTTTTGTGTGAGATGAGATGCAGTATTTTTCAATTATATTTCACTAATTAATAGTGATCTGTGATATCAAATCTCCTTACAGTGCTTCAAATCCACTTATATTCAATACAGACATTCCACTAGAGATGTTTCTTTTCCACTTTATATTTAATACTTTTCGTTGTCAAATAAATATTAAATTATTATCAGATTAATCAACGGAATTTCAAAAAGTTTCATTATTTTGTTGTTTAGTTTACTATATTTTTTTTGTAATGTTTTTTAATTGAACTGAAAACCATTAGGGAGGGATATATGAGTGGAGGGTCCATTTAAATTGAAGATATTGTATAACTCTTCATAGAATAAATCACATGCTATATTTGCATCATTGCAACTCAATAAATCGGGCCAGTTAATATTAAAAATTAATTCATACAGTTTGGGAAATATTGCTGTTTTAAAATCGAATGATTTAGGTTGAAGATTATGAAAGAAATAATGATTTATATCAACGTTGCACATAGATAAATATAGATAAATAAATATAAAATATATATTTAAATACAATTGCAGTTACCCCGTCTATAAATAACAATAGATACAATTGAATATAAACCAATAAATATAACAATGAGATATTAAAAACACTAAAAAATATAATTTAAACACAATTCATCACAGATTTATATCATTTGTAGTAAAAAAATCATGTCACAGATCGTATATCGCAGTATTTAATATTAATAGTCATAGGAGAATTAAAAAAGAATAATAATAATTATTACAACAAGTAAAGATTATTTAAAAATTGTGTGTGTGTGAGTGTGGCTGGAACATAATGTGGCAGCTAACGCATGTCTCGTATTTTGCCTGCGGTTGGGCTGTTGATCCTCCTGGATGACTCCGATGCTCGGATCCTGGAGGATTACCGAAACGCTACATGGAGTCCCAACTATCCCTCGACTGTCCTAAATAGATAGGATAACGTTAAACCATGTTATATACGTGGCATTTACTTACGTGGAACCGGAAAAGCGGTCCCAAGAATTTTATCCACTTTTAACTTTAATTAAAAACGAATTTATTCCGTTAACGCTGCGATGCGGACACGGCGAGATACCGTAGTTGTTCCCTTCGATGTTGTTTCTCGTGAACGGATTGTGTACCCTTTTAATTGCTAGCCGGTTTGTTTATTTAAATAAAATGCAAGTTAAATAATAACGTTTGAATGCATTTGCGTTACGTTTTTTGTTTTTATTTAATTTAATTTCAAATTCAAATTGCGTTAAGTTTTTTTTGTTTTTATTTATTTTAATTTCAAATTCTTATTGCTCCCGAGCTAGTCCATTTTATTATTATTTGCAATAATTCAAAAATTTATTTCTACTGAAAAGTCTTTAAATAACTTACATCACTTTTATTTCGAAATGTATATAGAAATTGTCTGTGCCATTCAAAGCACAGTCTAGGACGTCATTTTGTAGTAGTAGAAATCCTAATTAGAGTAACTTCCTTTTCTGCGAGGCCTGCTTGAATGCTGCGAATTAATTATACCCAGTGTACCTGGCACAGTATACACTCACACACAGACACATACTCACAATCGCACAGGTACTTATTTACACCCCGCTGCCACAACGGATACTGCGTGCTAAATATATGCACTTTCCTTCGGGAACTTTTGCTAACGAGCGACTGCATTTATTACAGCCGCCCACTGCTGAATGCGAAAGTTTGCTTTGGCATCAGTAACACTCTGAAAACGAAATAATGGACCGGGCGAAAGGATATTTTAATTAAGGAAAAGTTCCGGCGCGATGAAATAAATGCTGTTGCGAGTGTGTAACGAATCTAAACAATTTACAGGAGCTGAAACGTGTTTCTGGCGTGCATTATATTTTTATATACATATTACCTTAAGGCGGAATATTTAGTTTGTAATTAAAATTGTTTCATCTCATCTGAAGGAGTTGTTAATGAAAATTAATTATAAAAAAAACAGGTTCATTTTATTTAATAATATAACTTCTAAATTAGGCATATTATTTTTAAAATAAACCTTACAGTGAGAAGTAGAGAGGCACATAACGATGTTATATAAGACTAAAGAAATAAATTTTTGAAATATTACTCCAATCTCAATGGTTGATTCTCATTAGAAAATTTGTACTTAGACATTTGCATTTTTTATTTAGAACTAACAAGTGGAAATAAAACATTTAAATGATAATGTTTTATTTCTGCTTTAATTACTTTTTACAGCAACTAATCATTAGAATTCCCGGCGAATTCACCATTTTTACATGAATAAAGGTGTTTAGTTAGTGAATTCTAGTTGTGTTTTCTATAATAAATATGTTCAAACTTAACAGTTTGGTATTTTAATGTTCTTTGTCATTAAAAAGTAGATTTGATATTAATAAATTAAGATTTAAGAAAAAATAATATTGTTTTGTGTAATTAAAATTATCTTGACTCAACTCACATACATAAATATCTTATTACGTAATTATGTAGAAAAAAATATTAATTTGTTCTGACGTTAAACCATTTAATTTATATAAATAACAATCTAATCTTAACACGCCTTGAAAGCATAATTCACTTAAGCCCTGGCCAATTACATAATTCACCCTTAGTTGATTCATTAATGAAATTGCTAAATTGTAAAACATGTTTTCCTTTTGAAGGCGCAAGATCCGAATCAGTTGATTACTTAATTAGGCCCAGATTGGGCCCGGGGGTCGGAAAAAGGCGCGCACGGAAGCCGGCCGTCAGACCCGCAACCCACCCCCACCATCGGCACTGTTGTACTCCTGGAACAAATTTAATATTGGATCCCGTTCCGTGACAGAAGACATAATTCGAGTTGTTTTGCATCCTCGCCGGTTCTGTCACGAAGCCTCAAAATTTATGTTTGCAATGTAAACAGATAAACATCGCCGGCGTTTCTGCTCGTTCGGGGCGTGTGGTGTTCATATTTGTATCGTCTACTCGACGTTTTGTTGACACGGATCCATGGAATATTAAACACCTAATATAATGTAATATTTATTATTTACTAAACGCTTGTACATATATTTTCGTGGCGTATTGAGAGTAAGAAAGCTATGTATAACGTAAAAGCATTATATTATATAATATAATATAACATGGCAATTGATAAGCTCAGCAGTGCTGTCATTTTGCATCTCTCATCCTGGATATCTATGCATATATAGAACCTGCTAAGTATTTTTTGGTTGCTACACACAACGTAGATATGAATCGAAAAATATATTTATATAATACCGGGGGTCGAACTATTTCAAAGCCATGATTTTTTTTTTTGCCAAATTCGTTGATTACTTTAAAATATATTATGAGGCTAAAGACCACTGGTCGATAGCCAGTTTCAGAGTTGGAAATATATTGTGAACGTTAGTGTATTGTTAGATATTGTATTGTAATTGTATATTCCTTTATGTATATTATGAGTACTTACTTGTTAGTTCACTCTAATATAAGTGAGAGTGAACTAAAAATATGAAGCAGCAAAAGCAGCTCCGGATTAGTATTCGGTCAGCTATAAATAAAAATAAATACTGAGGTTAAGTTTAGGTACATGCTGTAAGAAAACAACGAATTGAAAAAATTAAACAATTTATAAAATTCATTCTTGCTTGTCTACACTCTTGATGGAAACGGATATTAATATTTGATAAAGAATGGTACTTGTAGTTTTCCATATTTTTATTCAGAATACTGACGCGTGTTTTGGTGTTTTCAAACCCTTATCAAAATACATAATGACTTGTTTTTCATATTTTTATTCAGAATTCTTTGTGTTTCGGTCTTTTCAGACCATTATCAAAGTACATAATGACTTTCAGACCATTATCAAAGTCATTATGTATTTTGATAATGGTCTGAAAAGACCGAAACACGTGTCAGTATTCTGAATAAAAATATGGAAAACAGCAAGTATCATTCTTTATCAAATAGAAACAATTTATGTTAATTATTTTAGAGAAACTAATTACAAGCATCATGGCTTCCAGGCTATTTGGTCGTGGATAATTGGATTTATGAAATGCTATACAGTTTAATAATTACAAACAAATCAAAGCCCACCTTCTATAATTTATTCATAAGATCGTGGGGTTTATATGTGTTTAGTAAACAAAGTTTGCATAATACATGTAATAGGTGCTAATCGTTGAAATGCGCCATTTAAGTTTTCGCCACGTTGGTTATTTGTTATTGCGACTCGGGAGCTGCGACAAATAAGGTGTAATTTAGGAAAGTTATGAAATTCGAATCGACAGTGTCACAATGAGCGATGGTATCATAACGTAATGAGTATTTGCGTTACGGCGTGTACTCATCGACGTAATGAGTTCGGCTCCGGCGTGACTGCTTATGGAGATATCACATTAAACCTAATGGAAGCGCGCCATCCAGCGGATTCAATTAGATCACACATCATGGCATCTGCATACAACACACACTCACACGTACACGCGGCCCCGCCACCACCCTCGCATCAATCCCCACAGCTGCACCTACATCAAGCAAACCAAACCGAGGGCGAGGCTTTGCTAATCCGCGAGCATCCATTCAAAACAACATACAATTCAATTATCATTTGTACGGTGATTACTCTTTATTACTGTCAAGAAAGGTTTTATGGATGGAGAACATTGAATTCGATTAATTTTATAGCTCATTTAATCGAATACAGGAAATATAAATTTATTACTTTCTGTAAACATAACTTAATCACAACTAGTATTTCAATAAAATAGTTAAAATAATAAATATGAATAGATTATTTAAATCTTCCAATAAAAATTGTAAAATTTCCAATAACTATTTAATACATTTTTTTGTTTGTATTATTTTTGTAAAAAGGTGATTCCATAATAAAATTATTATTATTATAAATGATATGATACAATGAATTGGAAATTGTCTTTAAATTTGCAGACAACCTAAAGTAATATTTAATTCAATGCGTGCTCAGAGAGTAACTGCTAATATTTCAAGCTCGCCTGCTTGTTCCAAAGACAATATTTCTTTGAACGAAATTTAAAAAAAAATAATTTAAAGAGAATGGTTGCAGAATATTTTTATATAGATTAAAATGGTTTCCCCTTCATATTTTGAATGCGATGTTTTCAATTTTTATATTAACTCTTACGATTCCAAAGATATAATTCACGCCTGTTTTTAAATGGACGCACTGTATAAAATTCATTGATTATAGTAATTTGATAAGTAAAGTATTCTCTTAATATAACTTGCATCTTGTCGGTTTGTTGAAATAAATCTGTATGAAGTAAATAAAAATAAGGGAATTAATTATTTCCCGGCGCATCCACCATTTATTTCTCGTAGCAAATAAATGTAAGTTTATTTTATTGTTACTGTTTATCCGCTGAAATATCTTTAAATGTAAGAAAGAAACGTTAATTGTTATAAATATAAAAGTGTATTTATTCACTTAGTCACAGTTATTTAAATAATTAAATAAAAATTATTTGAAAATCATTAATTAATAAAATATTTTCCCTTTCCAAATTCATTTTAAACCAAAGATTTAGCGATAATTATGACAACACGATATTAAATTAATTTAATAATGCCAAACTAAATTGCAATTACAGCCAAGGGCTGGTTCGAGCGGAGCGAGATGGCTTTCCCAGGATCGATATTCATATTACATCCTCCGCTATTCTATATGATTCGAACATATCCGTTTAAGCTCGGATTGATTCTCTGGTCAATATCCAATCTCTAAGCGATAGGTTCAATTTCAGAGGATTTCGTTTAAAGTGGTCCTTACTCATGTCCAGGTCCGCGGGGATTCTAGGCCCACCAAAGAAAGCCCTCTTTCGACCCCCTCCGCCGCACCTTCCCTGCCATCCCTTCGATTACCTATTTAAATATCCATTGAGCTTAAATTTACGGCGGAAAAGTAGCCGGATAATCCACTTACAAGAATTATCCGAGCCCCGGGAACAGCTTTATAACTTATTAATTTCCATGATGCGCTTACTCAGCAAATATAATAACGGTCTCGATCGGGCGAGAGGACAGGGGTGGGGCGGAAGGGAGAATATTGGGCGGGAGGAGGTTGTGTTTTTTTTATATGCTTTGGTTTTGTTTTCGTTCGGGCTAGTTCGAGTGCGAGTGACTGTAGGGATTTAACGAATTTAACGGTGCGGGCAAGTGGTGTCCCATTGCAATTGTCAATTGAGTGCAAATAGCGACTGTTCAAATTACAACTAATTCAGTGCATGCTTTATTTTTTTTTATTTTTTGTTTGATGGAGGTCCCTATCATGGTTTTAAAAACGACAAACGGTGTAATTAAAGTTTAATCGTTTTATTTTATTCAAAAATTCGTAAAAGTAAACACGAATATAGTTTCGTGATGTAATAAATTAAGAAACAAATTTGCATCTTAATGCGCTTTAAAAATTATTTACCATCTACAATAGAAATTAATTTCTCTTGTATCGTTAAAATCGTGCTAGAAGTCTTATATTTATTATCTAAGAACTAGATATTATCTTTCCTTCCGATGTAAAAGTGCTTCCAAATATAAAATTATAAAACAGAGCTGTATTGACGAGAGATAAATCCCTAAATATAGCACTCGTGACTTCGTTGTTAGTTTTCAAATTGTTTAAGTTAAAATAGTCATTTGAAATAACGTTCCAATTTTTTTAGGTAATTTTGAATTAATTTCTCACTTAACCTGTGGTGAAACATATTTCACTGTGAAACAAAACTGTGTGTGTTTTAATCAAAGTCTATTTTTTAGGTAAAATTGAATTTACAGAACCAACAAAAGAAGTTTAGTTTTATTTCAACATTCGCTCTAATAACATTTTTAAATAAAACATACGTCTGTAATCGTTTTGAAACGGCCGTGCGAAATTACCGACCGCTATGCAAATATAACAACAATAAAATTAACAACTAATGCTTATAACCTCATGAAAAATGTATTAGCCGCGCAATAAACGACAGATCCACGAGAATATACAATATATAAACAATGGCAATAAATTAGAACGAATTGTTTCGCAGCGAAAGAAGTTAAACTCGCGGAAACTTTCGGGGGAGTTAAATTCTGAAATTCAGGTTTTCGTCTCGGGGGCGCGAAACCCGCCCGTCCCGGCTCAAGGCGGCCGAGTTAACACCGTATGAAATTAACCTTAGGAGTTTGTAAAATGTCCTCGTCACCTCCGCGTAATACGTTATATTGTTCACAGTTATAACAGTTTAAATTGTTTTGTTGTGTAATTTGCATTGGGAATTCTCCCTTGCCATTCTGCCTCGCACTTTGTTTAAGCGTTAATCAGATTTTCGCGTCGCGGCTTTATTCGCAACGAGAAAATACAATGGAATTATTTACACAGGAGCGTTTTTTTGTCGTCGTCTTCCTTTGCTTCGTTTCGGTTAATTCATTACGATTCTTGCAGACACAAAAAATGTTTTTATGAATGAGTTATTAAACAATCTAATTAATTTGATTGTAAATCTAAATTCTTTTAATTTAATTTTTGGAAAAAAATTCACGTTCCAAAAAAAATCATTACTTTCAAATGGGTGAATGAAAACAAATGAAATTTTGTATCAATATATTAGACTAATGTGTGATTTTTTTTTTCAAATATCTCACTGATAAAATGCGGCGGTTGAAATAATAATCGTTAATATTCCCTTTTTTAATTTCCAAACAGCAGAAAATGTGTAAATGAGCGGGAACAAGCGATATTGTTTTATTTTACAAAATATTATGTCTATAATATCTACACAAATAATAATATCAAGATAATAACAATTTATTTATTATATAAATATTAACAAAACTGTTTGGAAACATCTTCACGTCCATCAAGGGGTGAAATTGTTTTTTTTTTTTGTATGTTCATTTTTTTTTATTTTCGGTTTATTAGCTGTTGACACGCGGTCGCGTGCGTGTTTTGATATGGGGGATTGTGTGTTCTCGCCTTGTCGCGTACACATTATGCTTTCAATTCAGATTTCAGGCTGAATAGACGACGCCGCGCGTCGCGACGCGCTTCCATCATGTGGCCTTCAATGCGGAAACATTGCTTACAAGAAGAAAATATTTTACACTGAAAGAAATCTGCTTTCATTACTCATGAAAAGTGAATGAAAAATTATTAATTATATGAAAGCTTTTCGAAATATCATAACATATACTACTGAATTTATACAACATCCAGTAGGGTATGTTATATAAATTTAAATTATCACGACCATAAGTCTTTCTGCCCTGTCGTAAATTTATGATGAAGTTAAAGAATCAGTAAAAATATAAATGATGAAATTGAAGTTTATAAGCTAGCTAGCATAGATTTATGCTAGCTAGCTTATAAACTTTAATTTCATCATTTATATTTTTTTGTTATTTTATTTCATTTTTTATATCAAACAATTTCTCCGTGCTCTCAGATTTTGAATATAATTAGAATGAGCCCCTACAAAGGCAAAGGCAACCATGAGATTATTACAAGACGTAATGTGAAAAACAAATGACAACCTGAAGCGATTTTTTTGCCTTTGCGCTCGCTGCTCCGGACGGGAAAATCGATGGCGCGCCCAAGTTTGCAACTTTAAATTAAATAAGAATGTTTACCCGCAGCCTGAAATTGTGTCAACGTCGCGATCATTTAGTAAAATATTTTCTAAACTAAGAGCGTTCAAAGGAAAATTGAAATCAATTATATTCCGTGTAACGAGAAAAAAAAAGGAATAACGAAGGAAGGAAACTGAATTCGTTCCGAGATTAGTTTTTACGGTGAAAAAGTAATCAAAAAAAAAAACGAAACTTAAATAATTTTTGTATTAGTATCTCTTTTTCTTTATTATTAAAATACTTTTAGAGGAAAGACCACTGGTCGATGGCCAATTGGCAAACTCTTACAGCATGTATTGTAATATTTTATGTTATATGTAGGTGTTGTAGTACGTTTGTCAATAAAAATTATGTATATATATATATATAAAATGTTTTTAAATAAAATGAAACAGAGATGATTCACACATTTGCAGTTATTTAAATTACAATTAAATTAAATAAGGAAAATTTCTGATCAATAATATTCTGAAATCCTGAAACACGTGTCCGCAGATAGCCTTGTAACAATTATTTGTTGTTTCGTTTCATTAAATATTTTCGACTCAAACCATTGCAATTCGCAATAGTACTGCGAATTGCAATGGTTCATAATGAAAAGTAAATACTCTTTTCATAATTATAATAAATGAAAGACGATGCTAGCACCATCTTTCGCCTAACATTTTATAGAAAAGTGTTTTTTTTATTTATAAAAAAAGTGTATTTAATTTCATAGTTATTCAAATAAATAAAATAAATTAAACTTATTTTAAAATAATTAATGAACTTTTTTAACCGCAGTTTGAGAGTGAATATTTTTTTCAATAAAGGTTTTATTTTTCTTTTTTTCTTTTTTCGATTAACTAAAAACACTCACCACTTGTACATAACCTGGGAGTAAATTCGAATAGTAGAATAAATAAAAATACCGGCGCCGGTTTTTCGACTCGAGCGGGCTCCATGGTTTCGCCACTTTAAACATTTCAATAATTTAAACGTCCGCAGTGTGAGTGAAATGAATTCCGCACGGTGTCGAGAAAACCCGCGCCTTCATGAAAGTAGAATTTTCCGACATCCAAAGTAGCCGCCTCGGAAACGGTTTGTATAATCAGAAAATCTCGTTCCTGTGTCACGTATACGTCGCGACTCGCTCCGATTGAATTTTATCGCGCCCAAAAGGGTTTTTTTTTTGCTTCGAGAGGAAATAATTTTATATAATTTGCCAACTGAATTCGATGAAGGGATGAAATTTTTGAATTTCATGTATTTTAGTTTGAACGGAAAAAGGAATACAACGTGGTATTAAATTATAAGACCTAAAATCAGGTTTGAATAAAATTTGGTATAAATAGAAAAGACACTGAGAAGTAGAGAGGAACATATAACGATGTTGTATAAGACTAAATAATAATAATAAATAAAAAAGAGTATTCTATTAAATAAAAATGATTTGAAAATAATTATTAAATTATTATATTGCATAATGCAACAAATTTTAATCCGAAAAAATTTTAATGTAAAAACAACAAAAGGAACGTTACTTAATTTAAGGCCATCTGCAGACACGTGTTTCGAGATCTATCCCTCGTCAGTACGGCTCTGCCTAATATAATTTAAAAAACAAGTAAGGAAGAATAGAAAAATATCCATGATTGAAGATTCGTTTTAAGTACTTATATAACATAAGTTAAAATATCACAGTAGCAAAATAGTAGCAAAATAAAAGAGGGAATAATTTATTAATTATTTTTAAATTCTTATAAAATTTATTTTAAATAACTGTGGCTATGTGAATAAATTCTTTTTTTATTATCAATATAATATTAATATTAGGTAAAGTCAAAATTTTGCCTAATCTTGATTTCAAAAATGAAATTAGTTAATATCAAGTATGTTAAAGTGTCTTTAAAGTAAAAATCTCGCCCAATACATTGCAGATGACTAATACCATAGGATAACTAGTAAAATCTGATCGCATTAAAAAAAATCAGTAATGTTCTCATTCTACTTTCAACAAACAACAACAACAAAAAAATGACAATTAAATGGAATAATTAACAGCGCGAACCGACACGATAAACGAGGGCTGGCAAAGCGCAACTCGCACGTTTTCTATTCAAACGCGGCCGTGCGAGATTTAATTAACTCGATAAACTCGGCAGGCCCTATTTTATACGCCGCCGTGAAATCTGTAAATTCGAGATTTTCAATGTCGTAAAATAATAAAAGTTCCCGAACAAAGGCCCCCGCCGGCGTTTTCATTTATGCCCCCCGTGCATTTTTAATGCGCCCGCTATATATCAAACTGATGCATTCAATTTGGAAAACGTTTCGAAATATCGCACGCGGAATTATTTATGTGTGTGTGTGTGTGCCTGGGGGAGGAAGACGGAGAGATCGAGTCAGGTTGAAAATACAGTTTGATATTAATAGTTGAACAGGTTGTTGTTATTTTACAAGAGAAGCGTTTGTTTTGTTGTCCTATATTATATATTTTTAATTATCTTATTAATAGATCCATCTGCATCATTATTATCAACAACAAAGTTTCCAATTTGTGTATGTGTCCATATCTCAATATCCGTCCGGAGCAAATTAATACCAGGAAATCCTAGTAGCCATAACAACACACAATCAAAATTATTAACTCCACTAGGAGAGTGACATCCATCATAAGGCATGGCCGTCGTCCCGTTCTTGCGGAACAGAATTGATTGCCACCCCTAAATCATAAAGCCAGTTAACCGCAGACAGCCCGACTGGCTTACAGATGCCCTGATACGAAGATACCAGGCGACCCCGACACAAATCAACCCTCTCCTTCCTCCAACTCCCCCGCTCTCCCCTCCCAGGACCAATACACTAATAGATTATCGATGGATGTTGAAATTAGCACGAGCTTACATTAATTAAATCCCTGTGAGGATTTACATATTTTATTCGAGAATTTGTGTGTGTATCTTGGGTACATTTCTCAATTAACACTCAGCAAAATATGTTGAAATACTTTTTAAACACTTAGTTAATTTAATGAAAATAAAATATAAACAGGATAAGTTCGCCTTTCTTTAGTGGACGAAACAATAATTCTCAGACCCAAATCGTTGACAATTTTTGAATTTATTGTTAACTAATACTGTATATTATTACAAATGGAAATAAACTATATTATTATTATTTGTGGGTTCACGCATTGCGGGTTATCGGTTTGTGACGGACATTGAGCAAATCACATACTAATCTATTATGTTTGTGTGGGTTTGTGGAGTCTAATCCATTTGTAAGAATTTCCTAACTATCGAGGCGGTTTTCAGAATGATGGCTTTTTGTATCTGTGTGAGTATATAAGGTGGTAAGTTTATGTCGTTTAAAAACTTTAAATGTTTACTTGATGTTATGCCAGTCGCAAAAATTACAATGGGTATTACATCCAGTTTTGCTTGTTTCCAAAATATTATTATTATTATATAATAATAAATCTATTTTTATTTTATTTCAATCTCTATTGGAAGCTGATATCAGGATTTAATAAAAAAATATATATAAGAAATTTCCAACTTGTTTCTTTAATAAAATTTCTTGTCGAATTCGCGCGATTCCGTGTTACTCACCGGCGCGTATAATTATCGAGGCATTCGATATCGCTAATAGATTAAATAAAGCGTAATCGATTTATCCGTGCACGTGCGACGCCGAGTTAATAGAGTGGCGAGAAATGTGTTTCCGCTGCAGGAACTTCCTGCAAGGGATGAAGTCGGCAGATAGAGGGATGAGAAAACAGGGTCGGAATCCGATCAAGTTCAATAGTCAATTGTAACAACGTACCAGTTCTCCTCTATTCCATTAGCGAGTCGCCCTCTATCTCCTCCGCCAGACAGTTCCATTTCCCTTAACATTTTTTTATCCGGCCGCTCTTTTACCTAGCCCTTATTTATTTATTACGAAAAATATAAATAAATTTATAAAATCAACAGCATACACCATATTGGATAAATTAATATTCAGCGAATAAAATAAATATTTGCATATTTTATTAAATAACTCCTAAAATATAAGAATTTCATTGATGAATTAAAAATATATATACTTTTTTTAATAAAAAAAAGAATTACTGTAAATTACTGTTTTATTACATCGTTAACGAATAAAAAAATGGTTGATTTTACATTTATAATCAAGCAATCCCATTTCTCCAAATCTTTTTTGTACATTTTTTTTTTCTGTACATTTCCAGAACACCGCGAGGCTAATGCCCCTCTATCTAAAGAAACTAGCGTTCGTCTCCGGCCCCCACCCCCGCCCACAATTTTTTCCCATTCTGTTTTTACTAATGTATCTTTAATGTGATTTTACTCCCTGCCATTCTTTTTGCCTCTCCCATCCCGGGGAAGATTCATGGGACGTCCGTAACTTTGTTTCCCGTATTTAAGGCCAATCTGATCGCGTGCCCGGCAATCATTAATCCGCATCGCTGAAAATCCGCGTGTTTGTTTTTCGTCCCCTTCATTTCGCCTGTCAAACGCACAAAGTCCGTTCGGTAATTAAGGCCCGGGGCGCGCGATCGAGGCTTGGGCTAATTTTTTTTTTCTAACGGCCGGGCGATGGAAATCATCGCGTTTATCCGAATCGTGATTAAATAATGTCGAAAGAGTGCCGCCGCGTCACGCATTATTGCTCGTGGATTACGGGGGTGTGCCTCCGGAAATGAATAATAACAAAAAAAATCGGGATTTTTTAATTAACAAACAGAGAGCGTGATTTGTGCAGTTTTGATTTGACAACTTAAATTTTTTATCTATATTCATAAATTACAATGAAATTAAAATGTAAGGCTTTAGTTGTTAAACAAATGATCTTACATATTTGTACTCTCACGCCCATTCTCATGCATCAGATTTTCATTTATTTGATTATAAGTGATTTATAAACTTATATTCACTTATAATCAGAAAACAAGCGTTTTTTTTTTTTTTTGAAAATCGCACAAAAATGTTTATTTTAAAGATTTTTACTAAACAATTTACTTACCTTATATACTTAGAAGCAATGAACACTTACCGATACATCTTTTTAAATAATAATAAAATATCTACGAATTGATGAAATCTCAATATACAACATTGACGTATAATTTAATTTAATTAAATATGAGTGGAAAATAAATATATCGATTTCTATTCGAGTGCATTATCAACTACACCACAGAGAAATGTGATGTCAAATCTCCATGCTGTGCTTCAAATCCACCTATATTCAATTTATACAGACATTTTTGATTGGCCCGACTACGATACAAAGCGCTAACCTGTTCCCATCTGAAGTAGAATGCAAATGTCGCATTTCTAATTAATTAATTTAAATAATAGAATATTTTGAAACTAAAATAATTAATATAAACGATACTTTCAACTGAAAAACTACTAACAAATATTTTTTATTAACGGTACAATGTTATTAAATTTTTATTCGTTAAATAAAATATTTTATAATTATAATTGTATTAGAAGCGATCTTTAAAATTATAATTGAATTTTATTCCTTTGTGAAAAAACTCTGAAAAACAATAAAAAAAGTATAATGCCACAAGAAATTTATTTATATTCCTTTGCATTTGAATTACAATATATTATGAAGTGAAATTGTAATTCCATTAAAATACTAGAAGTTTATAAAACATTTGCCTACAATTGGCGAATGCGCCGGGTTTATGTTATACAGTATAACAGATATAATAATCACAGGCGCTATTTTAAACATTAATCATTTACACATTCATTTTGCTTCATTACAACGCAATTGGCCAGAAAAAAAGTGTCAATTTTCAGGTAAACGTTTATTTAAACCCGGCGCATTCACCAATTGTGGACATACATTTTATTAATTTCTAACATTTATATAACAATTTGTATTAAGGTTTACAAGAACATGGCAAAAATTGATTAAGTATATCACATAAAAATTAATTAATTATTAAACGGCTACATCTTAAAGAAAAAAAAAAAACAATGAAGGTACAAGAAATTGTAGTATAGAAAACGATTTCTTGTACCTTCATTGTTTCTTTTTTTAAGATTTTTTGTTGTGTATATTCTTTCTAACTGCATTATTTGTTTTACAGTTACTAAAGCATATCAATTCCTTTTTCGTATAAGCCTTTTTCTAGATAAAATAAAACTGTATATCTATTACCAAATATGTTTCTTTAATCCAACATATTTACTAAATTAGATTTTCATATATTGAATTAAATAATATAAATAAGACGAAAAGACCTGTGGTATCGACCACATTTCGTAAAAGTCTTGTAAATAATATTTAATTTTATAAATTTACACGAATAGTGATGTTATATATATATATATATATATATATATTTGATTTAATTTCTGTAACAAAATTGAGTAACAAATCGATTAATGTTGGTTTAAATTCGGTGGCTGAATCTATAATGTGTTACGAAATATTAATAAACAATCAGTAATAAAACAAAATTCAACGTAAAAAACATAATATATTTATCCAATTCATCTTTTACAAAAACAAACCGTCCATCGGAATACAAAATATACATCACTATTGCAAATTCAAAAACAATTAAAACAATGGTGTTGTATTTATTTATATATGTATATATTAATTTATTTTTCGGAACGTATAAATTGACTAAAAAC
Source organism: Philonthus spinipes (assembly GCA_963082785.1). Classification (NCBI taxonomy): domain Eukaryota; kingdom Metazoa; phylum Arthropoda; class Insecta; order Coleoptera; family Staphylinidae; genus Philonthus; species Philonthus spinipes. The sequence goes on from OY720318.1 coordinate 20,599,035, forward strand.
CGCACGTGTGATTATCCAGTGTGTGAGTGTGTATGTTTGAAACAATCAATACAAAACATTTAAAAAAAGGAAAACATCCCATATAAAAAGGCACATGATGGAAAACTTGTAAAATGAAAACTTACTGCTAAACATCGCCCTTTACAACTTCAACCATCACATCGTTAACTATAAAAAACGTTTCACTTTCTTTGCGACTTAGTAAAAGCTACGAACACGTATAAAAAATGTATACCACAATATAATTGGCCGCGCGATTATTTAATTTAAATATCATTTATCTGTTGATTAAACCAAACAACCCGATTTTTTTTAAATATTTTTTTACGTTTTAAATAATTTGGAAATTAAATTAATGAGCATTTAGTTTGCTATCTGTGTGTTTCATCTTCTCGACCGTCTGTCCTGGTGTGATGTTAAATGTTGCTCCAAATGACGGCCCGTTTCGATTTTTCCACACTGGCTAAGAAGTTCCCGTAGACGGACCAGGCCGTTGCGGTTGTTGCTGACCTGGAGAATATTCCATGAGATCTTCAGGTGCATGCAACAAAATAACGACAGCATGCACACACATAGCATATACAGCAATTGATTATTAAGACAAGTACGAAAGAATGGTGCTTTATTATTATTTAATTAAATTTAATTAATTAAAATAATCAAAATCAATTAACAGTAATTGGTTTGAAAGATGGGGTAAGATTATAATTAATTTTATGAAAGAAAAAAAAAGAGAGAAGGAAATTATATGTTTTAATAAGCTTGAAATTTTCTTGTACGTTAAAAATTACTTACGTGTGTTCCTTGAGTACGGTTTCTACTTTGTTGGAATTAATCCCCCAGATGTAAACGCTACCATCAGCAGACCCAACCGCCACATATTGGCCGTCAGGACTAAATGTAACTCGAGCCCAATCACAACCAACTTTAAAGCCTTCACAGCTGAAATAAAATAAAGAAATACATTCGATAAGATAATTTAATTTATCGGACAATTTTTTCTCATTAAAACATTACTAATATTAAATTATACTTGTGAATTAAATTCACTTGGTTTAATTTAATAATAAAATTTAATTTGCTCGCATATACATAATTGAATACAGCAATTAATGTCCTTTTAACATGACTAAATTGTTTATTTTTTTCTGTTATTAAATAAACATAATGATATATAAGCATTTGCTCATAACATTTTTTGTTGTTGTTTAATATATATTGAAAATCTTTATTTCTGAGTATTACATTATATAATTTTATAATACATATAATATGAGGTCTAACAATGTGTAAATGATTGTATGTATCATTTACACATTGTTAGACCTCAGAAAATGGCTATCGACCGTCGGTCTTTCTGCCTCATTTTAATAATATTTTGAGTTTTAATAAATTAAATAAAAATTATTTGAAAATAATAAATTCTTTCTACATTTACCTCTGTGTCATTTTGCCTTATCATTTTTTTTAAATAATTAATTTTTTATTGTGTTTTTTCTAGTATAGAATTAATTTACTTTTGTATATTTTTTTTTTTTCTCTTGGCTTAATTTTTTGTATTAAACCATACAAATTATCTTTAATCTCATATTAGTGTTTTTTCTTGTTTATTTATTTTGTAATTTAAATTAATCGAATTTTACATAAATTATACTTTTCGTTTCTAGAATCATCTTCCCCGCAAATATTTAATCCTGTTTTGCATAAAACACTTTTCGAAAGCGGTTGATAATGCGCTAAACCACCATCCATACAGCAGCATATTTCGCCCGATAAAAAAATCTCTTAGATACAGCAACCCTTCTCTCTCGCCCGCATTCACTTTTCCAGCGGGACTGAGTACTTATGAAAAACGAGGTCGTTTATTAAATCGCCAAATTTTCCACGCGGGCGGAGAGATGAAGGAGTGCGGATCACGCGGGTCGAGGACGTGTGCGTGATCCCTGGAGAGAGACGCACCCCCTCAGCTATTTTATTTAACTTTTCAGCCGACGCGCATTAATAATAATAATAAAAAAAGCAGGAGAACTCAAACAGCGCCGATTTATACTCTCGCTCTAGTAATACAAGACACACGAGTTATTGTCTGAGAAGTTCGGGTTTTCAATCGTTTTCATGATACCTATATTTTGTTATTATGATATATTCACAGTGTTAAAGATAAGAATGCAGAGCATGAGGATATTGTAATTTCAGAGGAAAGAAAAATTGATATTTTGATGTAAAGAAAACCACTTTTAATTTTTTTAATCGGGCGAATATGCATTAGTGCAAACTGATGCAGTAAGTAGAAAACACTTTTTCATAACACACGGAGCTTCACGTAAAATACCAAATTTTTGCACCTGCCAGCTTTCTTTTAATTTTGAATGTTAATGTCCATATTCCCCATTAAATAAGTAAAACCCACATGGAAAGGTCAATGATTAAAATTAAAAAAAAAAATAAGTAAAACGTAATCGCGACATTTCATTTATTATTAATAAAATCCTGAAAGAGACGGAATTAAAATACAAGTAAAATAAAATACACAATCCTCCAAAACTCCTAAAGGATTTTATTATATTTATTCCCGAAGCTTTATTAAGAAACTTTTAATGTATTTCAGGGCACCTGTTTTGTCGTCCGGGGGAAAATATCTGATGGGAAATTAATTTCGCCCGCGCGCCCCTGCACATCCTCCGCCCCGGCGTCCCGGAGGAGAGCGGAGACGAAGTTATCCCTGGGAAACGTGGCAAGTGTTTTTCCTTTGAAGTCTGCGGACAGAAGCAAACATTCCCAGCAACAAGTACGCGGAGATGTGTAACGAGAACGCGGATTCCTCGGCGCGACCAGAAAAGGGAAATAATTAGAGCGAGCGCAGGATGGAAGTACGAGGGGAAAAATGAGGAGGGAAAAAAAAGAGAGACGCGCCGAGAGACGCAATTAAATCGGCTCGTGATTGGATTAAGTCGTTTGTGGAGTGGGTTGATTATGTTACGTTTTCGTGTAATGATATTTTGAGGTAACTCAATCTTAGATGAATACACTGATTTCCATCCATTTTATACTCAATAAATTTTAAATATTTTTAAATAAGCCAACTAAAATAAAAAATATATTATATATAGTTCATTCATTCTTTAATGTAATATTCATTTGCAAATTTAATTACATTTAAATTAATATTTATTAAGTATGCATCGATTATAAAATTAAATAAATTGAAGAAAGCATCATTTAGTCAGATTTTAAAATTCTGATCAATTTTTAAATCTTTCAATTTTCTCTAAACTGAACAGGGAATCAGATATTTATAAAAAATGTTTTTAGATGTATACCTGGTCGCGTCAACACCCGGTATATAATCTGTATAAACAGATATATACGGAAAAACATAGAAAATAAATAATTAAAATTACTAAATCGAATATATAATTTATATCACCAACAGCAGGTGTACATTATGTAATTCAATGTCCGGCGTGGGTATTTGCCCGTGAAGTAGTTGTTTTAATGTGCATTTGTTTAACGTACTTACGTAGCGTAAGTCAAAAGTCACAGAGCTAAATGTGGAAATAATTTATTCATTATTTTCAAATCATTTTTATATAATATAATTTATATCTATTAATTGGCTATCGAGTAGTGGCCTTTCCGCCTAAATACTTTAATATTATTCTATTAAAACCAAAACCTAATTTGTTTTACAGGTAAAAAAAAATTCGTTGCTGTATAAATTTCCATCTGTGTGCGTGATGAGCTAAACTGATCGCAGACTGGAATACATCAATGCAATTAGCATTTACACAGTTTATTCAACGCATTCAATTTACTCGACGCACCGCATCAATCAATCCCCGGCTGCAACAACAAACACGGCAATGCTATAATTGCACCCCGTTAGAAATTAGTAAATAAACATGTTATTACGTGGGCCGCGTATTATTTCGTCGGTGGCTAATAGTCACTAAAACTCGCCAACTGCGAGAGCTTATTTTGTTATCATTTGATTAACGGCGCTAATGTTAGTTTGTGTCCGTCCTATTCGAACGGCATGTTTAAATTCGTTAATTAATTACGGGCTCAGTCAGTTTTCGGTATGTCCCGCATAAATACAAATTAAATTGACAAATTGGTGCTGGCGTAGGTTAAAATGTAATTAAAACTTAAATTGTGTCAACCTGTTTAATTAGTCAGAAAAAAATAATACGTACATTAAATCAAACTCGTAATCAATACTCTATATATGTAGCAAATAATTAAATAAATTATTAAACAGAAATAAATTTAAAATTGTGAAAAGTATTAATTAATCATCAATATTAATGCCTGTCAGCTTTTAAAATTAAAATTTAATATTAATTTAAATTAACCCTACACCCATTTGGGTAGAAAGGGTCATTGAATATATATTTATTAAATGAAATTGATATTCCTTCTAAATTATATTTATTTCAATGAATTGTAAAAACATCATATTATATTATTAGCTAAAGTGGAAAAAAACATCTCTGATGGGATTTGAACCCATGTCCCCCGATTGCCAATCGAGTGCGCTACCAACTAAACTCAGATATGTTTCTTTTCCGTTTTATTATTAGTTAATTTAAATTATCACATCGAATGCCATTTTTTGTAATTTAAATGATTTAATTAATTCCAAATTAATTCTGTTCTTAATTAATGTGTGTAGCGAATTTATAACAAAATAATTGCGATTATTCACGTCCCGCCAATAAGTTCCCTCTGTTACATACAATGAAAGTAAAACGAAAAAACTGAATGAAATGCCCGTAACGTTAGGTAAATGACCATTGCAAACAAAAGCGCTTGGGCTATTAAATCCGTTTGATAACGGCGAAAGCACGTACATGTAGTGAGGACTCTAAAGGGACGTGCCGCCCCCGTTGTAGATTAAAAGTTATGCACCCAGCGATAAGACGTGCGCCCCACGATCGCCGTTGTTAAATAAATTCCCGGCGATAAATTGAAAGAGCAAATGAATGTTGAAAATGGACCAACCCAACGTTACAAGTAAGATTTATTTGCTGAACGGAGAGGAATAATTGCTTTATGTGATTTAAAAAAAAAACGAGATTGAGTAATTCTCAATAATAATAGTCAATGAATATTGATGCATGCAGGGTGATTTATAATAGGTATACAAAACTTTGGCATGGGAATGGTAAGCAATTTTCACAGAGTTAATTTAAGGTCTGCTGAACTCGAATCCGCTACGTTTTTATTCCGTGTAGATTTTTTTTTTTTTTCGAATTTTCAAAGAAAAATGAATAAGTTAAAGTCCCTTACAACTTTTTTCATAAAAAATAATTTTAGGCTGCCAAGGGCTCAAACTTTCTACAGAGATAGTTTAGAGTCTGCTGAACTCGAATCTGCCATCAGAAAGTTTATAATCCGTGTAGAAATATTTTCTTTTTAATTTTCAAAGAATGGCGAACAAGTTCAATGGTGTACCCCTTACAACTTTTTTCATAAAAAAATAAAATATTTCAGACTGCAAACGGCTAAAACTTTCTATAAAAGTAGTTTAAAGTCAGTTGAACAAGAATCGGCCATCAGAAAGTTTTTATTAGGCTTAGAAATATTTTTTTCGAATTTTCAAAGAAAAATGTTAAAGTTCAAAGAAGTACCCCTTACAACTTTTTTCATTAAAAAATATTTTTGGGTTGCATTGAATCTTGTTCAGTTTATATACAGTAAAATAGTAATAACGACAAGTTTAATAACTATAATAGTAAGTTTTAATTGAAATAATTAGAGAAACCACATGCAACATAATCCCAGCTGTCTATATTGAAATAGTTCAGATGTTGTGCGGCAAACATTCGCAATTTGCGATATTCCATTTTGACAGAGAGGCACGCGGACGCTTTGAATATTCGAACCGTCGAGGACGGAGGAAGAGGATGTGCATCGCGATTCCAGCAGATACGCTCAATCGCACCTTAATCCCGACGACTGGTTACACATAACGACGAATGAATCGCTTTGAGCGGGAGTCCTCTATTCCTCCTCTATTTCTCTACCCGTTATCGGGCCCCTGCTACTTCTTCCCTCCAGATAAACTCGAATGCAACCAATGTGAAATGACTACAAGACCGTATCAAACGTATCTTAGTATATTACCCACCGGTAGGAGCTCATAAACGTCCATGTAGAACAACTTATTCAGCCTGAGTCGATGAGGTGAAATTTGTTTGTATCTCTTCCCCCCGCCTAACCTGTGCGGATTCGTCCGTTGAGATTAAAATAACGCTCAACTTTTCCTATTTATCCGACACCAGGATCTCTTTTACTGCGCTTCCTGAACACTTTCAGATTTTAAACACGTACTTTATTACTTGCGGTCGACTATCCGTTTTTAATCGCTCGAGAAATTATACGGTCGATCGATGTTGCCTTATTTTTAAAAGCAATAAATTAAATTTGTTTCCAAGAAATAAATCATTCTGATAACATGAAATATTAGCTCATAAATATTTAAATACAGTATTTTCTCATAGAAAGCAATAATAACATTTTTATCAGTGATACAATTAATTTAACATTATAGCTTTTTTATATACTGTATTAATATTGGAAAATGTCTTTAAATTGTATTTTAAATTGTTTAATATCTACAAAAAAAAATAATTCCTCTAAAATTTGTGCGAACGAGCGCACTTAAAAACCTGTAAGAGAAATTTTAAGATTTGGCCAGTTTTGTTTATATTTAATGATATTATAGATAGGGACAGATAATTTTCATGACTCATTTTTTCTGTATTCGCTGTTAGGTCAGAATTGATTACGTTGGAACAGGCTTAAATAAAAAATACATTTTGTTACATTTTCTACTTTTTATAAAAGTATTTTAATTACGAGAAGACTCTTTATGATTGTTTATATTTGACTCAATTTGCATGAAAAGCAAATCTCTATTTCATTTTTAAGCCACAACAAATATAGTACTCACCAAAACGTCTGAATCACTTGATTCTTCCGCAGATCCAAAAGTTTCAGAGTATCGTCTCGGACGCAGCTGATTAAATATTTGCAATCTGAAAAAGGAATTTTAATCAATTTAAACATTTGTTTAAAGTAATGCACACATTTTTATTCAGACTATACAAATAAATACAAAACAATAGATTGTCTGGTTTGTTTTGTATAACACTTTATTTTTACTTGTGACTGCAGTTTCGGCAAATTCATCTTCGTGAATCACTTCATGTTTAAAATGATAGTATGAGTCACTTCATGTTTGATAATTGCAATATGAATCCCTTCTTGTTTGATAATGACAAGCTGAATATGCCGAAAGTGCACTCACAAGTAAAAATAAAGTGTTATACAGAACAAAGTTTAGAAGTGTTTTTCATTATTATATTTAAATGGATGTATAACGAAGTAGAAACCTCCACAATTGCAAATATGGCAAAATTAATTGGTTGAAAAATACACTTCATTTGTTTCACTACTTATTTTATTCCCTCCAACTTGTATCGACTCTCGTCATTCTCAAAGAGTGTACAGAAAATGATTTTTAAATGAATATATATATACATATATATATATATATATAGAATTTTTTATTATTATAATTGTTTAGGTAATAAGGGATCTAAGAACTGGCGAGTCCTAGATATCATCAAACTCATTTACTAAAAGTTTTCCCACGCAAAAGCAAAAAAAAAAAACACAAATTTTCACCTCTCCATTTTCCTTCGGATTTATTCAATCCATTTCTCGCAACCTATTTTCCATTCGCGAGTGATATAGTGAACACTATAAATCCGGCTGCGCGTTTGTTTTACACCGCGTTTTATTATCGCGACGAAATCACCCCATTACGTAACGGCGAAATAAAATTAAACTTCTCGCCCCCTTCCCCCGAAACGGCGGAACGAACTGAAAACAATAGAAAAACGAAGGCAACAACGGCCGAAACGGCCGACGCACTGTTTTTAATTCAATTCCAATTTAAGTCGAGTGGATTGAAATCGGTAACGAGTTTTAGATAAGTAAATGAAATTAAACTCGGGGCGCGGACGTCCTCGATGCACTCCTCCACCTGCACTTAAGAATTAAATAACTAGTTCGCGGAAAGAAAAACGAACAAGGGATTACGAAAATAAAATTAAAAAAAAAGTGGAGAGAGGACGAGGGGGAAATAGCGGAGGGTCGCACTTGGAAAAAGACGGAGAAATAAAAATACGGAATTGTGTTTTGGTGAATTTGCGCCCGCTGAAAGAATTTCAGATGGGGTTGTTGTTGAAGTGAAATGAGCGCTCCGAGAAAATTACCTTTTTTTTAGTCATTGCCGTATACGAATAAAATTATTATAGTTAATTTATTTCGTAACTTAAAAAGTTATTGTAATTTTGTTTCCTTATTAAAAACAATTATGCTTACGCTCAAGAAATCTTTATTAATTTCTGTATTTCATTACCTAAAAAATAAAACAAAATATCTTTCCTCTTTCTCCATATTAAAAAAGCCTTTGATACAATCCAGCATTGTAATATAAATTCCTTAAATATTATTTTTCTTGTAAGTGTTGTAAATTTAAATTAGTCAGAGAAATCATGACAAGTAAACACAACGAGGAGAACTAGACAAAGACAGGCACGAAGACCGTAAGTCGATAGCCATTTTCTGACAAAAAATGTAAAAACTATGATTTAATAATATTTAAATTATAGTTTATACATTTTCTGACAAAAAATGTGAAAACTATGATTTAATAATATTTAAATTATAGTTTATACATTTTTTGCATTCATCATTTATGTACCATCTACGCAAAAATATTTGTCATTTTTTTTATTTTTTTCTCCTAAAACATAAACGAGCCTCACGTTGAATTCAATATTAGAGATTAAATATTTAATTCAATGCAATATACAGACAATTTAATTCATTAAAATTATATTTCAATAATAATTCATATAATTAATTAATTCAGTTTTACATTAAATAAAAAAACATAATAATTTCCCGGCGCATTCACCATAAATTCAATCCATTTGTGAAAATCCCGGCGGATGCACCAAATAGTTTCTAAAAAGTAGGATAAAATACTCTTTTCTAATAATAATAATAATAATCTTTATTAACAGGTTTATACAGAAAAATATACAAAATAAGGCCGAAAGAGCTCCGGTCGATAGCTGATCTCTTAAGAATATATATTTGTTTTAAAAAAATGTTATTCCAAAATAACAATAATATTTAACTGTTACGTAACAAATAAATAAACGGATTTGTGGTATATTAATTTTCATTGATTTATTTTATGCAAATCAATTACGTGTATTTTAATTATTTATGAATTGAATAATGTATCATGACTGAAAAATTATTGTTACTAAATAACATTTTATTTACTTTTCATTTTCATACAAAAATATTTTCGAAGTTTGGACAGTTTTTTTGTCGTAATAATAATAATAATATTTATTTTCCCTCTATATTTATATAATAAGTAACAATAATAAATTCTCTGCACAGAAAAGGAAAACAAGACACGAGTTCAAGTAGATGTGGAAACATCCCTTGTTCTTCCACTGTGCTTTGGGAATGAATAATATATATAAGCATTAAACATTCTCAAATAAAAAATGATGCATTATACAAATGTTATTGTTATGCAACAGCAAGTTTCCATTATGCAGGTGTACAGTTGTTTTAACGTAACGTAAGTCAAAAAGTCACAGTAGCTGAAAAGGGAATAATTTATTAATTTCTTATTTTTATTTAAATTGTTTAAAAAAAAATTGCGAATAAAATTATTTAAAGAAATATTATTTCGGTAAATTATTGATCGTCATTTATAACAAATCGTTCCTCTTTTTTTTTTTCTTCTGGAACGGTTGCAGGATTAACCTTTTTTGTACAGATACTTTAGAACTCAATTAAGATAACAATGATGCTTCGAACAATTCGCGTAATCTGGATGGTTTTTGCGTAGTAAAGATAAGGAAATCGTGTAAAAATTAATCGCTTTATTTGCTATTAGAGGGCGGTCGTTAAAAAAAGAAACTAAGGCAATCAAAATAAACTGCAATCCGCGGTTTGGCTCCCCTCGGCGAGGGTCGTCAAATCTCTCCGTGAAACGAGGCTAAACTAATTGCGAATGTAGATTTCTGTTAATGGCCGTAGGGGAGCACTTTTATTCGCGACCGGAATTGTCTTCATTCGAGTGTATTCCCGATTCGCACTCACTGTAAACTAATTATGCAAATATCCCGACTCCATCGCCCTTCAACTGCCATTCGAATCGTACCGAAAAAAAGCTATGTTTTATTAAAAGGAAGAATACTAATAATGCTAATAATAATATTTTATAAATCGGAATAATAAAAATACAGCATTGATTAGAAAACAATACACGCATACGAAATAAGATAAAATTAATTATATATAATTGTTTTTTGTTTGAATCTATATTTAGATGTCATATAACTTCTATGTCCTTAGTATTATAATAAATTAAAGACGACGCAAGTGCCATATTTTGCCTAATTTCAAATGGCATCGTCAACGATTTGGTCTATTGTAAATGATCCAATTTAAAAAAAATGTATTTTGGAAGTGTATAATTTGATTTGATCGAATGAAATTAAAGAATATAAATCGCCTATTCGTTTTCAACATACAGAATTTAGAGATAAAAAAAATATTTGAATTCAGTTATTAAAACAGAAATCTACAGAAATCCTTACAAATAATTGTGTTAATATGCTATATTCGTATTTGAGAGTACACACCAGGTATTTTGTTTATGAGTATTTTTTTTATGAGAAATATTATTTAAAATTCATTTCATTCGTTAATTTTTTTACGAAAAAAAAAAAAAAAAAAACGTTATATTGCTGTATAAACACGACTTTTGCCTCTAATTAGAAGCACGGCAAGTATAAAAGGAGGTCGAGAAATCAAAATGAAATTAGCCCGAGTCGGACTTGTTTAATGTGTGGTAAAAGCACGGGCGCGATTTTGCATTATTCAATGCGTGCGAGACGGGGGAATTCGTAAATAATTCAGCGGCCGGGGGCGGAATCAGTGGGCATTAACGGGGAGGCCCTGCATAATTTACGGGTGTCCTTTATACCCCTGCACCCTCGCGTAATGCACTTACCTCTGGTGAGATCCAAGGACGTGACCTTCCCGTTGAGGGCGATGTCGACGATGGCGCTGTTGGATTCCGCCCGCGTGTCCCAGAAACGGATCTTCCTGTCGAAATGGCAACTGATGATTGTCGAGCCCGCACCGTCGGCCGTCACCAGATCGTTACAGCTTGATCCCGTGAATTTCGTTTCAATACCTGTATAACAAAAAAAAAGAAAATATACATGTTATTCTGTCAATGAAATATCAGATGCAATTTTATTGTACTAATAATATTTAAAGGATAAATTAAACATTGATTTTTCACTATTTTATTTTTTAAACATTATTAGTTCGAAATATTTCACGAAGTAATAAATAAGAACATTATTCAAGAAAAAAAAGCAATTTTGTTGGTTTTGAAATAATCGAATTATAGTATATATAGTATAAATTGTGCTGCCCATGTGTATTTAAAAAAATGTATTAATTTTTGTTCATATAAAAATCACTATTAAAATTCACTATGTGTAAATAAATATTCAATTGTAGCAGTGTCTTTACAATATATTTTGTTCGTCTTCACTGCATAGGGCAGCGAAGACGGATGTTTTGCTGAAAGTTTAACTTTAGAAACAAAAATTACTCCTGCAATGTGTTTCAATTCTATCAGCTTGTAATAGTTATATAATGCAGAATAACTTAAGAACATTCCGTAATCTTTCAGCACAAATCCTTTCAAACAAAGTTACATATCGGAAAGAAATTAGTCAACTACAAAAAAAAATAGTGCTCGCTTTTTTTGCGCATTTCATAACCTAATTAAAATAACGAGATGTTTATTTAAAACGTACGCGACGTATTAAAGTTTCAGTTTTGCTTTCATCAGACTTTAAGCGGATTAGGAAAATCACGAAATCCCGTCACGTAAGACTAATTAGGTGTAACGCATCCGTAACGACAGCTCTGGGAATTTGCGGCAAAGACAAGATCCACTCATCCTCTCCGCGCCGCACATTACATACATTAAGTCCACTGAATACGTGTGCGCGTCTATTCCTTCGGCGCTGTGCATTTACTTGTACAACACACGCTGAATTTTAATTGTTTCAATTGCAGACACTTTATGCGACTACACAACCGTTCTGGATTTAATCAAGGCGGCTGGGTTATTTTGCGAGTCATTTATACACTTATAACCTCCATTTTTTTTTTATACATAATCAATAGTAACATTTTTTATTTTAATTTACATTAATAGCGAAAATCATAGTACAAAGAAACTGTGATTTTCGTTACTTTTTTATCAAAATTATCTAATAAGACACTATGGCAGAAAGATTTCTGTACGTTATACAATTACTGTTATATTCTATGATAAATTTAAATTTATTATGATAAATAAGTCATAAATTTATTTGTGCGAATCATCGGGATAGTTCAGTTAGCTAGCAAAGATTTTTTCGTTGACATAATCATATTCATAATATTGCAACAAAAGTGAAAGAAGAAACTGGAAAGATCACTGTCACTCTCACTAATGCTTATTATTTAGATTGATTAATAATATATGTTTAAACATTTGCCTTGAATTAACTTTTATTTGTAGTTTTTTTTGTTTCTCTTTATTATTCTGTATTTTTACTTATAACAGTTTATATTTTTTTGTAAAATGGTTTATCCGTTAATAAAGATTTATTTATTTATTTTTATAAATAATGTAAATAAAACAAAAATTCAATTAAAATTAAATGTTGTTGAAATTTTCGCTAAATATATTTTTATTGTTGTTATCATTTAACGTTGAAAAATTATGATAAAAAAATCAGCTCATGGTTTCGTGTTGTTATGATTTCATCAATAGACATGGCAGCGATCAATCATAATTTCATCCCATCCATCATCAGAACACATATCTTACTCGGTTATTAATGCCGGCGTGAATTATAAAATTGATTTATAAAGATGAACACACATACACTCCATAGTTAATATCGCCCATCAATCAAATATTGCAGCCATAATGAGCCTTGATGGTTAATTCATTTTAGATATAATATTGAAATCCACTCAGGGCATACTGTAAAAACAAAATTGAGATAAGTTGAGTACTTTTTATCGCAATATTTACTAATAGTACATGACTAATTTATCTTGACGGTCTGTTCTGTAATTAAGCTCTTGGAAATGCTGTAAAAACCAATTTGTAAGCAAACTATGTTTAATAAGATTTAAAACAAAAAATCATTAATGTGTTTTATTTGAATTATTTTTTTTATTTCGTTATGAAAATTCTGTTTTGCAATAAACACGTCGGTAAAATCCCGTTTGTTGAGAGGGCCGCGGAGATTACGCACGGCATTATTTTAAGCGAGTTAATTTTTGAGGACGTCTTAATCGCACACCTCGGGATGATAATGCGGCCGGGTTTCTCGGCGGGCGCGCCGGGGCTGAAAAAACCATTAATTCAAGCCTCTTAACTGGGACGGCACAAAGGCGCCGGTATGCAGAATACAGATAAGTGTTGAAAAATGTTGACTCATAATTTAATTTAAAATCAATTTGGCCGGGAACCAGCGGCGGCGGCGGCGGCGGCGGCGAATTTCGGTGATGAGGTTGACGGAGATTTGCGATCAATCCGGCCAATCCCATTTCAAATTTTACCGTTTATTATTTTTTTTTTGTTCTTTTTTTCTTACTTAGGAAATGAATTATTCATTTCTGTTTAAACTTATAACGATTTAATTATACTTTTAATATTCTATAATATTTCATTAAAAATCTATTCAAACAATTACTTTTCTTGATATAAATTATATATATCCCGGCGAATGCACCAAAATAAATATAAAAACATTTGATTGATAAGGCTGATAAATGTTGAAAGTTCATCTTCACTTTTATATAAATAAAACAATTTATAACTTTCAAATATGGGCTATCGACTGGAAATCTTTCTGCCATATATATTTTTATAAACATTAAGTATACACAATACAATAAACATGTTTGTCTGTCATGTCTGTCTTCGCTGTCCTGTCTTGAATTAATAGTAATGTGTAATGAAAAAATGTCTGCGCTAGCTAGTTGGACTGTCTTGAAGCATATTAATGATTTCATGAATATTGAGAGTCATTTCACACATTTTCAATTATTCTTGTCGTACACGAATTTACATAAATATTTTATATTTTATTAAATCCAACCACCAATCTCTTTTATTAAATGAATTTCGTTCAATAGAAAAATATCAGAAATTCAAAAGAGGAAATAATTTATTAATTATCCTATAGTTCAATAAAGAAAAGAAAAAATATTGTGATTAAAATCTCTTCACATAATTCAAAATAAACAACTAGAGTATAATAATTTTTAATTAGAAATTTTCGTATTTAAAGTTTTTAAAAATTAAATTGGTTGCTGGTCATAGAGTATATTATTATCTAATTACTTTATTTTATGCCTTCATTCTTCACATTACTTTTAGAATAAACATGTCAATCGTAATTGAAAGTACAGAAGTCATCAAACGGACAGTGGTGTTATTAAATTCCACCTCGGGCAATCAATTACACCATCTGACAATCGCGGAAAAAGCAGTACATCAAAAAAAGATAGATACGATTATCCGGAGCTTCGTTGAAGCGTCCCCCGATGAAATCATCTCGTATATATATATTTTTTTTGTTTCGTATTTTTTTTTAATTATTTTGAAATTGCCATCACGCCCCGCCGTCGACCGGCGCGCATCAAAACAATGAACCGTTTAATTCATCAAATGAAACAAATTAAAACCAATTAAAAGCGAAATTGAAGACCGGACGCGAAACACAAAATTGATCGGTGCCCCCCGATCGGCGCTGGAAGGAAGAGGCACGCCCGCCCAGCAGTCCTTTTATCAACCGGACGGATAATAAAAGGACGCCATTAATCAATAGCCGGGCACGAACTTCGGGATGAAATCGGCGTTAATTTTTGCCGGCCTGTCCGGGTTCATTACCTGCTGTACCGAGAGCGTGACTCAAATTATATTCCAATAAGACGACTCTCTCTCTGTGCCAATAACGCATAAATCCTTCCTTCAGGAATGCGAACCTCTTCCGATCGCGAAGGAAGAATGGTGGATAAAACCGGGTTTTCGATGTTTAGTTTTCGATATAATGAAACATCCGGGTGGTATTATAAATTAATTAATTACACGGAATTTATAGGAGCGGGGTTCATCAGATTACATTCAGGTTAAGAGGTGTATTAATTTATGAGCTATACACTGCGATTATATTTTTTTTTTTCTAAGTACTTATAATGCTTCATAAACTAGAAACATTTAATTAAATACTCTCAATGAAACAAAGATTACTCACATCAAAAATTGAAAATTATATTTAAAAAAAAATCAATTGTAAATGTTCACACTTATTAAGACTTGCTTATTATCAATCGCTCAAAAAAATATTATACGAACAACGCCGAATCAATGCAGTTTGTTGCGAGCAAGGTTTCTGTCGTCACAAAAGGCGTGACAAGCCGATTCGAGAAATTTTCCTTTCCAAAAGTCTTTCAGCTATGCTTATTCTATTTGTGAAAGAACTTTGAAAAGGAATTTTTTTTATTCAATCTAGTCTTTTATTGGTTGATTTTTAATAAACTATTCATATTTATTTCATACAATATGAACTACCAATGTCTAAATATTAAAACCATTATTTATAAAACAAATTTATTCATGAATAGATTAATCCATATAATTTGAATAAATGCATGTTCTACGACTTTTACTGTGAATGTGATCAGTTAGAACGGTGGTAATTTCAATTTCTCAGTTGATCGAGCCCATTCTCCACCACCACACTCACCACCCTTCCCGTTCCATTCGCGACTTTTTCCTTCTTTTTTTTTTTTTCATTAACCCCGATAAATCACGCCCTGCTGAAACCTAATCGTCAGGTTTGTTTTACACTCGATCGACGTCTCGCCGCACATCCATCTTCCCGCCCTCCTTATTTAACTACCCCCTGACAATGCGACAGGAAAAC
The DNA here is from genome assembly GCA_963082785.1 of Philonthus spinipes. NCBI lineage: Eukaryota > Metazoa > Arthropoda > Insecta > Coleoptera > Staphylinidae > Philonthus > Philonthus spinipes. The sequence continues at coordinate 20,615,165 of OY720318.1, forward strand.
CCCCACGCACGCGTTATATCGAATTACCGGGGCCTTTGATTGAAGAGCACACCAAATATCAATTTACCGCGCCGTAAATGTATGTGTGTATAATTAGGGGCCGCTGGAAAGATCTGTTTGTAAACAAGGTGTGTTCACCAGACATGAACACGGGGATGATTAGACGACCGGGGCTTCGCCAAATATCCTTAATTAAATTAATACAGGGCGAGGAAGGACGCCGGCATCAGCATCGGCGCCGGCGTTTCTACATAGACAATATTAATTCTACAACATTCTACCCTTCTGTACTATAATTAAGCCCTTTGGAATTATTACTGTATGTACATTATTAGTAAGTAGGCCGCCATTTAAACCCTTCATTACGTTCTGCATTACGCCATGTATAATTGGATATCAAGGAATTTCTCATTTTCCGCAAAAGTTGTAATTTTCATTTCTGTCGTTTATGAAATTTGGTAATTTCTGTACCTTTCCTTACAAAAAAATTGTCTCGTATTAGGAAAGTATAAATTAATTTTCAAGTCACTTTTATTATCTCAGAAGAAGGCGAACATTTAATCGACGGCCACAATTATTTAGATTGTAATGAATTAAAACAATATACTTACAAGCCCTACTCTTGAGATCCCATATTTTTAAAGTACGGTCGTGGCTTCCGGTAACCACCTTGGAAGGATCCCCTAGGAACTTGGCAGCGAGCACCTTTCCGGAATGTCCCGTCAAGGTATGCTGTAAATAAGTTAAAAAAATTAATATTGTGTAATTAAAAAAAAAAAAAAAACATAACAACAGTATCAGAAATGTTGTAAAAATCAAACACGTTTCTTATATTAAAGAAAGAATCCATAAAATTAAATATCAAATTTCATCATTTTATTATCTATTATAAAATGTTTCACCCCATGAATAAATTCAGATAAATTTTAAATTTTCTTGAAAATGGGCTAATAACCCGAAACTAGTGGAAAATTTAAAGTTATTCAATCTAATCTGTGTTTAATTAGTTGATTTTTTTTTTCATATTTATTTCATAAAATTCAAATAACATTCTGTATATTACAATAATAAATTTATTCGTTTCAATGAAAACACAAATTCGCCGGGAGGCAGGAGGAAACATTCAATTGCGAGCGATTGCACTGTTTTATCAATTAAAACCGTCACTAATAACACACGAGCTAATGACAAATTGTCATTGCTGGAGGAGAGAGCCTTCGATAAAATCGAAAAAAAGGAAAAAATCGAGGCCGTGTTCGTTTCAGCGGAAGAGAACCTTTTCCTCGCTTAGAAATTGAATCTTCGACGATTAATCACTCCGGACCGTAAAAATAAAACATAAACGTCCGATACCCGATGAAAATGCACACCGGCTTCTGTATACCCCCGAAAAAAGGAAACAATGAATGTTTCCTTATTGTTTCTGACAATTAAATTAAGAGTGGTTGTATTTGTTGGAATAAATGTAATTTATGGAGTAATATTTATTCACGTATAATAATTACTATCTAAAATTCTATTTTAACAATTATAATTGAAACTATCCTTCCATTAATATATAAATATACAACCTAACTTACAATTAAAATAAAATGAGACTGAATTGCTTTATATAAAATTAAATTCAATTTATTTAATTTGACTGAATATAATCGATTTAATTTAACCAATTTAATTTAACATCTTTAAATTATGTAAGTCAGAGCTGTACTGATGACGGATTAAATCCCGAACAACTACTTCTCTGGCAAATACCACGCCGGATATTGAATCACATAATGTACACGTGCTGTCATTTAAGAAAAGTGTTTTGATCGTAATAAAAAGATATTTTCATTACAATTATTTAAATTATTCATTCTATAATTTAAAACAAATTTCATTACGAAAAAAGCTTCAGGTGATATGCGGATTTAAATTTGCTTAAGCATTTATTTCTGCAACATGAACGCCCGTACAACTTATTGTGCGCTCGAAAAAGTTTAAATTAAATTATAATAACTGTTTAAAAGTACAAACATAATTAATTAAAATAAAACTTTTTTTTGTGTCGTCCATTTCACTTTCTGCTCATCTGCGTTTCATTTAATTCCATTAAATTACCCAATTCTAATTTGTACCCTGCAAATAAAACAACTGCACCCTTGTTTCGTTTTATTTGTACTCCTTTAATTTCGCAATTTTCGTTTGCATCGTTCGATTAGGACGCGGAATTGATGGAGACGAACAAAAAAAAGGTACGTTCACGATTAGAATAGCGCGACCGGGTTTTCTGGAATCGCATTGCTCTAAATCACAAATCACAGTTCACGCCGAGTGGACGTGCTCTATTTTAAAGCGGCAATACGGATCGTGATCGAGGCCCGATTTCCAATCTTTCAGGCGATCTACTTGTCAATGTCAGAAGGCGCGCGGAGAACCTGGATCCCTGGATTGGACAACTAGCCTCGCGTAATTCGTTTATGTGCGCAAATTGCTCGCTTTGGCCGCAGTCTGGATACGAATGGATGTGCTCAAAATAATGAACTATTGTTTCTTTGAATATATTGAGAAAACATGGACATTTTATTCCTCCAATTGTATCACCAAAGTGACAATAAAATGACAACTGTCAAAGTAACAATAGCCAACTTTCTTTTTTTTTTTTTTTCAAGTGACACCATATCATTTTTTTTATTCAATTCGGATAGCGGGTATTTTCCTGCACTTGAATATCCATCACAATTATCGCTTAGCTAACAAAAAAAGACACGTATTTCGGGGATTTCATCACTCGTCAGTAACTATACGAATTTAGCATTCAAATTCCTATGTAGAATAAATTTGTATTTTTGTATAGAAATTTACATTTTTACTCCATTTTTATTTCATTCAAAAAATAATAACAATCTCATTGCTCTAGTTAATTTGATTTTTTAATAGTTTCTGAATATTTTTCTTTCGACAGCTATTTTTATTTATGTAGAAAAAAAACTGTTTTTATCTTTAACCAATTAAGGTGTGCTTTCTGGTGTGCACCGGTTAGGATGCGTGCGTGATTGCCATTTCATTATGCTCCTCTATTTCTTTTCCTGCCTGGTTATCTGCTGGGCATGGCTAGGGCTTCGGCTGGATATGCATGCGAGGTAAAATTCACTCGTAATGCCACGTCGCTAATGCATCATTAAGGAGTAAACACACGTATTATATCGAATGTCACTGCTATTTACATGGAATTAATAATGCATGCCTGTAATAAATGAAAGAAAAGGAATGGCTCGGTGGTAATTGCAGAAATGCATTCGGATGTATTTTTAATTATTGGAAGCCATGGGAGAAATTACAGTTGTTTTTGTATCAAGGTATATGTGTAAATATTATATACGATAAAATCGTAATCGGCATTTGTTCATTTATCAGTCAACTAATTAATCCATTTACACATTGAGAATAATAGACTTATTATTAACAGCCGAGCAGGATACTTGAAAAATATTTTAAAATATCACATCATATAATTCATATCAAAATTAAATTACAATAAAATTAAGCGAGGAAAAATTATTAGCAATAGGGTGGAACATGGGTGGACTTTTACGATATATTTTTACTATATATGATCAATAAAATGTTATCATTCCCATTTTTTTTCAACTGCAAAAATTACTTACATTGTAAGTTTCAACAAACATCCTTCTCGTTATTTGAAAAAACAAAACAACTTGCAGTAAAAAAAATATTTTTAAGACATTTTTTTATTAGACTACGTTGATATTTCTGGACTTTGCCTTAAGTTGTAAAAGTGTTAATCCATTGATAATGATCACTTTGTGACCGAAATGTACATTTGGTAATCCAAATAAAAGTGTGAAGAAAGGTTATTAGTGCTTTATTCGTCGAATTAATTTGTAAAGTTTTATTTTTATTTATAGGCAATATAACAAAATTAACAATTTCGTTTTTCCAAATTAATTCTCCAAATGAATTTCCAAATAAGCCTCCTCCTCAACACAATTTTCCTCTTTCTTTCTTGCCGCTGTTAGAAGAAACGGAATAAACGAAAGCGAAACATGTCAATGATTCTAATTACGCCAGGATTTCCTTGTTATTTCCCCAGTCGATTCTCCCGGGGGGAGTCCCGTGCGACGACAAATAAGTGAATTAATAAAGGGCGATAAGCAAAAGGGAAGGAGAAAAAGTTTGTTTTCGGGTGTAAAAATGGTATTACAAGTAAACCTCGCCTCCGTCTCCCGGTTCTCCTTTGTGTCCGATCATTATTCGATAACAAAGCCCCGGTCCCCCTTAATTGCTCAAACACCGCCACCAGCGGGGGCCCTTTTTTTCTCTTCATTCCACGGGGGATAATTATTGATGGGGACTTATTTGTTGCGCTGAAGGGCAATTAATTAATTTTAACTTAATATTAAAAACAGGTATGCTGCAAGGAAAATACGGAGGAAAATATAAGCGATCATTATGTAATTATAATTAAAAAAAATAAATAAAATAGGAAAGCTACATAATCGATTAGTCAATAAATATAAAATGAATTAAAGTAGGCCACGAAGAAGAGGCACGTTACAGCTCATATTTACATCGAGTAATCACCAAATTTAAACATAAAAAACAATAATATTAATAGAAAAAGGATTTATTCTCAACAGCGTTTCCGCATTCTAGGTGGCGCTGTACAATAGAAAATAATTTACAGGAATCTGTTCCTCCGTTATAATTAATCTCGTTAGAGATACTGCGAGGTTTTATTTTATAGTAAGAAAAAAACTGTAGGAATACCCATTTATTAAGATTACGCATATTCCGGAATTTTTATTTTAACGTGCGATAATAACGAAATGACGCCCGCGGAATGCGCCTTGTGTAATAATTCAAACTGTAACGGTACACATGATTAAAAAAAATCCCGAAAGGAAACGTCACGTCAATTTTCGGGTAGCGTTCGAAATTGTTGTTAAGAGAGCAGAAAAAAAAAATATAACTGGCTCCAGCGATAATTAATGAAATTCCTGTGCGGAGCTGGTAATATTGCGGATACCGAAATCGGCCGCGCCGTATATTACGAACTGTCGCAATTATGATGCAATATGTTGGCTCCTCTATTATGTTATGTAAATTCGGTCCAATTTATTTGATTTTCTAATTGAGTTGTGTGTGTAATTGACAAACCATCAGCCCATACATATATGCAGCGGTTTATTACCATATTACACGCCTTTAAGCCACGGATATTACACTTTTGATACACCGAGGATATTCTTTATTTCTTTTACTGATTACCATAATTAAATAGTATTAATTTTTTAACCTTCAATTTTAATAAATCTAGATATTATAAGCTGCATAGAAATAAATTTATAAATTAATACTTTCAAGAAATGCACATTAAAACAACTACTTCGTGGGCAAATACCCCGCCGGAAATTAAATTATATATATGACCAAGTAAATAAAAACTCTTTTCTAAATCATATTTAATCTCTGAATAAAGATTATTATTACTAAATAGAAATCTTGTATAAATATATAAACAGAATCTAAATTTTATTTTGTTATTTTTTTACGGTTCTTTTAATAGTAATCCAGAATAATTTCGTAGTTCTGTAATCTTAATGTAATTTAATTAAGATAAGTACAATTAGGTATGTCGCATACCAGAAGTAATTTACATAAGCAGTGTTTCCCGAATGCAAATCAAATCGATATCGAGCACTCGGTACGATTAAATACACCGACACGGTACCGCGCCACGCGTAATCTCATTGATAACACGATTTCAGTCGTGACATGAAACGGCCACATATGCCAGCATGGGCGCGTTTATCTTCCCCTTGTCCCATTCTTCCCATTGAACCATCGCGGACTGCACCCATGAAATTTTAATGCGCGCCGAGTATAAAAACGATAAATTAGGAAAAACTCGCGGGGAGAAAGACGTGATTCAGTGATCCACCGGGGACGGCGCTCTTCGCTCCGCGGATTTATCGAGGCGCTTTCCGCGGAGATTCGCGGTTTGTTTTTATATAAATAATCGCAATTTCTCAGGAGAAATTTGAATGTAAGTGGAAAATATGTTCCGTCGGCGTCCTGTATTCAATTCAGACGGATATAAAGTGGCTGTCGCCGGCATGACTGTGCGCCACAAGGGCAGATATATATTAAGACAAATCACTGTCGGGAATATTGACAGGCCTGACTCCTCAATGTCTTCACTTCGGCGTATCTCTCGCGCACGCATAGGAAATATTAATGTTCGCCTTATAAAACATGACGAATCAAATGCTGTTCAAAATGTTCGCGCTACGACAATTTTTATATTGTTCTTATTTTTATTTTCGTCAATAAAAAAAACGACATAGTCTTTTGTAACTATTTATTTAGTTAAATATGATTTTTAAAACAACAATTTAATGAAAGAAGAAATAACTTCGAATTTCTTAAACGTGAAAATGTGGAAGATCACCGAAGACAGCGAATTGCAAGTACAGTTGGATGATGCTCACACGCATAACTCGCTGATCAATTAAATGTGACCCGAGAATCACTCTATACATTTTGAAAGCCTAGCAATGCAAACTGACTCTCAATCAGCTGGTGAAGTGAAACAGACTAGCCTTATGGTGGTCTTCCGGAATATATGGTCGCTCTCGCAAAATGCGGGGTCGCAGCGCCCTTCACGGGACCAGAACCTACTTGTGTGCTTATTAAAGCCCATTTTTAGAAAATGACTAGAGAATGGAAACATGAACAGAAGCGATCCCTCTAGATAAACACTCCAGAGCTCTAAAATGCTCATTTTTTGATATTTCTTCCATTTCACTTATGTAAAAAAATATATGTATTTACTTAATTTAACAAATTGAAGAAATTAAAATTACAAAATCAAAAAATACATAAATACTCTTTCATATATGAAGGAAATCAATTTTTTTCTTTGTAAATGATGAATTAGTAATAAATTTTCATTTCCGCGCACGGATGCCGTATCATTATGTTTACCATTGCGATGAACCGATGTCTCAAGGCTTTCATTAAGCCGACGAATATTAAAATCGACCCCCTGAGCCGCCATTATTTACCAAAATTAATATTTGAAAATGTGCTCGGTCGGAAAATAAGTTTCGCCCAAAAACGAATAGAGAGCACCATCAACGAACGCAAGAGGCGGCATCCGAACGTTTAATATTAATATCTTCATTAAAACTTTATGGCGTCCAATGTCGCATTGTCTCCGCCCCGACGCCTTCGACTCGCGTGTACACACCTTTTGTTTTCCAACACAATCTCCCCCACCCCCTGCTTCTCACCCACGCCCGAATTTTAATCTACATTTAAATTACGAAAATACGGATTCCGATTTTCGGAAACATCCACTTTACATACTTCTCGTTTCGACGCGCCACGCAATTACTTTCGATTGGCTACCGAGCCGAGGAGGGGGTCGGGGTACGGGGGTGGACTGAGACGGAGATAAAAGCCTTGTTGCATAATCAACGCAAATCGAATTAAACCGGTCACGTAAATATAAATAAAACATAGAATTACTGCTCTGCGAATTAAACACTCAGCGCGCTGAAAATGTTGGATTATTTGATGAAACGCTCGGGGCTTCACAATGGACTCCAATTTAACTCCAATTTAAATCACTTCAAAAGTTTTAAACAGGTTTCGGCTCAAAAGGTGAACTAATTGTTATTTATCATATTACTAAAAACTTTCCTGATTTTCTTTTCAATATACAACTTCTTTTCAAAAAATAATTAAACGTGTAGAATTTCACAAAAAAAGAGTGGAATAGAATTTAATAATAAAAATTCTGGATTTAATATTTTTCCTTAGTTTGCGCATATTGGATATTTAGTAAATATAAACAAGCTTATTTATTCATTTAATTGCAGCGATTTAAGAAATCTATTTGTTTTTTTTTTTTGGCAAATGTGTCGATACTGCATTTAATGAAATGTCCTCATAAACAGGACAAGTTTGCCTTCCTTTAGTGTACGGAACAACTACCATGTAGTCCCAAATCGTTGACGATGCCACTTGAAATTAGGCAAAAGGTGGCGCTTGCGTCGTATTTAATTTATTATGATTTACTGTAGTTTAAGTATAAATAGTCGTATTTATAATTTATTTGAACATCACCACGGATTGAAACATATTTTTGTGCGTAAATAAATGAAATTCGATTGTTCCGTGATCAATTGGCTTGCGAAGCAGATTTTTTTACGTGCGTAAATATTACAATCATAACACGATTCGACTTTGATTTAATTTGAAATCAAGCGAAAGCGAGAAGATTTATCCCCCTACGCATTTTTTTGTAATTCCGCACATGCCGAAATTTATGGCCCTCGGCGGCCCTTTTCCCCCCGTACAGAAAACGTGAATAATGAGTCGATTATCAGTGTTAAAGGAGTGAAATATCGCGGGTCGAAAGGGTTCAATGGCTCAAGCCAAACTCTTTCGGTGCCACCAATTTGAACCCCTAAAAACAATCCGGGACTCGCCCTTCCCCGGCTCGCTAGGAACATTAGCATGTTTATCGCAAATTCGATTTTATAAATTCGTCTCGGACCGGAAGACGAGGAGGAAAGAGGAAGAGAATCGCGCGTGGCTGTTTGCTTAGGACGAGACGACGGAGCACGGGGTGGGTTTCTTCTCGCGCACCTTCCGAATTAAATCGTTCCCAATTAAAGCGCCGCCCTTCCTTCCGCCCCCTAATCGCATTAATATTAATCGATTCGGGCCTCCGCGCGCACGTGACGCCTTTATTAATATGTTAATCAAGTGGATTTCTGCGTTATTAACATTCCTCCGACTGTATATCGCTAATTTTACGATCGAACTTTCCAGAAACATACAATATTCAATTATCCGCGCGAATAACTTCATAAATTTTAATTTTCAATTAACTAAACTTTATGTAAACTCATAACTAGTTTTACTTATTTATACACTTCATTCCGTATACCTATTTTATTTTTGTATTTATTTATTTATCAAATAATTGGAGTAAATGATGAAACGTCGAATCTTCCACTTCGTTACGCATACTGAATCAGATAAATAGAACCGATTAACTCTTTATGACATATTTTAATCTTCGTGACTGCAGTTTCTTTATTATAACTTGAGCTTAATTTCAATTAAAGTATTCTGAATGAGTTGATCCCGTCTATTGCAACTAAAAACAAAGTTAGTTGAGTTAGTTAAGGAGGTATGGAGAACGTGCGTGGAAGGGAAGAATAGTGAATGGAGGATGTATCGGAAAAAGATGTATGAAAGAGTTGGACTATATGAGGACGTGGCAAACGAATGAGGGTAAGACTGAAAGAGGTGGTAAAGCATGAAAGGCAAGTATGTGAATAAAACCCGATGTATGAGAGGTGGCAAGTATATGGAAGGTTACCTTGGTATCTGTTTATGAAAGATATTTCGGCAGAGAACAAGGTTACCTTGGCTAGACCCATGTGTGGATTGGAAGAGAGAATAGAAGATATGGATGGGGGAAAAGTTTTTTTTATGTTTCACTGATTTTACTTTATTCTCCGACTCGTTTCGGCCAGTGACCATTATCGAGGAGTAACTGACCGAAACAAGTCGCAGAATAAAGTAAAATCTGCGAAACATAAACATTTTCTATCATTATTAATTAAAAATGTTTCACCACGGGTTACGTAAGGAGTTTATTCAGATTATTGCCAATAATAATCAGTAGTGCGAATGCGATATCAAAACGATTGGAAAGGCCATACACCACAGCTTGGAGAAATTTACTCAAAGTTCTGAAATTTTATCCCTATAAACTAGTAGCAAAATTTAATTCAAACAGGAGTTGATGTTTGAATTAAATTTTGATACCAGGTATGATTTTTCTTTTAAAATATCGGCTCAGATAGCAATTGAACCGAATAATAAGGTTGAATAACACTGTGTATAATTTGGAGTAACAGTTGGTGATTTTGCAACAACAAAGTAGAGGTCATATCGAACATTTGCGGCATCGAATGGTCGACATAAAGAATTCCATTATCTAAGTAATTACATTTCTTTTATTTTTCGTTTTTTACTTTAATTTGTTAAAAATTGAAATATATCTCTTACTTTATGTTAACCCTGTATAGTTTATACAATGTGTAAAGAGGTATAAATGAACTATAAATAACTAGATATATATATAACAAAGTATAGTTAAACGGTAAAATAGTTATTAAAATATCTAACGATAAATATATGCAATTAGCAATAGGTAATAAAATCAATTATGGAATCCAGCAGGAAACTCAGTGCCGCCGTTAAGCGTGTCAATAATACGTGAGCAAATGGAATGATTATTGGCTAATTTGCAGTCGTGCCTAATTTATATGTTGTCATGAATTCAGGTAATAAAGACCGAATTTCACGCGCCGATTAACCGCCGAACGTAATGACCCGGTGAACAGGAAAACTTCATCAAACGCTCGTAAACTTCGGCCAATTACACGTCCGGACCAGCTCCTCTAATAGAGGCGAACGTCGTAAAATATTCACTAATTTGCAATTGATTCTATTCTGCTTCATAACTTACACGCCGTAAAATAACACCGAGGGCGTTACACGGACCCTTCAACTGCCATTAATTGTTGCCGGTTTTACATTGTCTTTGCGAAATTGATTCGAATTATTTAATTTAAGAATCTTATATATTCATTAAAATCAAATATTAAAACTAACTAGAAAAATATTGTCGTGTTGGATTTTCATCTGAATCTTTTCAAATGTATATACGATCCGAATATTTTTATTACACAGGATTTTTCAAAATGCAAAGATTCACTTTTTGGGCAAAACTTACAAATATTATTTAAAATGAAACCATTTAAGACACATTTCAAATGAATAGTTTAGCTCTTAGCTGATAAAGTGTATTGTTATTGTGTAGTGTTGATATTTAATCAAAATCATGAGTCTACTTCCAAGTTAAAATATCCAAACAATAAAATGTAGCTGTGATGGGCATTTTATATGTGCTATATGTAAAGTATAATTAGAATAAAATAAAATAAATAAATTTAAAGTTGTCCAATTTAATCTGTATTTTATTGGTTGATATTTTAATAATCTATTAATATTTATTTTATACAATATGAACTACCAATGTTTAAATATTAAAACCATTAATTATTAGAATAATTAAAAAAATAAAAAAAAATCTTCTTCGTCATGATGATATTTGTTAATTTTCGTATTGTTTAAAAAATGTTAATACTTTATATTATTTAAAATTAAGAGTACTTTATGGATTACATTTAATTATTTTAATATTTATTTAATAAATATATTTTATTATCATTATTTTTAATTATGATTAGTATTCTAACAAAATATTTTTCTTTTTCATATATTATTTTTAACGATTGGGTAAAATATTAAATGATATAAATTAAGTGTTTCAATACAAACATCCTACAATAACTATTCATCAATTGATTTGCGCAAATCATCAGGACAGTTCAGATAGCTAGCATAGATTTTTCTTTAACTTCATCAAAAATTCACGACAGGGCAGAAAGACCTCTGGCCGATAGCCCAGACAGACTAACACCTACATGTATTGTAATTATTTATATTGTCTGAATAAAGATATATATGTTTATATATAAGTGTTTCAATTTTAGATTTTACCGCACAATATTTTAAATTTTGTTTTCACTTGAACAATCAATAAAACTCTCACATGAATAATTTCAAATTCAGTACATTTGAACGTTATATTATATTAATATTATATTTGAATTGGCGCACTGAAATGTCCATTACGCGTACATGACGCACGCGGCCAATAAATAATTACGCCCTAATTTAGTACCGCCGGGAACATTTTACGTTGGACATAAAACGCACGGAACATTACATTTTATGCCTCGTTAAAAAAGGTACACACAAACACAACAACAGTGTGCGTATCGCGCGGGCACTCGGAACGCGTATCGTATCGCTTTACAGCACCGAATGTCTGACAGATTTGAAATTTTATCGGCTTCATTTTACATTTAAATCACGCATATTGTAATCAAATAACAACAAAATAAAATAATACAGCAACGATAGAAATAAATCAAGTGGATGGAATTTCGTTGGGAAAATAGAATTATTTCACAAAACAAATGTAATTAGATCCGAATCCATATATATAATAATACACAGGATGATCCCTTAAAAAAAAAAGTTAAATGGCTATCAACCATTAATCTTTCTGCCTTAGTTTTCTACTACTACAATATCTTTATTCAAAGTTATTTGTTTTACATATATTTACAATATATTATGGTATATTTGTTTCTTTCTTGCTTGCTTGAACAGGCTATGTTAATTTTCTATTTTATAGATTTTTTTTATTTTAGAGGAGTGTCATTGTGAAGAATTTTAAAATTATAAAGCGATTATTTTTGAAACATTAAATTTAATAAATAAAAAATATTAATTATTGTTGATTTGTAAGATTGATAGTAAAATTGCAAGTTGTTGGTAATAATAATAATAAAAGGTAAATAGCGGGAGTGAGCTGGCCTTGTTTAATTGCCAGCTCGGCAATAACTCACGGTGATGATATAATAACGAGGCATTTCCACGGTGGTTCGCCGCTCATCGAAGACCCTCTCTCTCGCGGTCTCAGTCTCGCGGGTTAAACAGAAGAGAAAAAAAAAACGGCCCTCGGTCTGCACAGTAAATAACTGGTAATTAGTGGCGTATGCTTCGCGATTTTTCCAAACTAATGGACGGCCATAAATCGTCCGGAACCGCACCACTCCGAGCGTTATGATATGCGTGGGTGGTCAAATAGTTTCCAAACCGAAACTCCCGCTCTTTCCGAAAGCTCCCCCTCCCTCCCTCGCACGGCCGTTCGCCCCGTTTCCGCCTCCGGGCCTGTTGCTTTATTTATTAATGCGATTTATTGCTGCCCACTACGGACCAGAATACACGCGATTACGTAAGAGGAAAAGTGGAATCGGTGGAGGAGGAGGAAGAAGACGACTATTTCTTTTTTTTTGTTGTTGTTGTTGTTGCCTTTTCCTCTTCTCTTCTGCGTTCTCTATTTTCAGAGCTTCCCGCAAAAAGGCGAAGCTGCTGGCCAGCTTCCGCAAACGTATATAGTAATTAAGGATGTTCCGAGATAAGGCGCTTGTTATTTCGTGTATTCTATATAATTATAGGAACTTTGCCATTTATTATGCTTCTAATGGAGGTTAATAAATATGTTTGTAATTTTGCCCGGCTAATTCAACTGTGCTCAGCCGTGAATTACATATGTAAAATTATATGTATACATTCATTAAACGAAAGTCGAAATATATTGTAATTTATATATGTTTTAGAAAACGTTTGATTTAATTGAATACATTAACCATGTATATGGTTATATATTAGTCATATTAAAGTTAATACAAAATATTTTTGTAGTTATTTACCATTAAAGATTAATTAAAGCATAATTCGTACGAGTACTTAATGACATGTTTTATTACGCTAATATTTCCACGGGAAAATTAATAATGCCTAAACAATACACAATTCGACTACGCCAGTAAAACCCAGTACTTTTTAACGGCGCACCCATAAAACAGCAAAACGCATAATTCTCGAACCTAGCTTCACGGCTAACATTTTTATACCCTCCCCCATCCCCCACTGAAACTCTCCAATATCCGAATTTATATATATATCGAGAAAGTGTTTGGAGGGCATCCGCCATGCAACTCCGCCAGAATCCACTATTTATATGCATGTATTGAAATTTTTACAACGTCAAATGGCTATTAAAAAGGCAGCCGGCCGGGGATAAAGTGAGCACCACTCCGGATCCCATAAAATATTCATAAAATCGCGTGTGTGCGGACGGTGCCTGGCTAAAGGGACCGACTTTGTGCACGTATACACTTTTACAGGAGGGCGGTTACCAATTTTCCAGATCGCCGGATAACCCGAAAGCATACACACAAAAAATAAATAGTATAGTGAAAGTAGAATATCGCAATAAAAAAAACGGCTATTTTGTGAAAAAAAAGTAAATATAATGGCAGCATATAAAAAATCTCTCAATTTTTTTTTGTATTTTTATTTATCATATAATACGAGTAAATTAAAAACATTTAATTGTATTGAAAATAAATCATAACAGACTTGGTTATCTCCGAGTCTAATTAAAAGTTAACTTACTCAAGTTAAACATCAATGGTTAGGAAATTTCACTTCCTCATTAGATGGCTGATCGTACGTATAGAATGAACATGCTTGGCTAAGGCTACTTTTTCAATTAATACCTAAAATATTTTATAACGCTGGACTTTCATAACTGCCATAAAAGATTTTGCTAAAACGTACCATAAAATTGCGGTTAATAAATAGAAAAGAGTAGTCACAGAACTAAATACGAGAATAAGTTATTAATTATTTTCAAATCATTTTTATTTATAAATAGAAAAGAGTATTTATTTAATACATTTTTAGTCAATTTAATTAAGCGGTTAATAAAAATTAAAAAATGATGACTATATTAACAATTCAAAAGGTAAATTTAAATCAATAACCATTTTAATTGCAGAAATCATTGAGTGATAATCACGCTCCGAAGATGGGTGGGCGAATATTGGTAATGCGGCGTCTCGGCGCCGAGGGCGATTTTTCCGGAGCGAGGGCCGCGCGCGCCCCTCACAATAACGAGTTCGTGACCGCCGACAAGCTTTATGATGTGACGACACGCAAAACGAGATATTTGTTCAGCTCATTTGTTATGTTAATTGCATTCCGAACGCGATAAACGCGTCCGTGCTCCAATGTTCGGCTGAAGAACGGCCGATCGCGTTAATTCCATGCAAATGGATCGAATTAGATAAACGCGCCCGCAAATGCGAACTTATAAACGTGAATCACACACAAACATACACAATCACACGCATAAAACACATTGTTACGCCGCGGTTGTTGTGATTCCAAAACACACAAACATTTGTTTCGTATGTTAATTGTCATCTGTAGGTACGCATAAATTAAGACTATTTTTATAAAAATTTCAATATATTTCATTATTTCACTTTTCCTTTATCTACAATTATTAGTAATTTTAATACTTCAATTTGTAATATTATCTTTTGTACTAAACTTAATAATTAATGACGTCCAAGCCATAAATACAATAATAAATTATTATACTGAACTCAACAAAATAGATAAAAATACAGGAAAAATGTGATAATTTTAAAATAATTAATCATTATCAGAAATAAATAATATCTACTATAATCTATATAGATGTAAAGAGTGGATTTATAAATAGAAAAGAGTATTCATTCTCTTGGTCACAGTTATTTAAATATATTAAATAAAAAATGATTTGAAAATAATTAATAAATTATTTCCACATTTAGCTGTGTGATTTAGTGGATTTATTCTTTTTGCGATCACAAATGGAACATCGGCCTTGTTGATTTTTAACTGCAGGAGTAACCTCTTCCAAAAATGTTTCGGTTTGTCTGGCTCATTAATTCTAGAATATTCTGATCAATTCGACGACGTATGCTTGTGTCCTCTAATTTGAAAAAAATCATAGCATTAATATTTAAGGAATTGATCCAAGAAAATTTCAGGATAAAGTAAAAAAACATTACGTTACACATACGTTATGCAGCAGCAGGTGTACATTATGTAATTTAATATCTGGCGGAGCATTTGCCCGAGAAGTAGTTGTTTTAATGTGAAATTGTCTAAAGTACTTGCGTAACGTAAGCAAAACGTTATTATTATTATTTATTGACATGAAGTTAAGTGTGGAAATAATTTATTAATTAAATAAAAATAAATATGGATTAATTATTTTGAAATCATTTTTATTTAATTTATTTAAATAACTTTGAAGTGAATGAATACACATTTCTATTTAAGTTTATTAATTATTTTCAAATAATTTTTATTTTAAATTATTTTAATTTTAAATGAAATAGAAAATAATTCCTGTTCCCTGTGTATTTGTTCCTTGAACAAGAATTTCCCTGCATAATTGACCCAATGAAAATAAAGCCAAGCATCGCCATTACCATCGCCATCACCCGTTCAACTCCCATTCTTATCAAATTACTCCGGTTCACTTGCAGAGCGAATCCATCAAGTAATTGTCCCGCGCGCGAGCGGCAAATCGTGCCGACTCAAAATTTAATCACCATTAGCCGTAATTAAAGTCGTTTTGTTTACGGCAGGTCGTCCCGAATTGGGGAGATAACAAGATAAAACGGCGACGAGAACACGACCGAAACCCGCCGCCGCCGCCATTTCAATTATTACTAATGCTTATTAAAATTGGGTGGTTAAAGGGCCGCGCGGTGCGAAGGAAGAGGAAGAAGAAGAAAAAATCGCCCGCCAGCCGACGTTCGCTCCACGGGGATTTTCTGTGGAGGAGAAAACGGGTGATCTTAATCGGCAAGGGGATTATCGCGCGCCGGATCCGTGAAAAGGGGTAATGGAAAACCTCCTTTATTTTTAATAGGGAGCGATGGAATTTTAAGTTGCGATTCTATCGCCTTTTGCAATAAGATAACGACGGGTGGAATGGATTGAGTTCTATTTTTTTTTATTGAAAAGCATTGAAGTGTCCGAGCTTTTTACCGTAAAATGTGGTGCGATTATCAACGATGCTTCATCTTAAAGTGATGAGTGTTAAAAAAGGTAGTAATAACAAAAAATGGAGGTATGATCACCACGCTGTATTTTCTCATTATTAGTATTAGTCAGTGTCCGTAAATTTATGTTCTGCCAAATTCAGGATTATTGGTTTTAATGAACTCATAGATGGTTCTAGAAGGAAATTCAACTTTAAGTGAAATATAGATTTCTTTATTTATTTCTACTTTCTATATTCTATTTCCAGACATATTGTTACCGAGAGTAGTTGCTCGTAAAGGATAATGTAATTATTATCATCCCCTGAAATACTTTCATCAAAACGAAAACCTAAACACTCGCATCTATCTCCGGACTTTTCCCAATCGCAATAAATCCGATTAGGAGAGTGCACCGCCGCAGCTCACCAGCCGAATAAATGAATCATCAAATTTCCGAAAAAGCCGCGCATTAAGACCCCCGGCGTCCATTATTTCCCCATCAGCGATGGCCATCGTCAATCACCCCGAGCCAGCCCTCCCCCCTTTGCGAAGGTTAATGAAACCGAAATTTAATTACCGCTTGCTTGTTAGGGCGCTGCAGCGTGAATCATTCGGTGTGCGTATCGGCGAAAATGGCTAAATTATTTGTAGCCGACCCGATGGATTAATTAAAAGAAAACAAAACGAAAATAAAAAAGGGGGATAATAATAACAAGGGCGGAATTAATTAAGAGTTTTTTTTTTGGTGTTTAGTTTTGAATACGGAAATTGTTTAAATTAGTAATTACGAAGGAAGTTCGTTCATTTAAATAAAAATAAATGTTTATTATTTACATTTATTTTTATTTAAATGAACGAACTTCCTTCGTAATTACTTATTTAAACAATTTCCATATTCAAAACTAAACACAATTAAATTATAATTTTTCATAGTTCAGTTCAGTGCTAATACACATTTCTGAAAACAATAAATAAAGTTTCTAAAAAAAATACAACAACCTAATTGAAAATTTTAATTGTGATAATCTCAACAGTTTGAGGTTAAATATACACCAAAGATAAACACCAAACTATACCGAGCTTCAGAAGTTTAAATAGAAACTAATATTATGTGGTAATTATTGAATAAGAAAGATGTGAAGTTACCAATGGATTTCCTGGACATTCGTTATGGTGGATGCGCCGGGTCAATTAAATATTGTTTCTTCTATATACCTATATATATAATTTTTATTGGCGAATTTACTTTAAGTATAATACAATACATTTTATGTAATCTTCTTACTAAATGGCTATCGACTATCGTCAACCTTAAAATCTTATTAATTAGAAGAAATAGGCTGAAAGACCGATGTTTCTACCTGTTTCTTCTAATTAATAAGATTTTAAGGTTGACGATGATAATTCGCGTATTTATCTAAACCCCTTTATTTAAAAAAATCGTTTTTTTATTTAAAAAAATCAAATTATTTCTATGGAACATTTGGTACTAAAATAAAATTATATTTTTTTGTAAAAATTAGATAAAACGATTTTTTATAATGTTTTTATATTGCTCTAAGAGATGTATACAATCGCTTAAACCATTTCCACGATCGGATGTTTTACCTATTTTTTCTTAAATAACCCAAATAGACCCAAATCGTAGACGATGCCACTTGAAATAGGGCAAAAGATGGCGCTTGCGTCGTCTTTAATTTATTATGATTAATATTTGCAATTATTAATATAATCCCTGTGTTCTTTCCAGTTAATTTAATGCAGAATTCAATCACTAAGCGCACAAGAAAATAAAATAAAAGCTCGTGCGGAGCACAGAATGCATCATTCATCCGTCGTATGAGCATATTGTGTCAGGTGGAAGCATGAGAACGGTTCCGCAAACGGCGAGCGCAGCACACACGCGGGAACACAAGCGAATATCGGACATCGGCGCGGAGTGGACTCCTGCTGGGCGCTCGAAGCTCCCATGTTGCTCGCCTCTCTTTGGCTTCGTCGAAGATATGTGATATACGCTGGGAGCGCTCTTTTGTGCTGTACAGCAAGGGCTTATTATGTGCTCTCCTCGCTTTTATTTCCTCTTCTCGGCGGCAAGATTGATATCTATCATTGTTCCAGAGGTCAGTTTGCTTCCACTTACGTGAGGAATTCATTAAGGGAATTGGCCTTTCCGCTTGAATTTAAGCAAAGAAAACAGTTACCTCATTTTTTTGTTCCTTTTACTTTTCTATTCACAATGAAACATTTAATTTACAAATAATTTAATTTATTTAAATATACTTCTTTAAATAAATTTAATTTTTGAATAGAAAATTAAAAAAAATGAAGTAAATGTTTTGAATATAATTTCAATGTTTCATTTTGAATAGAAAATTTAAAAAAATGAAGTAAATGTTTTGAAAAATAAGGCAGAGAGACCTATGGTCCATAGCTCATGACAGATCACTAACACAATTGTACATTTTGTTATAATAAATTTTTGTTGTCATATTGTCTAATTATTAATTTGAAAATAATTATTAAATTATTTCCACATTTAGCTCTGTCACTTTTGACTTAAATCAATTAATTAAATCAAATTAAACTAAGTCGATTTAAATTAAACGTAACGTAATCAAAAGTCAGAGAGCTAAATGTGGAAATAATTTATTAATTATTTTCAAATCATTTTTATTTAATTTAATCCTATATATGATGAAACTAGAAATACTTATTGAAGTAAACGTTACTCCATTCGAAAAATATCAAATGAAAACAAATAATTTAAATTTGTCTCGCGCTTTATTTATGTAGATTTAATTTTCTAAAAGAGTTTAAATAACGAAATGGAAAAATAAGAGAACGCTCCTCGGACGCGGAGTGAATTTCGTGCATTTGTGCAGTTGACGTGAACTTAATGCACATATATATATAAATGTTGCACGATGGGGAAATCAAATTCGTGTTAGAGTCCAGGGCGTAAATATAACGGAAAACTGTTGTAATTTATACGATCTCTCCCCGTGCATATGCGCAATATATAAACATTGCGAATACGTTTATTGAAGCTCAGTTTGTGCATTATATTTCACGAGAGATTTTCCTTTAAAGAACATATTTATTTTCTAAACTTTAGCTTTTGTTAAAATTGACACATTTTATATTTATTATTTAAAATCATGGTTGATAAATACATCAGAAAATGGTTATATACCGTCGGTTTTTCTGCTAAAAATATTATATATATATATAATTCTACTAATTATATATTGCTAAAAATATATAATATTATATTATATATTTTTAGCAGAAAGACCGACGACAGTCAACCATGATTTTAAATATTAAATAGAAACATTCTATGTAATAAAGATGTAATAAAATAAATAGTACTATGTTAATTAATTTAAAATGTCTCTTAAAGTTGATTAATTAGTAAATTTTATATGGAATAAAAATTGAAGTATTCTACTTTAATATAGTTCGAAGTTATTTACATCAGCTACAAGTGTTTCCATAAATTTCTTAGCGTAATCAGTGCTGACAGATTAGAAATCTGGAATGCATACAACTATGCGGCAATCGAATACCTTTCAGTAATTATTTAAGGGCTGTTCGTGCCTGCGGGGCTGAAACCGGGGAGCTTCGAGGAATTCCTTTCCGCAACACCGGGAAGAAATCGCGTGCCTTTGTGCCCGAACAGGTGCCCACACAGACACACAACCCTTTTATAATTAATTACCAGTTCCTGTTTGCGTATCGCAATTATCGGAGATGGATGTGCAGATGATGTGGATTTCGCTACCGAAATGACGGTCACCTCTTCCCCCCCATCACAAACTATAAATCACGAACGCAATTATGCGATCTTATATGTAAATCAGTGTGGTATAATGGAAAATTGATAGGATCTTTATAAACACAATAAAAGTTTGTTTATTGCGCCGTGGCCCGACATGGATGAAATACATACGTTTAAGCTAAGCTAATAAGGAATTCTGTAATGGAATCACGACTACGGTGTTTGTTAACTTGAAGAACGGTACCAAGCAGCTCAGAAATATATCTGAAGATATGATAACTTTAAGAATTTTCTGTTCAAGAAATCTTTAAAAATATCATATATATATCTACATTTGTATATTTTAAGCAAATTAATACAAAAATAATATAAAATTTCGACAATAATGAAGTTTCGTTACTTTTTTTTATTAAACGACTAATGAAACATTCAGGACTAAATACTTTTTGTTTCTTTTTCAGCTTTAATTATATCCTAGAATGGATTCTATAATTGGATTGATTCGAGAATCACCGAACGTTGCTCCTGGCGCCCCGAAAAGAGGAAACGTCCTTTAATTAACTGAAACCGTGTCCGAAATTGTTAATTGAACTTACATCAAACGCGATTTAAAAATAATTGAAATAAAATAATGCAAACATTTTCCTTAATTATAAGGCCATAAAAAATATTCGAATTACAATTTCTGTATATAATACATAATAAATCAAGTTTTAATTTATGATATAAAACATTTCATGTAAACTCAAACCAATTTATTGTATATTAATCACGAATATTTCCAAGTTGAAAATATTCGTCATAAATATAGTGATTATTTTATTTCACTGAGCTTATCACTCACTGAATTGAAGAAATTTTAATATAGAACAATTCACAGATATAAATATAATTTAGAAGGAAAATCAATTTAATTTAATAAATTCAAGTTATTAGTAAAATATTGTATGTCATAAATTCATCAAAGGGCTGGGTTCAATCAAATATAATCCTAACAGTATAACTTGCATATTCAATGGAAAAGAATTTTTTATTTAAATTCAATTCTTTTCATCTTTTTACATTTAATGACAATCTGTAATTACAAAATACAACAATATATTGAATTGATTTGACAAAAATTAGAGTAATAACTCCTTGATAAAGTATAACCAATTAGTTTTCCAATCAGAATCCATAAACACAATAATGTTGGGCACAGTGAATAAATATATTAGTAAATTAAATACACATAAAATATTTTACAAAAAGAAGAAAATTGAATTAAAATCGCTGTAAAAGCAATACATATAAATTAAAACAAGTTAAAGAGATTTAATTCATAAAAATTCAAATTGATTTGCCGATTGTTTCTAAATAAGCAAATAATTATATAAAATATAATTGTTGTGCAATAAACGAAGTTTAATAAACAACAACGTTGATTAAAACGGCTTTTAGCGCATTACCAAATAATCAAAACTAGTCAACAAACATCCCCCACGGCGGAACGGCAAACCGCGCAAACACCAACCAACTCTTCCCATTCTCGATTCGATCAACAATCACTCCGCACAATTACATTATGCAAACTTTCGAGTTGGTCCGTTTCCATCATCAAAGTCTATTGCTGTTTATGCCGTTTTGGCATCGTATCGGTAACGCAATCTTCCCCTTCAGCGACCGCACACACAATTAATCCCAAGACAAAGTACGTAGAACGTTCGGGAGGCACGTCTGGCGCACGGGAAACCTAATCGCTGTAAATAGTAACTGCAACGGGATGCCAATGGGAAATTTGATAAAACAAAAATTAAAGCAAGGAGCGTGCGAGAGACGAAATAGGCAAATGGGTGTTTAATATCACATCCAGACGATTCAAAATGTATGTGTTATAAAAATAAAGCCAATTATTTAGTTTGTTGATTGTTAAGGCTTTCACATGGTTATACATTTTGAGTTTATTAAATAAAACACTTTTTCACTTTGTTTGTATAACTTCTAGGTTGAAATGCGTTGGGCACGTTTTCCATTTTTTTAATTTAAAAATGAAAATTTGTAAGTGATTTTTTCAAATATCACCAACTCGGTTTTAATAAAAATTTTAATAGTTTTTTCAATTACTCAAACTAATTCGTCAATAACCGCCCCCTCACCGCACCCGCAAATCTTCCTGCATTTCGGCTGTTAAGTCTGCCTCCACAAATAAATCTGTTTTGAAAAATATTTCCAATGCTCCAGTTTTTAATTTCAGTAATTATACCAACACTATAAATATAAATATTAATACAATGTAATACAAATGTTTCAATAAATAACTTGTGACGTTCAGATTTATTTAAATTAATAATTAAATAAATCTGAACAGCTTTATACTTTCTGATCATAGAGAAAAAAATTGACCGTTATTCGATTATAAGAATTTTTTCACCATATAACCCATTTGTTGTTCCCGATTAAAAACTTTCATCATTAAAAAAGAAAACGTGTGTGCAATACGGGAAATTGAGCGTTTTCATTTTCTCCTTTTGTCGAACGAAAGTCTGAAAAAAAAAACAGAACGATCTCGTGGAACATGTGACGCCGTTACTCGAAAATCCCAGAGTTTACTCGCTAAATTATTCCGGTTGGAAATATTCGCGAAACTAGTTCGTGTAAATAGTATTGATTTGTTATGCTTACATTTTATAAAGTTGCTGCGAAATTCGATTCGCTGAAAGTTTTCTTCACTATGAAATTCGATCATTTGAAAGAGAGAGAGAGAGACGGAGGATATGAAAGGGAGAAAGAGTTCTCCCATTTCCGGATGATTATGCGACTGGTGAAAATTACTTTAATCTAAACTTTCACGTTTCGTGTTCAGCTAAAAATTTTAAATCCTGGATTGTGATAAAAAAATACACGAAAGTTGTTTTTTTTGGGGCTCCCCAACATTGAATCCCGCCTTATGATGCGCATTTTGTTTCATTCAATTGCTATTATTCTCTAATAATGACTTATATTACATAAGTACTTTAACAAATGTCCAATAATGGTCATTTGCTGTTGCATAACAGTAACATATGGTATAATGCAACAATTTTTGAATCGAAAATATTTAATTCAAACAACAAAACTTAATTGGTGCGAAAATTTCGTGTAAGCAGATTTTTAATTTCTTATGCAATTTCTAAAATAATAAATTTAAAACGTTTATATAGATATTTGAAAGACATAATTGGCTTAAATTGATTTTCTTTTAATTTTCCGACGTAAACAGCGTAAAACCATTAAAGGTAAAATATTACACCGCAGCTCTTGAGTAATTTACATTTAACTTCATCAAACTAACGAGTACTTCCCTTCCCTTCGCGAGCGTCTGAAAGATCTCCTATGCGCGCATCTCCCGCATAAATAAACCAATATATGTATAAATAATTCCTCAAAGTGGTGTTTATGTTAAATTATATATCGTTTTGCATAATCCTCGGCGCGCATATTTATCATTTTAATTTCATATGTTATTCCCTTAGTATGTGTTCCCAGCCAATGAATCACACCGATGCAACACACACACTTGCACACGGTGATGCCCTGGGATTCATCATGCGCCGGCATAGTCATCAGCATAAATCTATGAATTCAATTAGGCGGTGTGAATTTGATCACTTTGCAGTTTCGTGAAATATTGCTGCGTGCGTGAAATAATTATTCAGCGTCGGTTGCCCGTTGAAAAATTTCCGCGAGTGGAAAAGGTGAAATATTTTAATAACAGAAACGAAATATATGATTTATAAATTAATCTGTTTATAGCATAGAGGTCAACTAACGTTTTTTTAATGGCAGAAATAACATATTTAAAGCTATGCTTTATAAAAAAAAATATGTCATAATTATTGTCAGAAAATTGTGTTTACAAAAAATTTACGTTAATTTACATTCAATAAAATTGAGCGAGAACAAAAAACGATTTTTTTTTATGTTAACCAAATCCCGCAACTTCACAAGCTTTTCGCGTAATTAACGTAAAATTATTTCTCCGCGCCTCAAAGTCTGTCATTTGTTCAAGAATAAAGTAGAAATTGAATAAGAACGCAAAAAAAAGATGAAAACCTCACATACTTTATAACAAGAAAACGCAGCAGTAAATAAATTAAGTGCCCCGGGGTGAAAAAGAAGGAGAAAAAATATACGAAACGCGGGGGCGAATCAAAGTGCGCTTGTTTGTTTCGTCGCTGGAAATGTCCCGCTTTTTTTCAGGGCGGACGGCTAATTGAAGATGAAATCCGTCCTTTTTCACCACCCCGAAAACACATTATGGCACCCTGTAAATGCTCGGCGCACATCCATCAAGTGCGCGAAACGGTTTTTATATATATTTTTTTTTTGTTGGCGTCCTTAAAGGACATCATTTAAATAGATTTGTCGACCTTTTGTTTTTTTTTTTTGCTGCTTTCGGCTTTTTAAATATTAATCATTAATGGTGAAATGATGATAATAATCCTTAATTTTCTTAGTTCGAATTAGAATTGTAACTAACTAACTAAATATATTTATTCAAATGTGTATATGTATGTACAATAATATATAAAATTAGAATTATATTCTTCAGATGAATCGGCTATCGACCGAAGGTCTTTCAGCCTTATAATTGTATTTTACTGTAAAAAGCTTATTTGTAAATAAATATTTAATATGTCCGATGAATTGTTGAATACTTGTGTCATTTGGTTGCATGTTTTTTACGTTAAAATAAATAGCTTCGAATAGATACAGAAAACAAAAATTCTAAAAATTTTATATAATAAATATTTCAAGGAGTATCCATTTAGTGATGTTATTTATAATATTTTAAAAAAAATCTGTATTTTTTTTTTAATTTTCAAAAGTCAGACTTAAATATTCAATGTTTAAAACCAATAATTTGAAAGCTTGACGACGCGAAAATAATCCCAACTTTTTTTTAAGAAATATATTTCATAATTTTCACTTTGTAAGCAATTGATTACAGTAAATAAAAGGAATATTTTCTTTCCACTATTTCCCATTTAATTTCAGTTTAAATAACTGTATTGCAGTTATTTAAACTTAAATTAATTAAATGAGAATAAATTCCCATTTTATTTATCGATATTTGTAGTCGTTATTTCTCGATATTTATGCATATAGTTGTGTAATAACTGTTTATAAATATCCAATTAACAAAAGTGTTTAAAATTTAATTACAGCTTCCATTTGATTCGAAAATTATTTCATTCCAGAAATACAACGTGTGAAATCAATTAACATTTTTGCGATAAATCATAACCACGCAGATAAAACCCATTACGACCGCTATTTAGAATTATCAATGATAAAGATAAGAGAGGACGCATAAATCCTAATCATTTGCATTGACCCAATAACAAACATTGCACCGATTCTAAGCAAGAAATTTTAAAAATAAACACCGCGCGCGCGCGCGCTTTAAATAACTAATTGCTAGAGAATTTTCCCCGCCGATAAATAAGCCGAATGAATAAGGAAACAAGGAATAACTGAATAAATTCCGCGTGTAATCAACGGGAGGAATAAAAGGAAGTTAAACGCATACCACGTGCCACTTACAGAGTAAATTATTTATATAAACAATTAGTTAATCGAGCGAGCCGGGCACGCAGTTAAACGAACAAATGAGCAATTAATTTCATCGAGTACGTTCACGAGAATTAGTAATAATACGGGAGGGGACTTGTTAATTGAATTTATGGCGTATTAAATTCGCGTATAAATAATATCGATAAGGAATGAACGGTCGGTTCGATTTTAATAATAATTAAAAAATTTGCATTTATATTCAACGCTTTTAACAGCGGACTATATTTTTCAGTATTAAATTCACAATATGCAGATATAATTAAAAAAAAAACTTGTAATGAAAATGAAAAATATTAAAAGTTAATTAAATATTTTATTATATATTGGCAAAAAGACCTATGGTAGATAGCCCATGACACACTACTAACACAATTGTACATATTGTTATAATAATTTTTTTTTAATTTTCTTGTCATATTGTCTGTAAAGATGTATATATATTTTATTATAGGGCAGAAAGTCGATAGCCCAGAACACCTTCGTGCATATTTGTAACTGTAATAATTAGCTGTATATAAAATTTAATATAACTGTCTGAACTTTAATTTATTATAATAAAATATATACACAAATATCTTTATATATGTATATATATATTATTATAAAAGTAATATTGTTTTCATTTCTCGTTTTAAAATCGTTATCAATCATTTTTTTCACGAATTTCAACGAGAAATACTCACATTAAAAATGTAAATGCATATAATTGCAAGAATTAATAATTTCATTGAATTGTTTTGAAAATACCGCAAGTACTGAATTAGTAAGTGATTCAGTGGAAATTCCATTTTACCAAGGCACTTAATTTCCACATTACTCTAAAACTAATGGGATTATTCACGAATAATAATTTGTAGATCGTTATCGCGTTCACAAATTGCATATGCTTAACGATGAAACTGTGCCTTCATTGTCTAACATTTTGCACTCTTTCGGCAACTTACTGATACGAGTTGCCGATGGCTTAGAAAATATTTGTAAGGAGGGTACAGTTTCATCAATAAGCACTTCTCTTCAATTAAGAACTTATCATATACAACGCTTATTCTGGCTTCTTGGCGGCCTTCGGCTTCTTAGCAGCAAAAGGCTTCTGTGACCTAAGAACAGCACTGGCCCTACGGAGGGCAGCCTTTGTCAAATCAATACGGTATCTGTTCTTGTTAATCAAAGTCATCAATTTGTCGAGGGAACGGTGTGAGCTGGATTTCATCGTCACCTTAACGGAGTTCCTCTTGGGCTTATACTGATTCATGACTTTCTTGTAAGTGACAGTGAATCCCTTCTTATCGGAAGCAGACCCAATGGCCAAGCACTTCCTGTGGATTAATCCATTGCTAATGGTCAAGCACTTCCTGTGGATTAATCCATTGCCAATGGCCAAGCACTTCCTGTGGATTAATCCATTGTATCTGTATGAATTGAGGTTGGTCAGGTTACCAGCCTGTTAATCTAAGTTGTATATTCGCATAACTAAATGTGAAAGGAGGGTAATTATATTTAAATAGGATGTCTGAGTTTTAAGCAATGCGATAATTTGTGATAATTAGCAAATTATGCTTAAACTTAATATACGTTGGAAAGACTTGGGTTAATCAATAAAAGTAAGCGGTACAAAAGAAGAAAATCCGTTTCACAGTGATTTTCTTTCTTGAACATAAATGTTTTGGGTCATAATTCAACCAAACTTGAAGGTGGGAAGAAATGTAGATATCAGAGGGAATTAAAGAAATAAAGGAAAAGAAATAAGTAAATTGTAATGAAATGTATTACTGGGAAGTATGAGCGAAGATCTTTCGGCTACTTAGATATTTTATTCATTAAATTTAATGAAAATATTGTTGTTGTTTTTTTATTCTTTTCTTTATTGTGTTATTATTGGACAATATTGAGTTGATCCTAAATTATATATCTTTTTGTTGTGCCCACAAGCAAACATTATCAACTCCAATCTTGCCGGTGCGCAAAAATCCGAATACCGCTTCCATTTCTGGCGATGCGCGAGATTATCTCCATCTTTTGTGGTGGAAGAAGTAGAAGAAGCAGAAGAAAAAACGGTACTGGCAATTTTCCTTTGTGGATGCCCCGTTAATATGTTATTTATTGTCGGGCATCGATGGCGACCGGTGATAATGTCCGTGACATCCGTGGGACTCCGCTCACGGCTGATTGATTTCGTCGCGTGCTTTTTTCCCCTCTTCCAGTGCTTCTTCAGCGACGCCGACGTCGTCGCCTTCCGTCACGATTTTCCAATGGTTACAGGCGACGATTAGCTCCTTCACGCCGGGGATTTTTGCGGAGAAGATGCCCGAAAGCGACACGATTCAACGGCGAAATTGTTGGGGAAAGTGAAAGTCCGCCAGAGATTCCGTTATGATATGCACGACGCAGTGATTTGATATTCATATTTTAGAAGATAAATCACACTTTTATGCAAAATACACCATGCCAGGGCATTCATTCAAAGTTAAGGAAGATTTCTAAAATTAAAAGTTAAGAACCATAAATAAATATTTTTGTTTAAAATATATTATTTTAGAATCTAGTTCATTTAATTAAATTTATTTTAAAAATTGGCCTAAATTATTTAAATACCATAAAATAAAAACTGCAAATAGGGAAGAATTTCGATTTCGCGCTGAACGAAACTTTCAGATTAGTGTAATATCACCTAATATATATTATAATCACGTAAAACAAATCGTTCTGATGTATGTAATTACATTTCCATCCATGACTAAACAAAGTAATTTCCGTCGCAATCAATCCAACCGTACAATGACAAAACTGGAAATATTCATGAACAAAATCGATCTGAATAATTCATAGAGCCCCTCCCCCCAGATCTCGTAATAAGAGATAACACCTCTTGATCCGCTAGTGATAACAATATAATTGGTACCATTACACGCCTACATTTGCATAGCCATCATGATATTTATTAACAACGCGTTCCATATACCTATAGATACAAAATTGGATCAGTGGGTCTGAAGCTACGAGCGGGAAATGTCGGGTCCGGATAAACATTGGCCGGGCGCGATGTAAATTATGACAGAGGTAAATATATATTATATGAAAACAAATTCCATTACGGCTAACAGTAAACAGAAAAGCACGTTTCGTTTTAGAATTGCAAATAGCGTTTACTCAGTGCTCATGCGTGTGGTATTGCCTGCTGGATTATTAATTGATTGGCCGAGTTCAATTATTTATTTATGCGTTTTGTAATTAAATCATAAAATTGTAAATATTGTTGCCGGGTATCTTCGTGCGGGGATAATGCATTCGATGATTATACGTTTAAATTATTACCTATGCATATCTATCCTCTCCTCGAACTTTCAGCCAGTTTCGGACTGTGAATACTGTTTATTTTTATTAATTTGATGAAATTTAAAGTATTTTATAGACATAAATATTGGTAGGGTTTAAAATATATTTTTTTAAGCGAGATAAAATAATTAAATTTTAATCTCCTTTGCCGCCTGAAAGGTATTTTAATTGCGAAATTCCACCACTCAACAATTTGCGGCGCCAATTTGTTAAGTGTGTAATCTTTGATTAAACTTCACGCAATTTCAGGCCAACTTATTACAGAGCGAAACAGCGCAACAACGAAACGGAAAAGGGGTGGAAGTAGAAGTAGCAGAAGAACAAGAAGAAGAAGGGAGTCGAATATGACAC
Organism: Philonthus spinipes; assembly: GCA_963082785.1. Classification (NCBI taxonomy): domain Eukaryota; kingdom Metazoa; phylum Arthropoda; class Insecta; order Coleoptera; family Staphylinidae; genus Philonthus; species Philonthus spinipes. The sequence continues at coordinate 20,644,853 of OY720318.1, forward strand.
ACACGGATACACTTTCGAGACACTAATAATAACAAATTAGAGTCTTGCGGATGGGGTTGGCCGGGAACGGGGCGGGCGTCTCTCTCTGTTCGATAATGGAATTTCATTAGGCTAATTCGTGCCGGTGCCTGTGCCAGGGATCTTTGATCCTCCGCGAGTTTTTAGCCAATTAAGTTTAATTTCGTTCGAAGACTTAATGCAATTTGCTAATTTCGCGGAGATTAAGAGTTAGCTCCCGCATATCGATTCGTTCAGCCCGCCTGGGGAGGCTGCATGAGGGTGACTTCTTCAAGGAGGGTTAATGTTGCGTATGTTGAAATTTACAGCAAGTTGATTTATTATTTATATCTATTTGCCTAATTTACTCGTATGTTCTACCAGTTTTGTTTGTTTTACGTAAAATTATTTATACATTATGATTTAATAATGAACATAAACCAAAGACACTTCAAAATAACAAGCGGAGTGTATATAAAATTAATAACTTTTGTCGTGAACGCTAAAATTCCTTTAAAACACGTTAATTAAATAATCACCTGTTTGAACTAAGATGGTATGTTTTTGGCTTCAACTTCAATATAAAATGTATCAATAGTCGTAATGTATATACAAGGTGTACAGAAAATGAGTGAAAAGCTTTAGGTTGCGTGACTCTTTGACTAATTTTTAGATAAAAATATTAACGAAAATAAGTCACACGGTCCTTACCTGAAGGTTTTCACTCATTTTCTGTACACCTTGTATATTATTACTGTTTCTACTTGTTCTTTTTTTTTCAATTATAATAAAATTGAGATAAATAACTCGTATGCAATTTCATGTGAACCTTTTTTGTATACGATATCAGGAATACGATTTTGGCGCGAGGAACGTGGAAGCTCGTTTTAATGAGGAGACACTTCTTTAACGGTCCCGCAGCCAAAAATGTATGCGGCGCGTTTCGGATTAAAATAAATTGAGTGTCGTTTAAGGATCAAGATAAATTTCGCGACGAATATGGCGAAAATTAGTCGTGTTGTATATTTACATTTAGTGTCGCTTGTTGGAGGGAAATATGCGAAATAAAGTAAAATTTATCGCGAAGTTTTTATATAAATATTTTAAAATGAAATTTTATACAAAATGAAATATTTTTTTTAATTTTATACAATATTTTCCGTTGTATTATATTTGGCGAAAATTAATAATAGTCTCTGAAAAAAAAAAATAGTATAAAGAATTAAGTCTTATAATGGGGATTAGTAAATGGCTCTCTGCTTTTGATTTTCAAGACATGTATAACGTTTCCATGTGAAACACTCGTTTATCCACTAAACCGAAACCGAAAGCAAATTCCATTCTATATGCAAACATCCCGTCCGTACATCTAATACCACTTGAAATGAGTCTCTCTCACAGCGCATAACAATCAAACTCTTGAGCACACAACACCTAAAACACCTCAACGGACGGTGAAGAAAGGAGAAGTGCTGAGTTGTTCCAAGACGGTTAATGGTGCGTTCACTCCTATCCGAGTAAACAGGAATAATCATTTCGTTATTATTGCGAGAAAGCGCGAGCGTATTTAATATTTCGTTGCATCTGCATTTGCTTTTGCCTCTGCCTCTACCTACGACCGCCAGCCGTTATTATTCATTTCGGTCCCGCGTGACGTTAATAAATTGCCGGTATGTGCGTACCTCATACCTCGCAGATCCGTACGTAGTGCATGTTTCTGATTTTGATCATCTTGCATAACGAGATGATAGCACCGTGAAAATATGATGGAATTGAAAATAATGTGGAATTACACTCAGCATACGAGAAATTCCTTTCAAAATTAATTTATTGATAATTGCCAAAATTTAATCTTTATAATACAATAAAAGTTTTGTATGAAATAAATATGAATGGATTATTAAAAATCAATCAATAAAACACAGATTAGATTTTTATTCGTTGTTTTTTTTTTTAATAATTTATTCATATTTATTTCATACAATATGAACTACCAAATATCTAAATATTATAACCATTAATTACAATAAAAGTTTGATGCATTTTTATCTAAATTAGTTTTGTTTGTTTTGTTAAAAAAAAATCTAGTTGAAAAATCTTTATGTGTAATTGATGATTCTACCCAGAAAAAAATGACCCTCTCTATATTTTTTTTTATTTCTGTATGCAACAGAATACCTCTATATATTTTCTTTCCATTTTTCAACGTTCGTGACTTTAAAAATTACAATATATACACAGATTATAAAAATAATGCAAACAAATATTTACAATACTGTACATGTTAATCTGACTAGGCTATCGACCAGAGGTCTTTCTGCCCTTAAATTACAATTATTGAAAAGTTTGAAATTTTCTTGAACCATATTTGATTAAAATTGACTTAATAAATTCTATTATTAACAGAGAACTGGTTACACTCCATTAATAATAAAATTAATGAAGCACTAATTATGTCAAGTCAATTTTAATTAAATATAAAGCAAATATTTTTTTAATTGCATCATTATTTTCGAAATTGAGGAAATCTTTAATCGTCAAGTGAACATTTTAAAAATAATATTTATAACTTTCAATTTCCTAAAGGAAACGTCGATGTATTGCCTAATTTGCATTTAAATGAGTGGGCAGTGGAAAGTGTCAACGAATATTTCACACAATTTCCTGCCGGGGCACGCGCTTTTCCGAAAGAAAATAATAATAATAGTAATAATTTAATAGAGCCGGCCGGCAAATAGAAATCTACTCCTGTGCATTAAACCCAACCGTCATCCCTGCAAATTCCCCCTACCAAACACATTTTACGCATTAAACTTTATTTCCCCAGCGGTAGTTGAAACGCACGTAATTCGCCTATATTCGAACGGGATTTGAGTAATAGTTTTAATTAGGTGCATGTGTGTGTGTGTGTGTTTTATAATGGAGCTGACGTCCATTATAAAATAAAGCATTAAATAAAATTGCTGAACGTTTAATTGGATTCGGGATAATTCCGAGGGGGTAATTTTATTTCGACTCGGCGGAACGCAGCGAATGTTTTGCCGTGATTAGTTCGGATGAAATGTGAAAGTGTGTCAATTAGCAAATAATTCACTATCGATAAATTCGCACGTGATAAAATTTGTTGTACGCTATTTACGAATTGCATTTGACTAATTTATTGTTTTTTTGTTGGCGCAACTATTTTATTTCATGCATATCTATACAAAAATTCATTCAAACAATTCCATGATAAATTAAATAAAAAGAATTTGAAAATAATTAATTAATAAATTATTTTCCCTATAGCTACTGTGACAATTTGATACCATGATACTATTTATTTTTGTAAATTGCATTTATGATGCGCCATATTTTTGTGGGATACACTGTATATTTGAAACTAATTTTAGAGTGTGGTCCTACTGGACCTGCGTGGACCGATTTTGAAAAAAGTAAACCATTTGACCGTGGAGCTGCTCAGCGCGTGCGCTGAAACACAAAGAAATTGAATCTAATTCAAATATTTTTTTATTTTGAAAATTGTTTCTATATATGTTTTTTTTTTTTCAAAGAAATCTTTAGAACACCATAAAAGTCAATAATCTTTGAATTTTAGTTAAACGGAAGCATGAATCATTCAAAATCAGTGGCAGAAATATCTCCATATAAATGGTGGATGCGCCGGGCACAAAAATCCCTGGCTTTAAATCCGTAGCCTTCACACAGGTCATTTCAATTATATAATAAAACTGTATTATAAACAATATAAATAGAATCTGTATCTTAATATTGTATTTAAAAAAAATCATTATAGAATGAATAAAATGGAAATATTATGCAACTTCCAACATCATCCGGCACATTATGCGTGCGTGTAACTCCCATGTCACATAGATTACATTATCGCGTCCCATAACAAGTGTATCATGTTATTCGTCGAGATATTAGCATGACACGCGTAAATCCCTCGCAGTGGATCTAATAGGAAACATGCACCTGTTTGCAGTTTGCCGTGCATAACGCAGACACAGACACACCGACCGATAATTACACAAAACATCGATCCGTCGTTCTTTCCGCAATTATCGCGACGCTCGCTGATAGGAAACCGAACGTTCCCTCGCCTTATCTCGTTCCAGAAACAATTCTCTGCAAAAGAGTGCAACGAGAACGATAAGGGTTTTGTGTCGAGTGGATACATGCAAATAGAAACGAAATATAGATAAAGAAAATAAAAATGTGGAAAACACACTAGTTCTGTGTAACTGAAATAACGCAAGTGTATTTTTCTCTGTTCTGCATTTCGCTGTGCGAAACGTGGTGGAAAAGCGATAAAGAGAGAGAGGTAGAGAGACGTGTTAACAGCTCCGAGAATTTAATATAGTTATTACCGTTTATGAAGCTGTTAAATGTACAGCGAATATCAATCTCTGGTTTTGATATGGATCTTAATATGTTTTGGAAACGGTTTGTTGGTAGTAGATTTTTTTCTTTTAATTTTTTTTTTTCGGAAATGAAGTCTCGGTTTTTTATGTTAATTGTATCACATTTTTTTTGCAGTATCTCGAAAAGTTGCTCTGAATATCTATTGATACGAATCCGTAGAATGTTCGCATCCTTTTAATAATTTTGTTAATAGGAATATCAAGTAAAATTTAAATAAGAAATTGCCCCATATATCAGAAAATACTAGTGTAAAAATTTAGTAACAATATATTTACATTATTACATTCTTGTTTATATAAAAATATAATAATACAAAGGACAGAAAGACCTCTGGTCGATAGCCCATGACAGACTACTAACCCACAAATATAAATATTTGTAAAGAATTGTAATTTTTGTCAAAAAAAAACATCTATAAGGGTATTAACCTTATAGATTTTTTTTCACTTTATTGTCATTAAATCTTAATTAATTATCCTGTTATTTTCTTTATTACCCCATTTTGTCGTATACAAAATATAAACCAATTGAAATTAATGAACGATAAAAATAATTACAACTCCATTATTTTCAAAAGGTTTCAAGTGACAAAGCCGTCCAAGATAACCAACCGAGCGTAGTCGATGTTCTAATTAGATTGACTGACTCGCTAATTTATACTGTAATCCGAGTCGATAGGTGTGGGTTTACAGACATTTATACCGAATGCGAGCAATTTACACCCCGATGGAAAAAAGCGCCTTAATAAATTACGCGGCCACTCCGAATTGATGGCGCAGTAGGCGCTGTCCGAGTGGGCAGCAGTGAAATGCACAAATCGCGATAACGGGCGTGTTTTTATTGAGATTGTTCACTCTTCTCGGAGACACACATTTCAAATAGTATCAGCTATAAATATTCAGGTGTAAGTTAAGTAATAATCCATTGATTTTTATCATTATTACATAAGAAAATTGAAAAAAAAGAGGGAGAACTCAAAGGAAAATCAAATGTTTTTTCAAATTAAATAAAATGAAACAAAGATGATTCACACATTTGCAGTTATTTAAATTACAATGAAATTAAACAAGGAAAATTTCTGTTAATTAAATTAATTAATTAATTAAGGGAAGTCCGAAGTGGTTCGGGTAAAAAGAGACAAAAGTGGAAACAATCAAACTGATTGGGACAACAAACAAAAATGAGATTATCTTGAGGGATAGGAGTAAAAAAATAATAAAATTAAAACGCACTGTCAACTCTGAGATCCTCGGTGTAAATTAACGTAGAAGACGTTTCTGGACAGTCAAATGGGAAATGTTATAATTTTTTTGGCTTGAAGAAATATGAAAATAAAAATCTAATTGATAGTAACAATGTGCTTATTAAAGAACAATTAATAAATTTGAATGTTTTTTTTTTTTTCATACACTTAAATAAATTATTTAAATTTCAAAGATCTGAAATTAATAATACTGCTGTATCGTTTAATGCTTCATTATTCCTATTCCTTTTTTTTTACTTCATAACTAATTCAACGAGACATCAGGCTCTAATGCGAGGATAATTACTGGAAGAAAACATCGCGGGACAATTTAGCAGCGCAAACAGAGATTACACTTTTTTGCGGCCGGTCTTGATTATGATGGGCACATTGGAATTCGTAATTTAGTCTGGATGATTTTCAAAAATGGAAACGGCCGCAGCGGCCGTGTGCAATCACATAAATTGCGTCCAATTTATTTGCACCGTCCGCGCTCTGTGTATAATAACTACAATGACATGATTACACACCTACCCAACTAAACACGTATTCGGAAACGAGGGACTGCAAAATAATAACAAAAAAACATATAATAAAAATATGGTGATGAAGTTATTATTAAATGTGACGATTCATTGAGTAATTTTAGTTTAAATTGTTAATAACTGACGCTTCAACTTTGTTATACACTATATGTAGATATATATTTCGTGTGCTATGCAACATCTGCTGCACTCGAAATATTCTTCATCCTTTCGTCACATTTTAGTTTCTAATGCAGATATATTATTCGAGTGCTATGCAACAACTGTTGCACTCGAAATATATATCTGCATTAGAAACTAAAGTGTGAAGAAAGGTTGCAACAGTGTTAATTATTTTAATAAGATGGTTACAAAAATTGAAAAAGATTCGTTCCGGTTATTTTGGGAGTAGAACCTCCCAAAGCCCTACACCGCACGCAGTGCCTGAAAATTGTTCGGATATGTTAATTTATTTTAAAGAAACGTTTTTCTTATATTAAATTTCTTCAATTAATTTTTATTTAATTTGCGTTATTTTTGAGTACTTGATGAAAAGACTCACTCACCCATACTCGTTGCTGATATCGATTCTTGGATCACCACCATGAACGCGGCCTTAGGCAAATATACGGTCCTAATTAAAATGTAAATGTAATCATACGTTACGCTGTGTACATATCATTCACTTTGCACGATTAAAAAAAACACATCGCGTAGAATTACGATCGTCGGTGAATGTATAGGCGCAACATATTACTCCCAACCGCAATACAAGCAGCGAAATGATATATTTTTCTGTTGCGCGGTCTATATTGTTCCCCGTAATACCAGCATTATATTTTCACGCGGTCTGGCGTGCAAAAAAAAAACAAATAGTAACAACAACAAAAATCACACCAACTCGCTCACGTAGCCCACGTTCAAAGTGAATAATCAACAAGACGATGGAGGGATTTTAATTTCCGTCGGAATATTTTATAAGAATCCCAGCATTCATTAATCAAAAAACAAAATTAAATAAAGTAAATGATAGCAAAAATTCGTTTTTTTTTCAGCGCTCCAAAAATATACTGTCAATTTTAGACAATCATCTATTGAAACAACTACTTCTTGGGATTATACTCAGCTAGATATAATGAAATTTTTCTTTATTTAATTTTAATTTAAAATGACGCAGTAGCAAAAAAAGGAAATGACTGATTAATAATTAATTATTTTCAAATTCTTTTTATTTAATTTTGCTAGTGGAAAAAATGTATGCTTTACTGCTTGATAAAGCGCTGCAGCGCCACACATAAAGCGGTACCGTTCTGCGAAACCGCTTTCTTAAAGCGCTGCAGCGCTACAGTACCAAGAACGCGCCCATTATTAAGTGATCTGGCTTGTACCTTTTTGGTGTTGATATTTTTGAGTGATGTTTTTTTTATAGCTCGCTCACAAAGCTCACGCACAAATCGAATAATCAACAAGGCGATGTAGCGACTTTAATTCCGGCCTACACATTTTATAAGAATCCCGGTACCCCTGTATCCCGTTCGGTGGGCGACTCACTAAACATTTAAGCTGGGGATAAATATAAATAAGGCGCGCCCCTAACAGTGGCGATAAATAACCGGATGGGGGATTACATTTTAAAATCTTCCCGCGTTAAAGTACAGCGCCGATCGGGCCGAAATTGCGCCAATTTAAGGAATTTTTCAATGCCCCGCAGACAAACGTCCGCTATAAATTTTACGCGACAAAGGACTTTCTAATTCAACGCTAATAAATATAAAAATGCGACGCTTCCGGCTTCTCGGCGCGCACTCTGTTAACACCGCCCGTAAAAAGTAAAATAAATGCAAAATCTCAACAATTCGCATAAAGGAAAGAGCATTACATCATCCTTGCAGGGCGCATTCGGATTACATTTAATGCTCGACGGCGATGAACTACAAAAATTTAGCTTGTATAAGTGTTCAGAATTTCTGTGGAAGTTAATCCGGCTCCTTCATATTTTTGTATAATTAAATTTAAAATTTAAAAAATAGCGCGCAATCTTGTAATTTTTCTAACTTTAAGGCGTTATATTATAAATTCATAGAATTATCGTCATGTATGTTTATACATTATAGTAAATTATATTTAGCTTATAAGATTTAAATAATATATGCATAATTGTTTAGATATGTAATATGCATGCATAAATTCCTGTTGGATGCGAAAAGTCCTGCAGCATCATCTGCTCGAACCATTCGTCACTTATTGTTTCGCCAAGTCGTTCAGATCTCCTGAATATTCATGCGGGGCTCTCTCGTTGTCGTCGCCGTCGCATTTGCGGCCGGCTCGCCGTTTTCCAGCTGAAAACGGGGATCCTCCCGTTCAGTGGCCTCGCTCCAGCGACCATATGGTGACTTACCAGAGGCCACTTCCTCTTCCTATTTGCATACCACCATACCACTATACCACCGCTGCTGCTCTACATATCTGCGGACATCGGGCGCACCGTGCCGGTCACCTTCATTTATAACAATTAGGGGAGAGGAGAAGAGAGCGACCGCTGGCTGGCTGCTCCGTTGCACACTTCCGCTCGATTTCGAGTGTTCGATAACAGCGCTCGAATTGAATAACCATTTTATGGTGGCTTTCAATTAGTTACGCCTCGACGGTTCAACCGGATTAACCAAAAACAACAACGACGCACCGAGCTCTGTGCTTCTGATTTCGCCTTCCCGTTCGCACACTCATCACTCTTAATAGCCGCTAGTTGCTGGCTGCACAGCTAATTACGTAAAAATCTTGCCTCTCATAATTAATTACTTCTCCTTAAAAAAATATTAATTACACTATATTTAACTTTTAGTAATTTGTCGTTTTTAATTTGTCTTTCTATTAATTTCCTTAAATATTATCATTCAACGCATATTAGATTTGCAGGACAATAATATTGCGAGCCATATACAGCAAATGGTATGTTGGTTATCGATTATATCCATGTGTGAAACCAAGCAGAAAATTGAACCAACCATTAGGAGTTTGAGTTGACAAGTTATTAAGATGGAAACAGACAACGATAAGATTAAATAAGATATTAGCCTTGTAACTAGGATAATGAGCGATTCTAATTGGTTAATATTTATTTAACTCAATTATTTGTGTGGTAATGATTTTTTAATAAGGCAGATTCTTTCCGTGAACAATTACATTCGTTTCAACCCATTAACGCGCTTAGCGTAAATAGAATTTTATACCACACCAAAGAAAAAAAATCATCACTTCAATGTTAAATGTTCGGCTTCGCGAACAACTATTTTTTTACATTTTACAAAATTTGATAATAAATATTTATGACAAACTTATTTAAAGTCTATTCAAAATTAGAATTTTAAAATAAAAATGTTCTAATAAATTATTTCCACATTTAGCTCTGTGACATTTTGACTTACGTAACGTAAGTACTTTAAATAAATGTACATTATTTAAAATACTAGCGCTACGTAAGTCAAAATGTCACAGAGCTAAAGAGTAGAGAGTATTTTAAACAATTTACATTTATTTAAAGTACTTACGTTACGTAAGTCAGAATGTCGTAGAGCTAAATGTGGAAATAATTTATTAATTATTTTTTATTTAATTTATTAAATAACTGTGACTACGTGAATGAATATAATATAATTCCTATAAAATATTTTTAAAATTAATCTTAGAATTCAAAATTATAAGGTGTTCCATAAAAAAAACGATGATGAACATCCTGCATTTTCAAAATTTATTTAAATGATAGCTTCTTTATATCCAAGATTAATTTATTTATTTTTTTGTCAATAACCGATTGATCAAAATTTATTTATTTTTCAAATAATTATAAATTAATTCATATTTAAAAAAATTCAAATATGCTAGTTATAATTGCCACTTAGAGTTTGAGAAATTTCTTGAATCGTGAACTAAAAGCGAGGCATTTCATCTGTGAATAAAAAAATCATTAAAACGCCGATTTTTTCAACTAGAAAATTGCTCAATTTCACTGGGTGGTACTTAAAACTCTAAAAGCGAATTCATCCGCTCGGCCGTCTCACACACAGCCACATACACGAAGCAAAAGAGAGGTATAAGGATAATAACTCGTGTATTATACGGATCCATCAGCTTAAATGGCGACATACCTCCAACTAACGAAACTTGCCGCGTCTCTGCTCGTTTTTCAGCCAATTTCCACTCCACCATAAGGAAATCAGGAAGGAATATTTCCCATTGTAGTCCCTATATGTCAGCGAGATATTACTGGACGTGCAAATACGGAGTATCGCGGTTACGTTACTGTAAAACGGAGCGTTACACGAAGTCGCGTCGCGATTCGCCTTTTTTTTTATTCGTTCTTTTGCACTTTTCGGTTAATGGGTGAGAGAGTGAACGTCTGCTCGAATCCACTTGCTGAGGGATTTGTGCCGAACGGGAGTTTCTACAAAAAAACAGTGTTTGATCAAGACCATAATTGGCAAAGAATGGAATGAGCATTCTCGAGAAATTAGTTGCGAATAAATAATACGAGAAATTGATTCCTTATTTAATAGGCACGATGTTGGTTCGACAATGGGGGAATTAATCAGGGATCAATTGAAATTTAATTAATTTAGAATTAAACTACTGCTAGAGCTTTAAATTAACAAACACGACAAACGGCTTGACAATTCTGGATGTATTGATCTACAAAAGAGGAAATTTCTCCATTACTAAATTGAGGAAGAAGAGAGTCTGTGAGAATCACTTTTGTAACTCTGTGGCTTGCCGACGTCAAAAAAGAGGCATTACTTTCTAGAACAATTAGAGAGTTCTCTTGAAAATGTGCTAATAACCCGAAACTAGTCGAGATTGAATAATCTGATCTGTGTTTTAGTGATTAATTTTTAATAATATATTCATTTTTTTTTATTTTATAAAAGTGTGTGTATTTATGTAATTGTTACTGAGTATATTGATTCAAGTTTTTTTTATGCAATTCCCTATACTAATTAGGAAAGGAAAAAGAAAGCCAAAACGGAAGGTTTTGAATAGGTTTTGAACTCATTAGCAGTGTTTTAAAATAGTCGCCACAGAGCTTTATGACCCCTATAAAAGAGGAAAAGCCAGCGCACCCGGCAGACCGGAAAACTCTGAAAAATAAACGAATAAAACAAAAAAGGGCGAAAAAATCTAGAGCATCGGGGCATTCATATTTCTGTAATTTCCTCTCACATATTCATGAGGTATATACACACGTACATGTGAGTAAGCGATGCCGCGGAGCAGGGCCATTCTTCATTCAGCGCCCCTAATGATAATGACTTTATAAATGCTAAAAATCCCCATCTGCATAATCTCCGCCGTGACTTAAAAAAGCGACGGCGACGGGTGAAATAAAAAAAAGGAACGGGAATAAATCCGACCGAATTAAATAAAACGTACGCGAGTTAAAAGGTGGTAATCGCACACGGATTTTGGTTATTAGCTCCGGGGTGAGCGAATAATGTTGACGTCCGGATTTATTGTGTAAAGAGATTACTGTACGACGGACAAAATACAGTTTTGGTTTTAGAGACAATATGATAACAAAAATTTACAATTTTTTTTACAACAATATATACAGTTGTGTTAGAAGTCTGTCATGGGCTATCGGCCACATTTCTTTCTGAATTTATTGTGATTTCCAAATTAAAACTATGCTAGCTAGCTGAACTGTCATGTACGCATGAGTTAATGCATTGGTTGATAGTGACAGAAGAATTGTTATATTTGGAGGGAATATTAGGGTTGCGAGGAATACAATCTATCCCTCTCCTCCACAAAATTTGTGAGGGTTTTGAGTAAATTTGCTCAAAACCCTCACAATCTATCCCTTCTTACAAAATTTTGTATTCCTCGCAAACCTAATATTCCCCCCAAACGTAACAACTCTTCGGTCACTATCAACCAATTCATACGCAGGGATCCTTTTGGTTTTATTAACTTAGAATCATCTCGCATCTTTGACTTGAAAAAGTAATGAAAAGAAATAATATTAAAATGATTTCTTGTAAGTCCATAATAGGTAAGTAACGGTATTTTCCATTAAAGTATTTTTACTAGATGCGATTTAAATGAAATTTATTCAGACGACTCAAAGTTGTCCCGTGTTAACAAGATTTAATGGTAAAGTCATTAAACGCTTATGGTCTGCACAATAATTACACGACAATGTAAAGTAAGCGCGCCACAATGAGATTACGTGTACGGGGCTCTTTTATGCATTACAGTCATCCAAGCCGGTTACGTGTGCCTTATTTATATAATTAAATCGAGCCCTGATAAAATCTACTCGGTTTTCTGGAAAACGGCACGACGGACGCCTCCAGAGCTACGGACGTATCAACTTTCAACGGGCCGATGTAAATTTGCAGCGCGGATGACATAATTTCCAGCGGGATCCACGAAAAACCAGCTCGTTGTTATTCCTTAATTGTTGCTCGGATTTATCTTAATCTCGCACTAAGCGCCCCTCTTCTGGGAAGTACTAATTGCGCAGCTTTCAACGGCGCTGCTGATGGCCGGGGGAATGATTTTAATTAATGTTTATTTCAGGAATTTACAAAATCAAGTGTTGCATTATGGGTTGTTTTAATGTTAACTAAAACTCTGCCGAATTTTTACTTCTGTCATTATTTTTTTCTTAATGAGACTATCTGCACTTCTTTATAATCAAGCTAACTAATTAGGGCTTCGAAACACATTGATTGTTCTAAATGTCAGTTCAAATGCACAGATAAGGTAAATCATGTTGCAATAAAAATAAAATATGATGACTATTAGCCAACTGATTTTAAGCGGCGAAAGGAATTAATGTTAAGCAGAGTTGAGAGCCATGCAAAGGAAGTGGATTTTTTTTGAAACAGTAAATTATTTCCAAGCTGTAGCGATTTTATATTTCAATTTAAACTTTCAAACAACGATTATTCAAAAGTTAAAATATTGCAGTTACCTTGTTTATTATTATTAATTGCGAGATTCTTTAACGTGTAAATATATTTACCTGTTCGCCCTCTATCGCCACCCGATGATATATTTTTAATTAAATAATAATTCAGAAGTCCAATCTTCAAATCAATAAATGTATGTTATAAAAAGTTTTATTTTTGTTTATAATTAAGAAAGAATACAATTATTTGTAAATATTAACTTTCTATTAATTTCAGCCCAACTTAATTTAAATTACAATAATGTACAATTCTTCATATAAGCTACATTCGATACACAATTGTACCAACGCTATTTTAAACTCGAGTGAAGTTCTTTCCGCCGGCCCCATTAAATTAGCGCCGACGACAACTTCGCACTTAACCGTCGCCCTCTTATTAGATTAACCGCGAGATTTTCCCGGCGAGCATTTTCCCCGCAGTTTCGAGCATACAAAAGTCGCCGTTCCGTTCTTTCTATTTTCCTTTTCTTTTCTTTTTTTTTTAGCTTCTCCAAGACGAAAATTACGAGCGGCCCGGTGCGGTGCGGGGGTGAGGAAAAGGGGCGCATTTGCATAAAAGTTGCCAAAATGCAAATTTATGCAGACCGAGGCCGGTCCTAAACTAATTTTTGGGATTCCTCCGGCGCCTCCGCCAAAACAAATTATCGCCCGACTGGGCAGGTCGAGGTTGGTAATTCAACAAACAAGACTGCACTAATCATCATCAAGTATTCTAATGTGCGGGAGTCGGGGGAGGGGAAAAGGGCAATAATGGGGTTTAATTAAAATAAATAATCTTTCGCGGTGTAATCGGTGTAATTTTCTCGGATGGGTTAAAGCCGCGATTTGGTGATTGTATTATGTAAGTTTCAGGGTCGGCGTTACTCAGCACTCGCCCTTATACAAACGCATTAATTTTGAAGTAGTCTTAAAAACAGTTAATAATAAACATTGCAATTTTAATGATATGAGTTACAATACTATAAATTAAAAACTTGAATCGACGAGAAAAATTTCCCCGCATACACAGAGGAAGTAATAAAAGAACATAATTAATACCATATACTTTATTAAATTAATTATAATGATATTAATAAGAGAACAGAAAATACACCTAGCACATATTAATAAAAGCATAAAGTGATTATTACTGCTCGTACATACAATCAGTAATGCAGTGTTGCTTTTAACAATACGCATTATGTTCCAAATGTATATTAATCCAGAGAGCTCGCTGCATATTATGTATCGCATAATGATGAAAAGAATCTATCGCCTGAATATAATAATAATAATAGTAATGGCGCATTAAAGCAATAATACACTTTGATAGCGATAGTTCCATACATGGACCTAAAGAGATTCAAGCGGAAATTTTTACGTGAAATGTATGGCATTAAGGTGAACCTAACGGTGTTCCCTTTAATAACGCATAATTAGGATGTTGCTGGATTAACAAAGCGATATAATTTCCGCGCACAAAAGAATTTAATTATTATATGGAGAATTAGTTATAATAATTTATGATTGAGGGATACTCTTTTTGGTGCTGATATTAAATGTCATTTGTAATATTACTTGGAAAATTAATCGATTTTATATAATATTTAATTAATTTATATTGCATGTTACAAAAACCATATTAAATTTGTTAAAGGATTTCAAAGCTGTAAAATGGTAATGAATGAGTCAATCTTTGGGATTTAATAATATGAATATGTGCTTACAATTTTCAACAGTCTAGTAGAAAAATAAAGAACTTTATTTTAAGAAAATGGCTAGTTACTCCTTACTACGTCAATTTACCATTTTTTTTTGTTAGATACAATAAAACTAATAAGTAATGAATGGGAAGTTATTTGAGAGTAGATATGCTTGAAATCTTCATTGCACGCATTTTTGTTGCCATAATTATAAATCAAAAGTAATCTATTTTGATTGATTTTCATAAATGCCTTTGAGAGAAATTAATTAAAATGTATATTATAATTATTAATATTATTATTTCATTAAATATGAAAGAGTAATCTAATTAAATCATTTCTTACAAACAACCTGAAAAGCGGCTTTAACAACTTCACCATTTAGTGAATAAATATCCCGACCCCATCAAAACCGAACCCCGCTCATCCCTTATCCCAGACTGCGAAAACACATTTAAACCAAAGGTTTGCCGCGTCCGGCTTATTTAATGTTGATTTGTGTATTCTTCAAATTGAATAAACGCCGGGGAGGTTTTCCGAAATCAGAAATCAATTTTATAGCGACCGCAGATGGCGTTCGGGCCATTATCGGTCGGGTGGTTGAAAAAAAAAACGGAACGGGGGCCGAAATTTGGCGCCGGCCCGGTTAATCCCCGGATAAAGGGGATCGAGGGACAAATTGAAACACGGAAACCCCTCAATTAATTGTTGATCAATTATCCTCCACGCAAACAAACGATTGTAATTATAAATCACCGGCTGGCATGGTGGTTAATTCATTAAAATTAATTATATATAAAAGTAGAAATAATTTACTTATAATTTTTATATATTTTATTTTTATTTAAATTAATATTCTTGTGGCTGAAAGGCTTCCGGCAGATGGACAATTCCTACAAGAACATTTGTTTAAAGTTTAAATAATTGTTAAAAATGATAAAATTATTGTAGCATATCAATAAAATATTGCATTCATCACGTGTTTCGGGATCTATCCCTCGTTAGTATAGCTCTGCCTTACATAACATAGCTAAATGTAGAAATAATTTATTTATTTTTTTCAAATCATTTAAATAACTCTGACCATGTGAATGATTACTCTTTTCTATTTATATTTTTCCATTATATTATTTTCATAAACTAATTTACACTTAAATTTATATGTAAAACGCAATTTCTAATTTAATTAGAACAAATTAGGAATTCCATATTTTACAATTAGTCAAAAATGAGATTATTTTATTAGGCAATAAATTAAGATCTTAATGCGTCCGTTATCAACAATTTCCAACAATTAATTCACTCTCATTTCTGCGATAAATTATTTGAGATACATGGGAAAGTTGTCGCGCGCATAAACCGACACCGATCAAAGGCGCGATAAGCCGCGAAATCGCATTCCTTGCATCTGTAATGCGCTCAATTTTCGAAACGCAGTTTTCCGTGTTTCATCGCGCGTATAATCCTCATTAAGCCCCCCCGATAAAAACTGACATATTAGCATTAAATGTTTACTCGGAACCGGGAAAGCGCCGCATAAAACAAAAAAAAAACAGGCAAGTCGCTTAATTAAAGCTAACGATCGTGTTACCTATATGTTTGTGGAAAAAAAAAGAAAGAAAGAAAAGGACAAAAGAATGAATGAATAGGTTGGGAGATTTTTCGACAGTGTATTTTTTTGACGAAATTGATTTGAAAAAGGCGAGCGTCGGTCGTGGCGAGGTTTTGCCAATAATGGTAATTATTTTGCCATATAAATTCAAATCGGGCTCATAGAAATTCATGAGGACCCGGATTAGAGTTTCACAATCGGATTGCGCGTTATGGGTTTACGCGAAACACAAAGGCAGAACAAATATGATAAGATGATGACTTTTTATATCTATTACTAAATTCTATAATTACACACTTCTTTTATTATCAAGAATGAAAAATCACCCTCACGTGGTGATAACAGCAAGCCTATGCATATTCGTAGGCTCGGCTGAATGTTAACTCGTCATACCTAGAATAGGGGAAATATTTTAAATAAACAACAGAATGGCAAAATGCGGTGTTTATAAAATAATTAATCTAGATAATTATTAGTCAATTATTTAAATCTTAAACAACTTACTTTATGCACAGCAGACTTCTTCTAGTGATTATATGCCACATACCTGTAACAAATAATTTTTATTAATTAATTTTTTCTACTTAAAATTGATTAACGAATATATATATATATATATATATATACGCGAAATGGTTTTTGTAGTATCTGAATAAACATGTATTTAAAAAAGCACAACATATTTATTTAGGTTTTATTAGGATGTAGTTGACTCTCATAAAAAATCTAAAAACCATTTCATCAAATCAAAATCAAACTGTGGTTTCAATTATTTTCATCATTTAATCCAACACACAGAAAAAAAAAATGGTTTACCTATCAAAGGAACATCCGGGGTATGTACAATTTTGCCAACACAACACCCGCTGATTCTATTGCAATTTGAGACAATACACAACAGATTGATATCAAAGGGCTGTATGATTTGATTGTGCCATTGCGCCTGGCCGATGTCGACGCGTGTTGCCGTTTTAGTGCAAATTGCCACCCCGATAATTCAATCAATTTATCTCATCCGATCGATCCATTCCGATCGATGTGTATCATGTTTAATTAAATCCCGATGATTAATCGAATTATCTTGACTGAACACACCCTGCTGGCTCCTGTGCTATTATGCATACACTTGACTCATACTTCATATTACCTCTCAACATGTGAATTATATAATGGAATGTAAACAATATTTCGAGTGCATTCCGTGAAAATTGATCGCGTGCAAATATTCGGAAATGGATTAAAATGCGCAGCCGCTTTGTCAGGGTGGTCTTTGATTAATTTATTTTGGATATGAATTGATAATTGATTGTGCAAACCGCTGGAGCCGGTTGAAATTTCAATGGAGTCCCGGCGCATTCACCAGAAGTTTCGTTTTAATAGATAATCAAAATTTAATGCAGCATCGGTTTAAATATTTCAATAAGACAGGTATAAATAAATAAATAAATTGCATTTTATTTAATAAATTGTTGTTAGTTTTAATTTCCATACTTTGCGACTATTTTGTGCCTTTTTCAGGGAGTTTAAAAATAATAAACTTAAATAAAATAATTAATTCCTCATTTAACTCATGGTGAAACATTTTAAACTATAGACGATTGATTGATAGGTATATTTCCACAACAAATGACAAAAACTAATTTATAGAAAGACATATATTATTTAGTATCGTTTCGACAAAATTTACATAGATTCTTGGTCTTTAATTTAGTGTACTTTCATGAATTTCTTTCCTGTTCTCATAAACAGGACAAGTTCGCCTTCCTTTAGTGGACGAAACAACGATTCTTTCTTGTCTACCTTGTAGACTTGAATCGTCATGAAATTAAGTGAAAGATAATAATAATAATAAGTTTGTTTTACATATTTACTTTCGTTGGAAGATTTTACACGTAACAAAAATTCACGATAAAATTTGATTTGAAAAATCAATATATTATTTTAATGCTGTTGGTCAATTTTCTAATCGAATTTAAACCCGCTTTCCAATTTTCGCAATTAATCCGCACTTCTCGCTGGCGAAAATTCAATTACGGCGTAATCCTAGAATCCCCGCTTTTTCTCCACTTTCCCAGGACTAAATATTTATCATTTCCCCGACCCACCCTCCGCCGGCCACTTCCGGGACGGTCCTCGGCGATTTACGGTATCGATAACGGGCAAAGTTGACGAAACCGCGGCTCGCCCCTCCGCAAACTAAACTGGCAACAATTACTCCGGACTCCGGGTCCGAATTCCGGCGTCCCGAATACCGATAGCGATCGCCGGGAAACAGGAGCCGGGAATGGGCGGGAATTATTGCCTTTGCATTACAAATGTACCGCAGTGCATTGACGTCTCCATAAAGTGGGGGTGGGGGTTTTGGCGCGGCCGTCCCGGCCCGGGAGCTGGATTCTCACTTGTCAGCGCCGGCAATTAGTCAAAGACCGGAATGCCTACACATTTTGCGCGAAATTGTTAATTGATGGTCTGTACGTGGATATTAACACGGCTGCAATAATTTCAGTAATTCCACAACGAAATATTTTGATTATTTAATTAAATAAAACAGGTAATTTATAAAAAATAGAATCATTGGATTTGATTTGATAAGTTACGTGAAGTTTGATATAATATAATAAAAATCATTAAACACTTTCTTCGCGTTAATTTTTTTTGGAAAAACACGCGAAAAATATAAATGATAAATAAATTATGTTAACAACGTTTTTATTAAATTTTTCTATTTTTAATAATAACGAAGTTACAGGCACCATCGAAAATTATTTTGTAATGAGCACTATTATTTGTTAGGTTTTATATATTTCTGGATATGTTATCTTATAATGAGCGACTTGTTTCCCTTACCATTAATGGCGAACAAGCATTGTTACATTTTTACCCCATACCATCCTACTATATATATATATATGTTTCTTTAAATGTAATCATATATTTTAATTAACTTAATTAATGAAAATATTTGAGCCATATTTATCAAATATTTGTGTTTTTATATTATGATAAATATTCTCTGAAATACACCGAAGTAGAAACAGAAACGAGATAGTCAAAACATTCCGATAATAATAATATTAATACTAAAAAAATGGTAATGAAAACTTTGCAAAACCAAAACAATAATAACTCCATGCTGTGCAATATGAGCGCGTGATATAAGAACCGCTTTCGTTTTGATAGTTTACAGTCCATTGCGGCATTGTATATGTAGTATATGTACACCGCATATTATGTTATCTCGTAATATATTGCTCCTTTTGTTCTGTTCGTAATTCCGTGCATTATTGCGCCACGGACTCTCTAATGTCGGTAGTGACTGGCGACCAGCTCAAGATACAATGGAAGAATGTTGTTCCTTCGTGAATACATTATAAAAAAATATAAGTTAAGAAAATGTATTTATTTATACATGCAAATCTTCTATTTTATTAAAGTAATTAAAAGAAAAAGGCGATATTTTTATTTAAAAACACTTCTAAAGTTGATGATTAGTAATTAGTCAGACTTTGTTTGTATAATTGACTTTTTAACAATTATAATTTAGATAAAATTATCAAACGAAGTAAGTATTTTATTATAGTGAAACATTTATGACCAATAAAATATTTTCGTGCATGTGTCTGTTAATTTTTAAAGCTCCTAGCAATGACTTTTCGCAATTTGAAAATTATAGAAATTTCATCGTACTTTTACATCAATAATTTAATATTAAAATAATTGTTTTTAACTTTTCATAGTTATTGCAGTTGTTTGATTAATCATGTGTACTGTTTTGTAAATAATATCAAAATTTTATGTTTAGTCAGATGGTGGAAGCGCCGGGTTAGTAGATTGAGTAGATTGAAATTCGTGACAAAGATGGCCAAATGGTGGAATTTGTCGCGTATTTTCAGAAAACCATCAAAAATGCAACTCAAATTTATAAAGGAAATTCAACTCAAATTTATAAAGGGGTATGCAAAAATGTTACAAACAATATATGGGTGGCAAAACCCATTAATTAAGAATTTTAATTCAATGTCCTTTATATTTTTAATTTATGTTAATAACAGCAATGAATTGAACAAACGTATCTATCAATATTAAGGTTAATTGATGTTTTCATTGCACATTTTCTTTCTTCCATTACTCGGTAGGACGCATAAAATTATCCTCCGTAATGAAACCACAATATCGCATTCCTCATTTTCTAAACACACACACACACTACATCGCAGCAAACTCACACCGCACAATAACGCACTAATAAATTCCAGCAATTATCACACCTTGTAATTTCGCATAATGAACAGCCGAGCCTCTGATCGCATAAAGATAGTTTAATGCTCCAATTAAAAACGGACGGGCTCATCTTTCTCACGCGTCTCCCAGACGTTAACAAATATCCGTATTATTCCGGATTTGTTGTAATGATTTTCAGCGATTTGCTTTCCAGCGCTAATGTTAATAACCCGCGATGGTAACAAATTGCGCAGTTAAACACACATGCGCATAATATTTTCCTGTCGCTAATAATTTAATTAGAATTGAAAACGGAAATTAGCGCCATTCGAGTATGGCAAAACGGCTGTTTCTAATGAAACATGTGAGAAGCGCCGCTGTTTTTTTTGTTTTGTTTTTGTTAATTAATTATATACTCGGTTGTGTAATACTTAAGTACAACAGCCACAGTTGTAATTAATTGGTAGTTAAAATTGTTTGAAGTGAACATCAAATAACATTTTAGTTTTATAAGTGCCGAAGAAATAAACTAAAGCATTAACTCTATTTTATAAACATTAAAATAGAACTATTTCTTCTCATTAATTATCTCTCTCTCATGTATGGTAGTTTCCCAATGACACTTTATTTTTTTATTAATTTCCCAGCAGATACAAAATCCAATTACAGGAAGAAAAAAAAAACTATAAATATATACATGAATACTTACAATAACATATGCAATGAAAACACAATAATCAATTAAATTAAATAATTTGCTAAGTTGATACAAAAATAATAACAATAACTCTTATTTCATAATTATAATATTATATTTTAGAAATAAATTAAAATTACTATAAAATGTTTATTAACGAGTCCATAATTATATTATTAAAAAAAAGACACTGGTCGATAGCCAATTAACAGATTTAAATTATATATTTAATTTTTTAAATAACAACATAATTAGTTTAATTTCAGACCTAAATTACATATAGAGAAAATATTTGAAGATTTTGAAAGTCGTCTAACAAAACTTGAAAACTAGAAAATTAACAACCAAACCATCGAATCAGCTGAGTGCAACAGCGTTATTTTTTAAGAAATACTTTCTACTATGGCAAAAAAATCAACGACAAAATTGCTTCAGTAAATCTAAAACCATATAATTATTGTTAATATTATTATTAATATTATTATTATTTCGATAAGTGTTGCGACCTTTTCACGCTACTTCGGTTTTAATTGTGCGTGAATTAGTTTGAATACAATTAACAGGGAATTTCTAGCGGTTTGCAGTGTTAACAATAACATTAAAGATGTATGTCAATAGATAATTGACATAAATCTTCTCACTCTCATAACACAAATTCTATATGATATAATATAATTAATTAATAATAATCATTTAATTATTTTATAATTTTGTCTTTCAAAATATGGATATTTTTTAAATATATTTTCTTAAATTTGTCTAAATTTATCTAATTATCTTTTACTCAATCTTTTTTATGTTAGTCGTTGGTTGTGGAGACTTTAATTATATAAATCAAAATAGTTGTCCTTTCTCCTACTTATTTTCAGTAGTGAATATGGAAACATAGTTTCCGAAATATATTTAGTTTAATTAAAAAATAAATAAGAAAAAGGACAAATATTTTTATTTAAATATCTTTTACTTCATAATTTTAATCACTTAAAATACAAGATGCCCCTATTCGATTTCAAATAATATATTAAAATTGAACCATTATCAAACGCAAAATCACCTATAAACTCCATTTGTAGTAGTCTCGTTATTTTTACAACTCGGGAACTAATATCGTTATCATTCCGCGCGCGTGATACGCCCTCATAAATATAAAAATCACTCACACGTCCCGCTTGCCTGTGTGTGTGTGTGTGTTTGAATAGACATTACAATTTTATGGTTCATAAAGACAAATAATAATAAAATGGCGGAGTGCGCACTTTCTCGTGGGAACTGCAAAGCCGCGATATGTCTTGGCGGATGCATATTTTCAAATCCGCGACCTCATTTTTCGGAATAAATAGTGTATTTGTCAGATTTATAAAAATGTCTCAATGCAGGCAGGTGCACATTTGAAGTCGTCGCGCATAGCTTCGCATTTTTATTCCTCGGATATATAGATTTATTAGAAGAAGCAGCCGTATAATAGATTTTGTTAAATATTATTTTCTTACCTCGGAAATAAACGAATTGTCTCAATTTTATTAAATTTTAATCATGTCTTCATTATATAAAAGCAAAGATATAAGATATATATATTTAATCAATATTCCCATTGTACCCTTTCGAGTGTTGGGTGATGATATAAGATAAGAGTTGATATTTCCAATTCCACAGCAAAAAAAAAGAGTTGATAAATCTGAAAAAGGATTTTATTATTTATTTTTGATTAGCACAATTTTGTTTTATTGATTCTAAATTAGATGTTATTATTAAATATTGCGTCTTCACATTTACATTAATTTTAAGTAAAAAGTAACAATACAATAATTCAGTATTGAACTGTTGTAATAAGTTAGTTATTACAGTTATCAGGGATATAGTTGGCGAGTCCTTCAGCCAGCGTGCCAAATGAGAATTTTTGCGGAAGGCCCGGAGTCGGTTATCGTGGATCCCTCGCGGGCGCATCTGGAAATATGCAAATGCACCATTCATATTATGCAAAACGAAGCACGGGTACACGGGAGATAATAACCTATAACTGAGTAGGTGTTCTCATTTACGAGCACCGCGCACAATCTTGTGCAGGTTGACAAATGGACGGCCTGTCTGGCGGACACGACACAAAACCTTAACCGTAAACCGTACGTAGATCCTCTCCTCCATCTCCATCTCTTCCCGGCTAGAATATAGTCGTTATTGGTCATGCATTGTGTTGTCGGGTACGGGAGTTCAAAGGTCTCCGGGGGATGTAGGTTTCTAGAATCCACCGAACAACGGAATATTCTCTCTTCAGTCGTGTGCACTGTGTTGTGCCGTGTCGCCGTTTACAGTTACGTCTGAAAGAAATCGCACCATCGTCCACTGAGATATTCAACCGGGCTTCCCCTGCGCATTCATCTCTTTCATTATTACATCTGAGTAACATAAAATTCTCTGCATTCCAAACAAACAATAAGTGTTTATAAATCCAACAGACTTCTTATACCTAATCTAGCTTTATCCACTTTACAAGTATGTCAATTCATTCTTTATACCAAATCACACCACATGACTACGACATTTCAAATGAAATTGACATAACCTCATGGAAAATATTTTGACTTTCTTTCACTTCCGGCTGTACCAGAAATAGCTACCAACTTTGTTATTTTAAATGGAACATCCTATGTTTTATTTTATATATATATATATATATATATATATCTTTATTAACAAACAGATACAAAGCAACAGTATAAATATAGAAAAAAACAATACAATATTGGCTTATTTGATTTGGGCTATCGACTATTTGTCTTCCTGTCATTTTTTTAGTTATCATTAATAAATATTTATAAATCATTAAAATTGGAAGAAAGCATCAGAAATTAGAAGAAAACAAATATTACTAAAAATAAAAATGGATAAATAAAAGGCCATCAACGGTCAGCGCAAATAAAGCAAGCAAAGCGGAATTTTCAATATTAAATCTGTCTGCAGCGCCAGCACTTTCTTTCATTTTATGCACTCCCTTATATTACCGACGCAGAATAAACATCAATCTCAATTTGAGTCTAGTAGCGAGACAACATGGACGATCAAACAACGGACGCAAAATAAAACATGAAATAAAAAAATGGAGAGCGAGTAGCCGAAGTAGGGGAAAAAAGCGCCGACGCGAACGTCAGATTAATGGCGAAGTAGTTCGCGAGTTGATTCCCACTATTTATTTAAACTCTTATCCGTGCATTAGGACTTTTTTCGCTCCCGGGCGCGCTTCAACGTGGAGGAGAACTTCATCGGGTCCTTATCTGGAATCCCTTTAATTCACAACTTTTTTTCGAATGCACTCGGGCGAAGAAGTTCGAGGGATCTTTTTTTTTTTTCGGGAAACACAACGTTGTGTATAAATAGGCGTGAATGTTTTCTTTTTGTATGATTAAAATTAAGTGGAAACTGAATAAACAATAAATAAAAAGACTTTTACAGATAATAAATTATCCCTTGAAATAATTTATTTTGTGAAATACAATGTTTAGCAAAACCTGTGGTGTATTTGTTTTATATTATCGATTTTTTTACGTTCCCTTAGGCGTGCTTCAAAAGTTCTACCTGTTTGGATTATGTAAATTGCATTTTTTTATTAATAATAATCCCTAATATACAGACATTTCTAAAGAAAATATGGATCAACGTCGAATATGTTTAATATAACACATTACACATTTGATGGTGTATCAAGAGGATAACAAAAAGTGTAACGTCCGCCCATCAGTTAAACTAATAAGGGTGTAAATCGCCCGGGGCGGTTTGCGGACACGAACTTCTGGGGGGATGTTCATGGTGGATAGTGTCAATGTTTCCTCCTTATTTTGCACTAAAGCACGCCGCCGGCTGAAGATGTCACCCGCGATTTATGGCTACCGTTTATTACAAAATTGTTGCAGGGGTTTTATCGCCCTGGCCTGGGATGGGAAGAGAGAAAAAATGCAGCGTATTCCACATTTGACCCGAATCCCAAACTATACAATAAATTCATTACAATTTATGATTTTGTCACTATTACACGCCAGACAACCGTTTTTAATACAAGTCCGCCGTAATTTATATTCTGATAGTTGCGAGTGTGGAATAACGTATTTATGGGATAAATCATGGCTTCGATGTTATTTTCTTTTGTTTTTATATTTTAATAAGTATTTGTTTGATTTTTTTATACAATGGTAAAACAACCTGTGCTGTGAAGTTGTGAATTGTTTCGATACCCATTTCATAACCAACAAATTAAAAGTACAACAACGTACATTTATTGAAATCATTTATATTGGTAAAATTATCTGTATAGTCTGAATAAAGATGTATATATATTATGATAAAGCAACTCTTTCAATCATAGTTTTCAAAAATTATTTGAAAATCATTTAATAAATCTAAAATTATTCCGAAGAAACAATAATTTTCAGAATCTTGCTTCTATTTAATAACATTTGCAAATCATTAAATGCTAACAAACATTTCAGCCCGATTTATTTACACACAATAATATCGCCAAACGAAATCAAACGAAACGCAATTTTAAACAACAGTTTAACAAACTGCACACAATCCCAGTACACACGCTATTGATTTTTATATGTTATATAGAAAGTTGACAAACATAAAACTCGGTCCCGCGAATACATCTGTTTAATTTTTCAATGGCCGTTCGGAAAATATATATATATATAGATGTTTACGTGGCCTGACCAAACGAACGCGCTGCGAAACTAATTTGTTAAAGTTAATCAAATTCCATTCAGCCCAACCGAAATGCATAAATGCGTGCGTTCGTCATTTAAAATTAACTTTCATATATTTCCAATTCATTCCATATGCATGTGATTTAGTTTTTTTTTTCAGTGTTTGTTTTAAATCTTCACGTGGGTTTGAACGAGTTGTTTTTGTTTGTTGAAAGTTAAATTACTAATTTTAATTAGAAGTTTTTCGCCCGAGTTTTTGCCTTTTATGCTTGTGTAATACCCGTGATTTTTTATTGTATTTAATATCAATTATTCGATTTAAAAAAAAAATTCAACAAAAGCAAAGTATTGTAATTCAAAATTAATATCACTACCAAGTTTGACTTAATTTAATATACATATTTATTCGATGTAAATTTTTTCTCACTCTGGTTGATTAAACATTAAGCCAGTGTATTTAATCCCCGTTCACCGAGAAAAAGTAGCCATTTAATGCAAATAAATCAATGTTCCTGCAGGAAGGGATTTGCATTCGAAATTAACGTCTAATGCGTTTAAGCAGTGGCGCGGAAGAGCGTTGAATTTTTCCATCCCCTCAGATTCCCTCATCTCAGTCGAAGAGCGAAAGGGTTGCACCAGAGATTCACTTTTAACCCGATTTCCAGCTGCTCCATCTGCATTTTAAGCAACTGAATGTAATATAAAAAGTTGTTAAATATAAAATAAAGATAATCATTTCCTTCATCGAGCAGTTAATGTAAGGAATTTTTAAAATATGCTACATTTATTTAAATATAAACTTGTAATTTTAACAATAATATTTTTTAAGATTATTGCTTATTACAGGTCTGTTAGGCCGCATTTATAGTGGAGCAGGACGGTTTTTGTAGCGAATGCTCTCCAAAATCTAATTGCACTCACAGTTGTATGTACACGCATAGCCAAAATGAATAATGGAAATATTTAATCTATAATTATTAATGAGGGTTAAGAATATATTATTTCTTATTACAAAAAAAACGTATTAAAACAACAGGAAAATCAATCAAACATTTGAATTTCCGCATATAACCCGACTCCGTTTAGTTGCATATAAATCCCTCGTGTCGTAACATATTTGCATTACCGCGGGCGTCGAATCGCGTACACGTGATTGACATTGTGGTACTCTCGCAGCCTGTATGTCATGTCTGAGACTTACAAGCGTATTGATTGGCGATAACGTAATTGAGAACCGGTATCACGGTCGAAGCGTTTAATGCGTCCAAGAGGGCCACTTAATATGTACGCTGCATAAATCATTAGAGAGACCAGCTCGCGTTGCGGCGAAACGAACGCGGAAAATCTGCTCTGAATACATGCTCGGATGTATTCCAATGATGATTTTTAGGATGCGTGTGGGATAGTTATGTGGGAAAAAAGTGGAAACGCGAACGGGAACGGGAATGCGCTTGTTAATATTCCTGATTGGATCGTAAAAAATAATTAATAGTTTGTTTGATGTGTATCTAGGAAAAAGTTTCGTCAATTAATTTTCGTTGTCGGATTTTTGTTTCAGTATCCTAATTATCGACTAAATAATAATAAATAATGCCATGACAAATTTATTATCATAAATAAATAACTACTTATTGATTTTGAATAACTTCGATTACGCCCAATTAAAATGTCATGCATCAGTACATGTAAATAATTTTATTTTATAGTTTTGAAGAATCACAGGTAATCACTATTTGGTAGACACTCCAATATCATTAAAACAAGCTCTCTATACAGAGTATACTCGCAAAAATCTGTATCTCCATGCTTACAAAATTCAATTAACTAAACAACTGAAACCCAATGATCATGAACAGCGAAGATAGTTTGTGGAATTCATTATTAAACATCAACAAGTGGATGCTGATTACACCACCTTCGCATTCATTTGAAAGAAGTAAAGAAATTCTACGTCAGAGTTAATTAAGAAGATATTAGATGCTTCTGTGGTTCTTTAGAATTAATTTCTACTGTTTCATTCTATGGTTTCGTAATATTGAATGCTTTCGATTATTTAGTTTTCAGTACATATTTTTTTCAAACATTCGAAAAAATTTGCAATATTTTTTTTATAATAAGCTGTTATGTCACGTTTAGGTTGTAGTAATGAGAATTTAGAGAAGTACCGCGCTCGAGTCACGAGTAAATATTTTCAGCGCGGTTTCACTTGATTAATTATAAGTAATTGCAGTTGCGCCAACTGCTGTAAAGTTGCTTGGGATATTTATGCCGCGGATTAAATTAAGATATAAATTAAAATGTTGAGTTTTAGTGTGTTTGCATGCGAGTGAGTTGTGAAGTCGAGAGCAGTGTACTGTAATAAAGTTTAATTGATAATCACATCGAATCGAATGGAAACAGGTATGGTTAGAGGGGGCAAAAAAGAACGCGCCGGCCACGAAAAGTAAATTACCCGACCGCAACCACTCGCTTTCAACAAATTATTTCCATCGCGGTTCCCATACTGTAATATGTGTATGTGCAGCTCCCCACCGACGGACATCTGAACATTGTGTAATGTGGTGAAGCTCGAAAATGAACGGTGAACATGGAAATCACACGCCGCATACACCTGAAAATGAAACTGCGTTCGTTGTACAGGTGCAATTTTCCGTAAAAGTGGATCCGCACGACTGCCGGTGCATGCGGGGATTTTTCTTGGAAACCCTCTCTTCTGCACTCTGTAAAAAAATCAAGAAAAAAAAAGCTGAAAGCAAAAGCCTCTTCCGCACTGTAATTAGAATGCGACCGCAACACTGGACACCACCAATAATGGGGGCCGTTTCCATTCGGCGGCCTTTAATGTTCGCACTATTAAACGCCCTTATTAAGTTATTTATTGGATAATTTTCCTAATTTTCCCCACCAAGGCCCGATTGGAAATATCGAGATTATCAGCGATCCAAATTGCCGCAGGCCGGGAAATTGGCCTATCTCGTCATACATACGCCAATAATCAACTGTTATTATCCCAAGGAATGCTGCCCATCGAATCGTGCACAATGGGCGCAGTTCTCTAATCGCAAAACACAGAACGCACCATTCCGTACTTCCTACAAGAAATCGAAACATTACTTGACCATAATCACTCGTTCTTGTTACTTAAATAATTCTCGAAGGTAGTGAAAATTGCTTGTATTGATAACACTCCAGATTTATTATTTCAGGTAATTTATTGCACCGAATCGAACAATTGTAAATTACAAGATTTTTTTTTAAATCGAATGGGCAAATAGAAAACAAAGTAAGATCAAGTTCTAAAACAAATATAGCACTGAATACGATTTGAGGTAAATACTGATAAATTATTATACGTATGAATTAAATAAAAATTATTTTAAAATAATTAATAAATCATTTCCACATTATTATAAGACGAAGGAGAGGACACTTGGGGGAGGAATATGTGGAGGTATGCAAGGAATATACAGAAGAAGATAGAAGAGTGGAGAGATGGATGAAGGAGGATGGTGCTGCGGTAAAAAACTTGCTGAAGTTAATGCGGGAGTGGAAGGCTAGAAGAAAAAAGGGAGGATTAGAGTGATCTTAGATGTGGGTTTTTGTGAATTTTTGTTTGTGTTTTATTAATTTAAGAAGATGCCAATAAAATATTTTTTCAATTCCACATTTAGCTTTATGACATTTTGACTTACGTTACGTAAGTACTTTAAACAAATGCATATTAAAACCACTACTTCTCTTTCGACCAAAGGTCATGAATTTATGGTGATTTGTAAATAAAAAAAACTTTGCTACCTAGCTGAACTAATACTCTTATTATTGTACGTTTTTTTTATTCCATTATAGAGCTATCACATTACGCCACACGATAAACCATAATTACAATAATTATTACGTGCGACTTGTTAAATTTGATATCGTGTAATTAATATTTATTAGAAAATGTCGAAATTATAATTAAAGTTTGCTTTAAATGGCGGGCTCGAATTTTTAATTAACGCGAGACGCTTAGAAAGATACTTCGTAAAATAGAATGAAAGAGGGAGAGAGAGAGAGAGTGTCTAAAGTGACGGCACATAAAAGGACCTGCATGTCGATAATTAAGTTTGGCGCCCGTTAGCGTTTTACGAAAAATATTATCGAAAGGTGTATCATTATAAATTAATCAGAACGCCCGGGTCGGCTCTTTAATTTATTAAATATAATTTCACGTATTAATACCGCCGGGGCGTGCTTGGTACCGCGTTTTGACTGTGGACTTAATAAGAAATTTATTTACTGTGTTAAATACGACGATTGGAGTTATTTATTAGCTACATGAATATTTAAATACAACAATCGCTTGTTCTCCATTAATTACTATTCAAAACACGTTAATACTATATGATCGACAACTTTTCTCATCTAGTGTGCTTTGATTTACATTAAAAGAGTAACTAGATTTTCTAAGATTAATTTTACCGTTTATTAGTACAAAAGCTTCATCTATCGCAGTTGTTTTCGTCTTTCTCCCACACTTGATTTTTCTCTGAATTTTAACTGAACCGGTTTCATTCTTTAGTTTTAGAATTTCGTTCACCTGATTCAAACGCACTCCACACTCTTTCCAAATATTTCTTTGTGTCCTAGAAAAGTAGTTACTATTTTACTACAGTGGCTTATAATTAAATATACTAATCAATCCGAGTTAAAATTGAATTAAAATGTATAAACAAAGTAGAAGCCTCAACAATTAACAAGTTAAATATACTAATATAAAATTTTTTGTAACAATGTTATTTATTATGGATTAAAATTCGTAAAAACTAACAGCAAAGTGAAAATATATGAAAGCAAAATCACGCGCCGGTACTTTTCATATTATCACACAATTTACAGTGTGAAATGAAGCTCACAAATAACGTTTAATGAATTCACCGAAAAAATCCCTTTGTCGGATCCACGTAATAAATCCTTTAGAAAACATAAAATTTAATATCGTCTGTCTGGAAAAAAGTGAAACCGTCTGGGCCCGCACGGAGAATTGTCATCGGCACGTAGATGAAAGTGATTTGCACTCTCGTTTGCACGTTTCTTTCATTGGTCATAATAAGGACTCCGTGGAAGATAATGCGGAGCACGTGCCGGGTGCGAAGTATCATTTGCAATTTCCCATAACGAAACTACATGTAATTGTCGTTATTAAGAGGCTGGAGTATCTTCGGCATGAGGACGAGGCGGAGATCAATGATAATGTGTAATGGCGGATTATCCGCTCGGCGTAATTGCGAACTAACGTCGTTGCCACGAATTTAATGTATATTGTGTGCTTTATGTGCTTGCTTCATATTAAATATTTAATGAAATACATAAAAAATAGATTATTATTCTACTCAATAAAAGGCTTTACTTTGAGTTTTTGAAAATGAAGGGGATAATCAAATACTTGAGCAATTACTCTTGATTACGATAACCCTGTAATCGGAACTACAAACATCTTTATTCCGACAATATGACAATAAAATTTTAGAAAATTTATTATAACAATATGTGCAATTGTGTTAGTAGTCTGTCGTGGGCTATCGAAAATAAAACAAGCAAGGCAGAAAGACCCACCTTGCTTGTTTTATTTTCTATTTAACAAAAAAAGCAATCGATAAATTGTTTATTCAAGAAAAATATCAAGACCCCGAAAGCGACAATTGCCAAACTAGTTGTTAATCTTAACTCCAATTTAAATCAATATTATTTTAAATAATAAATATTTATTTAAACTCTGTGAAAGCTCCAAGTGAAACTATTGTTGAATTCAAGTCGATATTTTTCTATAAAATCCAGCATGGGTCAATAAAACCATCGATCTCTCGTTCTCGTCGTTACGAACAAGTGCAATCGCGCTGATGATGAAAGTCGAGCTTATAGAGTTATCGGAAAGTGAATAGCAACAGCAATAGCAATCTCAATCTCGTTGGGTGTCTGCGTGACGCCGGCGAACCTCAGACTCGTCGTAATCCTATTTGTTGCATCGGCTACGCGAATCCAATCACAATCACAAACACCACGATACAAATGTGAAATGACGATACGTCCATTATTATATCACCCTTTATGTATCTCCAACACCAGCACGGGCACCAACACAGGCACACGTTCTTTACCTACGAAATGTAATATCGGAAAACCGTTCGCTGTTTGCGAATATTACAATTGTGTAATTCTGGTCGGTTATTGTCATGGTAATGCCCGGGACTTTTCGAAAATTGGTAGTTTGTTTGATTTGTGAAATTGTTGTCGTCGTTAAAGGTGCAATTATTTAAATGCCCTTATTATTGTTTTCTAAAGTTTTGGATTAAATTTTATGTTTGCCGATTCTTTTATTAATGTTCTGATTATAAAAATCGAATTCAATACATTTCATTGTTAATGGCTCAAACATTTTGTTTTAAATGGTCAATGCCATTCACACTGCTTTAATAAGCTAGCAACAATTGACAATTTATTTTAATAAACTAATTAACAAATATCACTCATTTAAATCTATAGGAATGAATACGAAATGTGGGTGGCTTTATTGCTTATATATTCAAAGCACTCCAGAGGAGAAAATTGAAGAAATCAAAGTGACATTTACAAAAAAAAGTTCTCGATCAGATGGTACATGAATGTGTTGGTTATTTTTGGGAATAGAGATGTTTATATATATAAAATATAAATTAATTATACTTTATTAAAAAAAATCATTCCATTTCTAAACACTAAATTATCTGTTGTAAACATCTGTGTATATTTTAATGTATATGTGTTAGTTTTTTTGTATTTATTTTTTTGTTATTTGAAAGAGGGAAAGAACCGTGTGTGTAGGGTCTGGCGGGCGTAATTTACGGAAAACGAATTAAGCCACGCACATTTCGTGGGCGTTCCTGCAGATTTTCCTGCAGCCTGAACAATTAATTCCCCGAGGTCCGAAAGGGTCATCAAAAGCGAGAGTAATCATTGCCGCCAACAGAATTAATCGGGATTAAAGGGAGTCCGGCCCCAGAATTAATTACGGAGAAAAAAATATACATGTCCGAATTTAATTCGTTCTAATTGGAGGGTCTCGCTCAAACGCGCTGATTTATTCATTATGAAACACTAGTACGAATTTGTAAAGTCGGCCGAGAAAATAATATTTGTAAAAACAGATCGCACGAAAAGAGATGAATTGAATTTAAAAAAAATCTGTATACTTCATGGCGTAAATTGTTCACATTTATTTAAACTTTATTTATCTATTTACTAAATATAATTATATATGAATCAATCATTTCCTGTTTTGCTACTGTGATTGTTTGACTTGCGTTACGTAAATACTTTAAATAAATGCACATTAAAACAACTACTTCTCACGCGAATACCTCTTCTTAAAAGTCTCTCCTGCCCTTTATTTTTCTGCCCTCTTTCTAAAACATTTTTTAACAGCGTACAAGTAAGTTCTCTTTACAAAGTATCTCAAAGTATCTTTTTTACTTTTACATGAATATAAATTTGATATATATTATGTTTTATTCCCATTTAATTAAAATACAACTAGGATACAATAAATCAATCGCTACATAATATCTTCAAAACATTTACATAAATATATTTCAATAAAATCAACAAACAAATTCCCTCCACGCAGTATTCGTTCGAAACATTCGTGGGAAAACGCCAATGCGAGGATTTAATTTTTCTGAAAATGATGAAACATATATTAAAGCGTCGATACGTTTCGCGGAATGTCCTGTTTAATTTAATGCGTTGCCTCCAATAACGTTTGATTCATTACGAAATGATATACAATTTCGCGAGAACAGTTATCACGAATGTTGTGGAACTCTCAGCGGATCTCGCATAATAAACGTCCGAGTCGCGTTATTAAAACGTGATAATTGCGTTTTAATTATTTGCGCGAATTTCGTGAAGATGTATCAAGTGTGTCGAATTATTGTAATTATAAAATAAGAAGCGCCGAAAAAAATAGTAACGTGAAATTAAATAGTTTTTTTTTTAGATAGTATCTAATTTATGGTACTTAAATAAGATAATAACGCATGATTGTTTTGACCGCACTAAGGTAGTAATTTATGGGAAATTAAATTATTACATAAATCATTATTTCTGAACATTTTATTAATGAAACTAATCTCAAGTAATATTCCAAAGCTGTTGCTTTCAGTCATCGGTAACACAAAAATTAAATTTGTAATTTTATAAAACAAAAATGGCCATCACCATACGCTAAATTAATGGTTGCTGAACATTTTATTAAATTACTTTATATTGTCAATGAACAATTTTTACACTTTCATTAATTATTAATACACATTGTTATTCAGACTATACTAATAATTCAACATTTTTTATTAATACATATTTTTGTTCAGACTATACAAATTTTGTATTATTTGTATAGTCTGAATAAAAATGTGTATTAATAATAAATGAAAGTGTAAAAATTGTTCATTGTTAAGATTCTTTCCTTGTTAAAAGAAATTTCAATATTAAATAAAACAACCTCCCGGCGGGTTCACCATTTCTGTTCCAATCTACAATTATAAATACAAGCAGAAAGACCTTTGCTTTATATACATTGGTCAAATTAATTAATATCTATTATGCAATAATTTAGTTAAAAAATTGAAAATTAAAAGAATTAAAAAATAAAAAATGAATTAATTATTGTCTGTATAAATTGAATATAATAATAATAATAAATTCCTTTTATTTTTCTATAAAAATCCATTACATATACACATATGAGAAAATGTATAATATCATTATATATGAAGAATTAAATATACAACACTAGATATTAGCTATTGTAATTTATTAAATAAACAACGTTTGTAGAATCAAACCTTTTTTTCAATATATATTTTGCTTTAAATTTCAGTAAGAAATTAAATAAAAATGATTTGAAAATAATTAATAAATTACTTCCACATTTAGCTCTGTGTCATTTTGATGTTGTACGTTAAACAAATGCACATTAAAACAACTACTTTCCGGGAAAATACCCCGCCGGACATTGAATTACATAATGTACACCTGCTGTTGCATATCAATAAAATATTGCATCATGCAACAAATTTTTGATCAGAGAAAAATTCAATATAAAAAACCAAACAGAACGTTACTTAGTCTGCCATCTGCAGACACGTTTTTCCGATATTTATCCCTCGTCAGTACAGCCCTGCCTTACATAATTTAAAGATGTTAAAATAAATAAATTAAATAAACTATACTCAACCAAATTATTTTTTTTATCAGACAGTTTTTCACCACAAAATATGAATATGTTCAATAAAGTCGCCTGTAGCGTGTGTTTTGGGTTTTATCCCTCGTCAGTAAAGGGCATTCTTAACATATTGCAATTTTTCAAATTAAAATGCTATAATAATTTCATTAAATATAACTTTGAAATAAACAGAAGTAAGAAAATTGCTGGAATCGATCAATTTTTTATCACTTGATAATTTCCAATAGCGATTGTTTGTTAATATTTCATAATCTCACAATAAAAAAAAATAAAAAAAAGTATTTCCATTAATTATTTGATTCCTAAAAATATATCATACCAACAAAAACTTTGATCAACTCCGGACAACAACAAGGAGCGAAAACGAAGCCAAACAAGGCCGAGACGAGAGCAAAAAAAAAAGAAAAACAAGTTCGTCGATATAATGTAGACTTTATAAAGATTTTTAAGCGTCGAATATAAATTATGTTTTTCCGCTACGTCCGTAATAATAATAAAAAAAAGCTGTACGTATCGCGAGCTCTCCGGTAAATTGGAAACTTTCCCGTTTTATCCCAAGTGATTTTGTTAATTTATTAGAGTTTCATAACGGGCCGAATTTTTATATTAAATACCAATAAAGCCGTAACGAACTTGTATTGGAAGAGATATTTTGTGTTATTTTATCGGTTTTTAATGGGCACGCCTCGTCGTAATTTATTTGATGTGGTTGAATGCGAAACAGAAAAATGCGAGGGAGATAAAAAAAACAGGCGCTTAAATTGATGATTAAAATGATATGACTTTTATGAGAAAGATATTTAAATTTCTTATTTTGCTATTGTTGAAATGTAAAACGATAGAAACAAATACATTTTTGTAATCATCATCATCATAATATATAATCAATCTAAAAAAATAATATTGTACACTATGAGGGAGAGAAGCACATATTTTTTGATGGGACACAATTTAAACCCTATATGCGTTTAGATTTTTACTTTAAATTAAATTAATAATTATTATCAGAGAGCGGATTAAATAATTCAACAAAAAATGTTAACTTACGCCTACTTTCATTTATGTAAAAAGTGTGTGATTAAACCATTGACAAATATTCTTACATATTAAAAAAAATGATTTCATTTAATTTAAACTAATTTTAAAACAAATAAAAAAAAATGAGATACGATTCATTTCGTGAAACTAACACTCGAATTTTATAAAATGCGTAACAACAATAGCAAACAAGATTTATCGAATAGAGGGGCAATCAATTTGCACTCCTTTTCAACCAATCCATATTGTATATATTTTCCCCACCGGAGCCGACGGGTTTAAATTGAATCTACGGGCAATTTAACTCAGGCCCGCCTAATTAAATCCACCGCGTTTAGCAATAAATAAACTTAAAGTTTTAAATAAAGCGGCGACACATGAACAATTTCTGACGCGTCCTTCTGGTTTTACAGCGGCCGCGTAAATTAACATTTTTCGGCGCTTTTTTGTAAGCGGTCAATTAAGGATTAATTTCCGCGTCGAATCGATTCGACCGCAACAAATTTATAATAGGAAAAAAATGTGTGTATTTAAAAAAAGAAGGAATAAAAAAAAGATAATGTCAATGACCGATGCTTTATCCATCTTTAACTAAACAGAAAGATACAAGACAATTAAAGGTAAGAAATAATCGTTACTTATATTTTTCAACTTATATATATTAAATGGTAAAAATATTTATTAAAATAACTGATAATTTATTAAATAATTTTCTACCTTTAATTGTGTTGTAATCCAAATATTTTTCAGAGACCATGTTAAGTCCAATAAAAGAAATAAACGAAAAGAACGAATTTTATTTAATTAATTCAAAAATCACAAAAAAACAGCTCATAGAAGATAATCCATTATTTTCATGATTATTTACTTTTCCATTTTTTTTTCACATACGCTCATAAATAAACTTCGAATAAATCCCGCGGGCAACAATTATCATATTTTAGCGATAATTAATCATCATCAGCTGGATTTCTTACGTGATTTATGTAATTTATCCAAATTAATTATTATAAATAAATTACCAGTAGGAGTTATCAAACGGACGAGGAAATACCAATTAATTACAATTTTCTCATACACACATGCACACACATACACACGCATACACAGAGAGTGGTCTTCTTGGACTCTCGTACTAATCGTAACTAATCATTTCCCAGCCGTTCGTTACCAGCAGAACCAGCAGAAAGAACGGACACGGCGAGTGATTAATTCGTCATTAAATCCGCTAAACTAACCAAACTAATTAATCAACAACGAATAAAAAGAGAGAGTAAATAAATAAATGGGAGGAAATAAGATGAAAAGCGCATCGCGGGGGGAAACTAAGCGCAGGATTATAAAACATCTGTTGCTGCCCAATTTATAACAAGCTTTGTGAATCCATGGAATACTGTATAATCTGATTGATAATACCTAATATATTTGTAGAAAATCAATGTTACATCTTATTACACACTATATATCTCAAATAAGAGAAAATCAATTTAAAAAACAGATCGTGTAAAAATTCTATATTTAAAAAAGAAAAGGGGAATTGATCGAATTTTATTGATCATTGCCAGAAATTTTCCTTGTTTGATTTTATTCCTATATTAGTTAGGAAGATTGATTAATAAAATAACGATAAGAAATGTTCAATTTCTGATACTTGTTTTGCAGAATTTATATCATAGAAATTCTGTAATAGTGAAGAATTTGAGCGTGGTTGCTGGAAATCTCCAATTTCGTAATATAGATGAGTTGATGGTAAGTGTTATGATTGAAAAATAATAAATTGGATATGATGGGAATTTATTTTCCCTATTTATCTCTAATATATAGAAATAAGTATGCAGATACTAAACAATGCCAATTATTTTAATGTAAATTATTGCCGAGGTATTGAAATTCTAAAATTGAACACTTCCCAAACGCCGACCAAACAAGATCTAAGCACGACGCGATATTGCAGCAATATAATAATACCTACGTGGACTAGTTCCCATAAATCTGTAGCGTTTATCGGGCGAAACACACACTAGGCTCACATCGAAACAGACTGCATCCATGGATAGATAAGTGCAGATGTTGGGACGATTTAAATAAGTCCGAACCGCTGACGTTTATGCGATACTGCATAGAATGGCGTTATATTTCAATTATTCATTGTTTTCTAATGTAGTCCTTTGCGGCTTATTTAATGCCCACCAACTTACCATGCTGCACTTTATAATTTAACACCTCTCTCGCTCTCTTTAATGCGAAACGAACCGAACGCCGAGGCTCCACAGCTCGCAATAATTTACTATAAATGCATATATTCATATAATCGATGGCGCACAGGCACATCCTGGTCTTTATATCACTGTTATAACCCAAGCCATCTTCTCTCGGCACTGTTTTTACATGCTCTCACACACACGGGGACAGACAGAAAATACGGAGCGCAGAAACCCTTTCAATTAAATATTTATAGGAATTCAATGCAATTCAATTTCTGCGTAAAGAGAGAGAGTAAACCACTTCCCATGATTAAACATTCCCGAGATGAATTACATAAATTATTACAAAATTATGTTATTAATTAATACTGCTTTAGCTGCGCAGTTTGCATAACTTTGCATAAAATTTGAATCCGTGATGCGTCTTTAATTAAATTAATTGATCGCGCCGGTTTGAGCTTAGCAGGTACAGTTGCAGTGTTGTTGGGGGAGTTGCTAATAGTTTGCAATGGTCAGATGGCTTTAGGAGGCTTTGTTTCTAATATAGGTGGTGGATGGGAAAGGGCGCAACATATAAACGGAAATTATAGGGATTATGCTTCAGTCTGCATTTGCTTTTGCTCGTTTTATGTCAAATATTAACTATGAAAGGAAGTATTGATAAATATTTAAAAAACATAATTGTTTAGTCGCTTAATGGAATGCATTAATTTTTTCATCGTAATTAATTTTGTAGGTGATTCAATTTAAACTTTTCTATAAAAAAAACAATATAAATTAAACAAAAACGTTTACTTTGTTGATATCATACTCTATTTTTAAGTGACTCGCGTTTCGATCATTTTGATGATCAGTTAATGATCGAAACTCGAGTGATATCAACAAAGTAAACGTTTTTGTTTAATTTATATTGTTTTTTTTTTTTGCCAATTATTTTTATTTACCTGAATATATTTAAATAAAAAAAATAAGACAAGACGTGTGTAAGTATTATAAAACAGTAATTAATTATTTACGATCTTTATTTCTAATTGAAATTAGCATATCGGTTTCTTTTGAAAGAGCAGTCGCGATCACTTAAACACAGGTACGAAATGTCGATCACGTCCAAGCCCACATTACCTCTATCCGCTTATCAATTGTTAAAGCAATTAGAAATCTAGCCGCAATAAGTAAATTATGCACCGGCGCCATTGTTGCTCGCACGTAAATATCGTCGCGCTAAGTGCTGGTTTAGATAACGTTTCGCCAGCGCGCTTTAATGTGTGGTTATTCTTGGTCTCTTCCCCTCAAAGGACTTCAACGTGGGACGCTGACTTGGATCCGAGCTCCGCTATCTGGAACACGGGCTCCTGCCAACTCCTTTGATTCACCGAAACACGCAACCTCTATCTCCCGTCTGACCGCGACAAGATGATAACCGCAATGTTATGAGGGAGTCAAATGGAAATGAGGCGAAATGCACGCGATTATGATTTATTGTTGGAGCATGATCCATTAGTGGGATAATATTTTATTGCATTTCATACAATTTTCTTATACAAACTTATGGTGTGAATATATTTTTTTTTATTCATTTATAATAGCAAATTCTTTTAAACTAAATGTAATGATTTTTTGTCGACTAGTTTTTTCTTGGGAATGGGCTATCCCAAGAAAATTCAAACTTTAATATATTTGAATTAAATCTTAAATTTTCTCCATTTTCAGATTATTAGTTCATATAACTTGAAACTATTTATAGTCAATCAATTTAATCTGTCTTTTTATTTATTGGTACAATTTTCATATACATCATTAAGATAATTCAAAATATTTTTTCAAACAAACGCAAGAGCGTTGCTAATAGTGGAGGAATATAATAACAAAAAAAATGGGAGAAGCTAAAAAATAAATATAAATAAATTTATATTTAATACCCGTTGTGTATAAATACATCTTAAATTAACGCAACTCATTTATTTTCCGATTATTGATTGAATATCACAGAATGAAAGCTTTCAACGCGTAGGCGAGACATATTGATCCTGCATCACCATTCCATTCATTACGTTCAGGCAATTATCGTTATTATAAGTGGATCAATGGAACAAACGCGACATATCCGCGAAAATTTATATGCACAGGAAATTTAGAAAACGCATCCATTTTCCAAACCGACAATTACTGCGAACGCACCGTGACGTTATCTGCGTACACTTAATACTGTTATAAAATTAATAGACGATACTTGTAGCTTAAGTAGCCGTGAATTTTAATAATTATTGCTAATTTATTGCAAAGCAGTGTCTGGCGGATTGTTTAACAACCGGATTTGAAATAATTTATGTGCTTTAATATGCAAATAAAATAAATCATTATATATCTCATTATAAGTCTATAAAGAAGTCTTAATATTATATTCGAAAATAGCAACCTTTTTTGTTCCATATTTTTATAAAAAAAAATTGATTATATGATTGAATTTGTTTCCGATATTTACATTAGTTGTGATAAATAAGTAATTAATAAAATTTATTTCATATTTAAAAAGTACTTATTACACAATTTTGCACATCATTAAAACAAGATTGCACACACCATAAAATTATAATTATTAAAATAAACATTCGCTATCGACGGGCGAACTGCAAGTATAATTAGTTTTCAATTTGTCGGCCGGTGTCGAGTTATTAATTACGCCGCTGTTGGTAAATACAAATGTCTCGATGATTATCATCGGGTCGTGATTAATGACCGGAACGGATAGCACATTCGAATATTTAAATTGGATCTTGTGATGTTTGATCAACGGGCGCGCAACAGGTGATTGAAAAATTGACTCGCGCGCAGCCCTGCCTTTGCAACAATTAGAGTAATTGTTCGGGAAAATACTTAGCGTTGATTGAATTGAATGGACAAGTGCGAGATTGTTGTTGGCAGGATGCTGGTATTGTGTATTAAAATTGTATAGTAATTGAGCTATTTAATTTAATCTGGAGAGTATTTACAATGTTTCTATTTTCAAGAAATCTTGATTGAAACTTCAACTATGAAAATGCAACATCTTGGAATTTCATGTAATTATCTTTAAATAGATTTTTTCTTCGCAATTTGCTACATATTTATTATTTTACCAATATAAAAATCATCTTTTACGAGGCTTGTTCAATTGAAACTCAGAAAAAAATATTAGCAAAAATATTTACAAATATTTACCACCACAATTATGGAACTTATCCCATTTTTCCATTAACTGATATATATATTAGGCAAAAGGTGGCGCTTGCGTCGTCTTTAATTTTTTATGATATATTTTTTTTATTTTAATTTATTTTACGAAAATCTCTTTTCTACAAAATTATAAGCATTTACATAAATCATCACTAATAATAAATACACAAATAAGTCAACTTTATCCCAAGTGGTTCGACATATATACCTTGCTTAAAGAATTCTTTTGGCTGCTGCTCAAAGAATTCTTCTAAGGCTTTTTTGTACTACTTTGCCCGACCGATTAAAGGTAATCGTTTTCGCTCGAACGAAAGCCTTTAATTTTATGAAGTAGTTAAAATAAAGTTTCATTAATTTACTATTTCAGCCATAAAATACTTTAACTTTTAAATGGATAATACTTCTACTTTGTTAAAAGTCGTAGTTAATGTTAATTAGCTTTGCATGAAATAGCCTCCGTTGAGTAAACAAATAAATTATGTTAAAGACTTATAGTTTTCTTTAAACAAAAATAAAAGATTAAATTATGTAAAATTGAAATATTGCATTTTGTAAATTAATATTTGCATTAAATATTTACGATGCTTACTTTGTTTAATACTAAAATTACAGAATAATATTAGACGGAGCATTTTATTAATTCCGTCCCGTAAGAACAATAGCCGGCGGCGTAATATTGTTAATAACAAGTTGCCGGGGAAGTTTTGAGTTAGACCTAGTGCCTGATCCATAGACACGTAGTTTCTAAACACTGTGCGCTTTAACGAAGTTTCGGAACTGCATAGCGCCCGACAATTGCGAATGCAAAGTAACAAAACTTTACCTTCAAGGAACATCCGGTAATATTAAGGAATTTAACCCAGATAATTATATTACGAATAGAAAAACAATTATTCCGCTCTCATTGAAATATGTTTTATAAAATTTAAATAATTATTATTATTTAAAGAAATGTTCAGCCACATTCATGTCGTCTTTAATTTATTATGAATAATTATTATTATTATTACTACTATCTTTATTTACGGAATTCACCTGTTTTACAAATATAAGAAAACACAATTATCTATACATATACATATGTAACTAATAATGTTCTTTTAATGAAGTAGCTAAACATGTGAATAAAAACAGTCCCAATTTTTGCGATGATGTACTGTAAAACAGTGTTTAGTTTATTAAAATTAGACATATTTCACCTCAAAAATAATTCATGTGATAATTATATATTATTTTTTAAAAATCTTGTTTTCCTTTTAGTTCTAATAGAAAATACAGATAACATTTTTAATA
The DNA here is from genome assembly GCA_963082785.1 of Philonthus spinipes. Taxonomy (NCBI): domain Eukaryota; kingdom Metazoa; phylum Arthropoda; class Insecta; order Coleoptera; family Staphylinidae; genus Philonthus; species Philonthus spinipes. The sequence goes on from OY720318.1 coordinate 20,687,934, forward strand.
CCCAACACAAATACTTTATGGAAATATCATGTCCTAGAATATGAGTGGTCCGCGCTTGATTGTTCCTCGAGTTTATATTAGTTTCCCGTGTAGTAAATGCAAGAAACAAACACTCGTCGCGCTTCCTCGTCCACGGAACGCTGGATGTTATCCATTTGCATTCCGTTCCCCGGTCTATCTCGAAACACTCGAGAACCTGAAAAATGGCGAAACACTCTGAATAAACTCGGTGAAAACCTACTTACTCCCGGCGAATGTGTCTCGCATCATTTGACACTCCATATTTCCGTGTGCGTTTTAATTAAATGAAACAAGTCGATACAGTTACGTCTCAAATGCGCGTATAAAAATTAATTTTATGAATTTTTAATAATGCTCATTTATAATTTACCATTTTAATTTTCATAGAACATTATAAATGTTTCTCCTTCAGAGGGATGAAGAAATTATAATCAATCTCTTTTTACATATTCAATGGAAGCAAACAACAAATAATTGTTATAAGGCTATCTGCAGACACTTGTTTCGGGATTTCAGAATTTTATTGATCATTGCCAGATATTTTCCTTGTTTAATTTCTTTGTAATTTAAATAACTGCAAATGTGTGAAGCATATATGTTTCATTTTATTTAATTTCATTATTATTTCATCTGAAAAGAAAAATTATTGCATTATACAATAATTTCTAATGCAACAGCAAATGTTCATTGTGTAGTTCAACGTACGGTGGAGTATTTGCCCGAAAAATAGTTTTTTCAATGGATGTTTTTTTTTAAGTACATACATTATGTAAGTCAAAAAGTTGCAGTAATAATAAATTAATTCTGTTAAAATAAATTTCATTATTTTTAATTTAAATTAATAATTTATTTCACAATACATTTATTCATGAAATTAATTTATTAAAAAAAATAATGTACATGATATTATTGTTTGTCTTGATTTTTTCGTTTTATAGGGTCAGTATATATTTAGTTAGAAAATACGTAATTGTATTTCGAATAGAACTGCGGCAATTATTTTCTAACTAAATATGTATTGAGAAAAACATAAATAATGTACGTTACATTACACATTATTTTTTTAATAAATTAATTTGATGAATAAATGAATGCATTTTTTTAATTATATGAATTCTGAATTATTTATTGTTGAGGTCCAAATAATTGCAATAATGGGATAATATACGATATGAATGTTTATTATTCAAGTTGATAACATATTTAGACTCCATCAATTTTGCGTTTCATTAAGTGCTAAAGGAAAAAAATAATTTAAATAATACAAACTATTTTCAATTTAAAGAACATACATATCCATAAATAAATATATTTATATAATAATAATAATAATAATAATAATTTTGTAAGTAATTCATTTGTAGACGCTTAAACACTTGTGAATTCACGGGAGCGAGCTCGGGACTTGATTACGACGTCTCGTTTTAATTGTTGTAACGCAATACAAACGATCAAATCCTAAATTGAGCCAATTAGGAAACAACCTCCGGCTATGCAATCCGTGAAACAAAACAAGTTCGCGCTGCTACCTGAAGTGCACACAATATGAAATTACTCCAATTAGCACTAAAATACAATTCCCACCTAATTAAAACAAGTTTCGGCGGGCGGACCGGAATAATACAAAAATCCCCTGCGAATTCTAAAAATTAAAATGCACAACATAATTTTATTTTTAATTAATAAAAAAAAAAGATTTATTTTTAAATTAAAAGCATATAGAGAAAATTGTATTACAACCTTAAATGCGAATACTTGTAAGATTTATGAAATGGTAGCACAATCATTATACAGCGTGTCCAATTTACTAAAATAATTATAATTAGTAAGCTTAAATTTTTCAAATGGAACAAATTATTAAATTCTAAGAATATTCGTTAGGAATCATTTTTATATAAAATAGCATTGTGGAATTCCCTATTATACATCTTCAAACGGAATATATAGTATAATCATATCAATGTGAGTTACGTTTCCTATTTTTTTTTTTTTTTTTCAGTTAAAAAAAATTGCAAACGACATTTATTTTTTTGGGGTGTCACCTTTTTACGCCATTAGAACCGTCGTAATAATGTCTGCGGCAATTTAAAGTGTACCAAAGGGATTACTCAATAAGAACACAATAAATCCGAACAAATCCCGTCATCTATTTTTCAGATGTCAGCGGCAATCCGGACGCGCCTTTATTCATCCCCGCCCGGCGAGACAAACGCTCCTCCGCGCAATGCTAATGGTGCCCTCGGGGAGGAAAATAATAACAATAAAAATAGAGAGACGATAAAAAAATAAGGATAAACAAATTTATATTTAATAGCCGTGCATTGTGTAGGGCAGGAATGTCGGCCGCGACGCACACTACATGCGCTCTCCGTACTTATTCTTACTTACTACACGCTCATATTGTAAATAATGAAAACAATGCACAATCGTACAATAATGGTCCCCGGAGTGCGCTTTTAACTATGTTTGTACCTAATTAATTAACGAAATTTGCATTCAATTACGCGAGGAGGCTGAAAGGGAAGACGTTGGGGGAGGGTTCGGGGGGAAAGAGGGGCTCTTCCAATAAGAACTCGCCGGCGTTCTGGGAAGTTTTAAGCTTCTGTCAGTGATATTCAGCCGGGTTCATTATGTGAAATGAAAATGCCGTGTTTCCGGCGGGGAGTAATCGGATTTTTCAGAGCGTAATCAATTATTATTGCCACCGACATGTCAATCAAGTTGGCTGCAAAAAAAATCAACGTCCATCAGGGAGTTCTCTTTTTTTTCCACTCGCGAGTTTTATAATTGATTATCTCTATTGACTTTTGTAATAAAAAAATAGTAATATTCAATTTTTGAAACTCGATGAAAACTTCATTTAGTATATAAATCAATGAAATAAAATCAAACTGAGCAATTTTCTATTATCTATATGTAACAATAAGGAAAAATTACTGAAAGTGATCAATAAAATCAATAATTCTCATTTTTCAACACTGCAAAAATTACTTATACTGTACGTTTTTGACAAATATCTATTATTAACAAATAACTAATCATCAGACATATAGTCCACAAGACATTGGATTATACAATAGATGTTTAAATAAAAATGATTTCAAAATAATTAATAAATTATTTCCACATTTTGTTGCACATTTTTGTTTTTACATTTTCTCGGATAAAAAATTACAAAAATCACATAATATTGAAGCAAAACAGTATGTTTGAAGCCATTAATACGAAATTATATTATAAATGTATTTTTCCCGGTTCCCAAGAATTTTTCCTGCAAAACGTAATCCCGATTATCATCAACGCAGCGCGTTGATTAAATCAATCAATCAAACAATTGTACATACCACGGCGGCTTCCCGTTAGTTTTCTGTACAAACGCTGCATGTACTTAAATTTCCAGTCGACGCGTTTAATTAAGTAAGCTGAAAGACGTACGCTAATTACCGTATTAAATGAATAAATCTGCCCGGATCATTCCGAACGCTGATAATTGGATGGGAGTTAATCCATTATTGGCTCTGCAATTAAATCTTGTTGGATTAGCTCAGTCGATAAGTCAGGCGCATGTCTACACTGAATCATATCGAATTGTTGAATAGTTAAGGCTGTGTATTACCTTTACTGATTCAGCATGTATTGGAAATTTTGAAATAATTATTAATGAACGGGTTTGAATTACTGTTGAAAATTTATTTTCTTATTTCTCCATTTTATTTGTGCGTTTCTATTAAACAACTTGTCAAACTTATTGTATAATTATTGGTTTATCAATAGTTTATTCTAATTCATTTCCGTAAAACCTACGAATAGAAGAAGTAAATGAAACATTGGGTAAGCTCCATAACCAGAAGTGTTTCTATCTCGAAACTCATTTTGCGTAATTTTGACTTTAATTCTTCATCAAATTAAATCTTTTTTCAATTTTTTCAAATGTCTCCTTTATGTATGCATTAGAGAGGAAATGCAAAACATTTCACGAAACATTTGTGAGGTCGTTATTGAAAATTTCCGCTCCAGGTTGTAGCAGTAACAAAATAGTCAAGGATTACATATGGATTATGTAATTTTTAAAAAATAAAATCTCTATTTATGTACTTTAATAATAAATAAACAGTTTTTATCTCACATAACTAGTTTCTTTTAAATCATCATTTGAAATGTAATCGAACTTTTGGTCCTCCCTGTATAATTAATTATAACCACATTACAATTAGTGTAATGAATAATAAGAAAAAAAATAGCGGAAAGACCACAGGTCGATAGCCAATTAGCAAACTCTTACAGCATGTATTGTAATATTTTATATGTAGATGTTGTATTATGTTTGTCAATAAAGATTATTATAAAACAAAATTTTATACAAATAGAAAACAGTATTCATTCACTAAATAATTTATTAATTATTTTCAAATCATTTTTGTTTAATATACAAAATTTAATATTTTACACATAAATATTTGTCCCATATTTTCATCCCCTCGCTGAATATACTCATCACTACAACCACTCCCGTTTGATCCACTAAATAACACACTATTAAACGTGTTTCAATTACTGAGCCTGTTATTAAATTAAAAACCCCGTTTCGTTGCTGCACGCGGTTCGGTTAGATATGTAACTGTGTCGAGACGTGCGGCAATTTCTGGTCTAATTTAATGGTGCTTTATGGGATCTCGATCTCTGGCGGTTTTGCAGACTGCGTACGGTAATCTACATTCGATACTCGATAAGGTTCAAAGGTGGCACGATGTGGAGCACCCCTAGGTCACAAGAACATGCGAAGATAAGAGAGTGTGCGAGAGAGAGAGAGAGAAAGAAAGAGGGGAAGACGATTTATGTCGCAGACTGAGTATCGTTATTTTGATAATAATAAAAAAAAACGTTCCCAGTGAGTACCAGCTTTTTGTTTTACGGATATTATTGTTTATAAAAAGAATCACGTTGTTAATTTTACAATTATATCGAGCTATAATTTAATGAAAAATAATTTAAAAAAATTCTATAGATAAAAAATTAGACTCCTTTTTTCTTTAATTCTTTAACTGCTAGATTTTAATTACATTTTTAAATTAGTGATATTTTATTAATTACGTATATTCTGTATTTTTCTTATGTTGTTTTTTTAACAACAATAAATTATATGTTTGTTCATCATTTGACGTCTTAATTTTATAGCTCCGGTAAAATAATATCTTGTTAACCATACCCTCCGTATATTATTATTTCTTTATTAGCAATTAAAAATGCCCGTAATTTCTCTTAGGCACACATTTTTTTCCGTTTATTCTTTGTTTTTACATTCTCATGGCGAGTAAGAGCTGGAGTGATGATGAGGGTAAAATGAACTCATTAAGCGTGTTAATAAGTACAAATAATGAGCCCGGGGATTAAAAACTATACCGGCCGTAAAGTGCGCTATTAAAAACCATTACGTATATTTAGAGTCAATGATTATCTTAATTATTCGTGCACACTGCAATAAACGCTTATAATGCGAATTTCATAGATGGCCTTTACGGCCGCATATAAGTCATTATATGATATTTATTATGATTGTGGGGCAACTAAATTAAGAGGCTTATGGTGCACTCAGGATAATTCCGTTCATGTTTGAATTGGACTAGTTTACAACAATGGCTTTAGTTGCTTAAAATGTCCAGTCACTAATTTAACCTGAATTAAAAAATTAAAATGAGGTGTAATCCCAATTAAAAGGATGATAAAACATACAATTTATTCTGAAAACTAGATTCAAATAACATATGTAATTTTAAAAAAATAAACAACGGAAAAAAATCTGCAATTACTAATCATAACATACATTTTTTTTAAACAATTAATTTAAAAATTGTTCATAATTGAATATGCTGGAAGCAATTGAGATGTACAAAAATTCCAGTAAAGTTTTAAATTTCGATTATATTTATTACAATTAATTGATTTAATTTAAATACTAATGATTCAATTCTAGTAAATTATTATTAGTGATTTCTATGACACTTGCCTTCTCACTAAGTAGCATCCTTTATTTATTTTTTCCCTCTCTTATCCTTAGTCACGATTCTGGGTGGCAAACACGAAGATATTAATCTAATAATTCCTATCTTTCACAAATACATAATTACATAAAGATGATTTATGTTAAGAATCGTAATTACTTATATAAAATTAAATACAAGCCAAATAATGATTTATTACAAACGGCTCCATATATCAGAATTAAGAAAAGTTAAGCATCTTAAGAACTCGAACCTCCCAAGGGCCCCTTTAGCTGATAAACTTCCACGTTAATTAAAAAAAAAGAAAAAACGCAGGCGAAAGAGAAAAGGAAGAGACGAGACGAGGCCGAATCCAAAGACGACATCCCCAATCTCCAGAATCTCGATCGCTCTCAATTTGTTATGTCACATCTTCTGATTCGCGGCCATCAATCAAAAAGAGCGTTACGTCACGCGTTTTGACTAGCATTCTCCTGTAATTAAACCCGAGCCTCTATCTGACTCGGTGATCGGCGCATTCTCGCTTTCAGGCCGATTTGATTTTACACAGCGAGTGTGTGTAAATTGTGTAAGTGTTAAAAAAGGAAAAGTTAACGTTCTGACGTGGTGGAGGAAGAAGTAGAAGGCGACTCTTCTTAATTACCGCCTCCATGTGACATGTTGTTATCTCTTGAGAATATCGGATCACATTAAAGTTTATATTATAATAAGACGTGCGTTACACCGTTGCTGGCTGCTGTGATACCCACCAGGCACGCTCATTCTTATGCATTGTTCTCCCGAGTCTGGAATACGCTTCCTGATTACGCAAATTACACGTTTTGATATCAACGATGATAAAAGGAACGTCGCTAAAGAGGAAAAAATGTATATCCATGCGGACATCATAGTTATAGTGATCATAAATCTGCTCTTATAATAATAACACAGTGTGTATATTCAGCTTTTAAGCAAGTAACTGTAATTTCAGGAAAAATTAAATACAACAACCAGTTTCAAATAAAAATATCTGCAATAAAACAATTAATCCTGGATTTGTGAAAAAATATATTGGTAATAAATACACCTTTAAAGGCGGAAAGACCAACGGTCGATTGTGAATTAACGATTCAATTATTTAATAGAGAATTTACACAATTGAATGAGTAATTCATTATTTTCATTTAGCTACTGCAACTTTTTTACTTACGTTATGTTTTTTTTTTTAAGAAACTTTCATTGAATTAACTTCTTCTCGGGCATTGCTATTTTTCGCTCCACTCTTGTAAAACATCGAGTTTCAAATTACACCTAACTATTCTTCGAAATAGAAATGAATAATAATTTACCATACATTGAAGGAGAGAAATTAATGATTTTTATTGAGTTGTAATTTGAAACGCGAGGACTCAAAACACACTGATTTTGAGTCCTCGCGTTTCAAATTACAACTCAATAAAAATCATTAATTTCTCTCCTTCAATGTATGGTAAATTATTATTCATTTCAATAACTGTCCCAATTTTCTCATAAATATTTTTATATAAAAAAAAAACATGCTATTTATAAAACGAATGCCAAAAAATCTATTTAGTTGGGCTCAACATCAAAGGGAGCATCACAAAAATAAAATTTTCATGAAAATGTATCATAAAATATTATTTTGTATGACAGTAAATAAATAAATATAATAAAAACTATGAATCGAATAAAATACCAGTTCCAGCATTAAAATGTTCAGCGTAATTCGTAGGGAAATTTGGGATTTATATAAAACAAAATTAATTTAAATAATTGGACGCGCACTAAATGCTGGTAGAATTTTAATTAATAAATCATATCAGAATAAACCAAATAATTGGAGTATTTTAAAAAATAAATATTAGCAAACAATTAATTAATTTATTTACCAAAATAATTTGATTAACAGTACAGATGCAACCAATTAAGGGAAATCTAAAAAAAGCTTTATAGCTTATAAATGAAATTAATAATTATATAACAAAATCTATGGTTTAGATTATTACTTGATAAAACTCCACTCTGATTAACCCTACAAGTATAAACTACTTGCTAGCTTTTTATTTTTCACAGATTTATTGTACTGCTACAATAAATCTGTGCATAACGATTTTATTTTATGCTTTGGCAAAATTGAGAGTAATTTAGTATTTAATAATTTGTTTAATTTAATATATTTTTGAAAAGAATTAAAATTCTCGTACGGTAAAAACAATTCACTGAAATAATAACAATATCAACTAATGAATCTTAATTACCAATCTCCCCCTTAATAATCGCAAACAGCGTACTAATTGAGTCGGGATTACATTTTATTATAAATATTATTAACAGACAGTGCACGATATGAAAACGGCTCGGTGTTGTGTTCCGTTCCGTGTTCCTTGGGCAGATCACGACGATTACGGAGTGAGAAGCGCAGCCCGGCCATTTCCCATATATGAACGATTAAAATTTATTCAAAGTACGAGACAATTAAGCGCGGTAATTAGCAATAATGATCACACGACTAAGTGTTCCGACCATGTCTACCCAACAATATACCCGTGTAATTATTCATAATTGATAACCACCCTCGACTATCGCCCTATCTGCGTGGATACACGGATTAAGACATAGTTGCTGTGTGCGGAATGTTAATTTAATTGTTAAGTAAATATTAATGCATAGTTAGCTTAATTGATAAAATAAAAACATTAAACTCGTTTGGCTCAATTCGATTTTTTTAAATATTTACTTTGTATTACAAAAATTTTAAATATCGTTTAACGGCCATTAAAACTTTTCTCCTGATGGAAAATAATTTCACTTTCTTTCACTTCCGGTTGTACTAGAAATGGCTACCAACTATACTAATTAAATTTAAAACACACAATTTATCTAATAAGTCCATTCCTAATCACGATAATTATCTTAACAATAGAAGACAAAGCACACGAGTCGATTTATCTAGTGGCCGGTTATTTTTCGACCCGGAGCCGATCGCTTTAATTAATGTCGAATGCCCGGGCAATTAAAGTAAACGATGTTCCGCGATACGGACACCTTGTACATTGTTACGGGCATTTAGATATGAAGCTGAAAGCTCGGTATCAACGCTCAGAGCGAACGGCGTGATTTAGCCCGCCGACATGATCAGTTTCAATTACGCCACTAAATCGCTAATAGCTTTCCGCTGTAATTAATTACATCGACGCAGATCGGACCGTTTAAGATTCGAGGCGAAATTTTTATTAATGTTTCGAAATTCACAATGGAAACAACAATTAAGCTAAATTACACAGCCGTTACTTATGTTTATCAACTTGAATTAAGAAAACAGTGCACAAGTTGATATTACCAGTTAATTCTGAATAAAAAATTACATAATGGTTTTATACCCGTACTATTAATCAGAAGTTGCCCTAGATTTAATAATAATAATAATAATACCTTTATTTATCACAGAGAAAAATACAAAATGAAATGTCATGAGTGTAGGCGAAGTTCAGTCAGCTTAAATTGTTACTGATCTTCCACTTAACCTACGAATATATATATATATTTCAATATATATTCTTGGATGACGTATATTGGGCTGGCAACTAAGTACTTTTGATTTTGTAGTATAAAATAAAACATTTTTTTTACAAAGAATAATTTTCAATCAATTTTGCTCAATGACCTTTTGTATCTTTCTTTCAGCCGCATGATTCCCCGCTCAAAAAATGTCTGCTCCTTATCAGCAAAAAATCTGAACCAGATGCGAATGAAGGTCATCGTCATTCGTGAAGGTTTACCATTCAAAGAATTCTGCAAACTTCGAAATAAATGGTAATCAGATGGTGCCGGATCAGGGCTGTACGGGGGATGTGGCATCACTTCTCAGCCAAGCTCAAATAGTTTCCCACGAGTTGCCAAAGATGTGTGAGGCCTTGCATTCTCATGCTGGAACAGTACACCTTTACGATTTGACAATTCTGGCCGTTTTTCTTTGATTGCTTCATCCAGTTTCATTAAATGTTGATGGTAAGCATCAGAATTGGTCGTTTGGTTCCTCTTTATTTAAGTTATGGAATATACATCTAGTATTAAAAAATACAAAAGCGAAGAAAATAATAAAATATTATATCAAAAACTTCACGTACTCACCAACAAATATCTTCAATTCATTATAAATCCTATCTATAACTTTTTTGGTTTTCACATAAACTCAATTTATAAAATATTTGTCGTACAATTCAATCCTTGAGTACGTTTTGTATTGAGATTGAAGTTAAGATATAAAGGGCAGGCATCCCGCTAATCTAGCCCCGGCGTCTTTTCCAGAGGAATATCTCGGCAACCTTTAGCATCCCAGCGCAAAAGTTCCGGTAAACGCGGAGCAAATTGCTCCACATCCTTATCAGCAACGGGCCGGGCCGATCTCGCAGATAGAGATAGCAACCGGTACACGTACGAGTGAGTATACTGCATCTTTGGGCGCGATAGGGTGTATTTAAAGTAAAAGGTGCGTTAGCTAGAGCCATTATGCTCAAGCCGGACCGGACCGTTCGCCTATTATCTATGCTCTATGCTCTTGCTCTGTGCTCTTGCCCGCGGAGAAGTCTGCCTCTATTTGGAATGTTTTATCTGTATTGCTACATTTACTTACGGGCAGATTAACATCGCGCTTAAATCACGCACGAGTTCCAGGAAGGCAGCCATATTTGGTGTTGCGCGCGGGAAAATATTTGCATTTTAATTATGGACGTCCGAATGTTCTCGCGTGGTATTTATGAAAAACGGGCGTAATACAGACGTAATTTGTTGTAATGCCCGTCCGAGTGCGTTACTTTCCAGATGGAATCTCGGTCTCGCCGGCCATTCATTTTCTTCGTTTACGTCTAGCAGCTTTATGCCGCTGGCTTTATACAAAAAATAAATGCTGGAATCCGGGGGTGCCATTCAATTCGCCCGAGTTATTTTATCTATAAAATTATTTACTTTTTAATAGCGGTGCGCTGTGGGGAAATGTACTTTTATAATTAATGATGTTGCACTACTTACATTTACAACACTTTTTTTGGTTTTGTACATCATGGAAGTATTTTCATTAAATTAAAACTTTAATCATTCTTAAAATAATTTCATTTTGCAATAAAGAAATAATCTTGTTATCAATCAATCAATTATTTCGAAATTTATTAGTCAACATATTTTACAATTATTCACGTTTGTATCGACTCAATGACTGAGTTATTCTTTTTGAACTTATTTCTATTATTAGATAAATTATATAAAATTGTAGTATATAAAGAAAACAAAATTACTTTTTTATACCACTTGGATTTTTATTAATCGTGACTAGTTTCGATTAATAAAAATCCAAATGGTATAAAAAAGTAATTTTGTTTTCGTTATATACTATATTGAAAATGTACCAGCAAGTTAACGCTGACAAAATTAAAGAATTAAATAAAAATTATTTGAAAATAATTAATAAATAGAAAAAGGATTTATTCACTTGGTCACAGTTATTTAAATAAATTAAATACAAAGAATTTGAAAATAATTAATTAATCAATTATTTCCACATTTAGCTTTGTGTTATTTTTGACTTACGTTACGTAAGTTACTGTGATCAAGTGAATAAATATTCTTTTCTACTTATTTCTGTTATATTTTACATCTTTAACATTCATTATTTTCAAAATACAAGTAATGTATTTATTATTATTTTTTTTTTAAGATAATAATACCCGTTACAATAAGCAACTAGATTTCGCTGTAAATTGAAATCGCCTGACGCTGAGTGGAGGAGACGGATCCGCTCCTCCCTTCTGGAACAATTGTACATCATCCACCTACATCCGTCAGAGATCCGGAGGTGTAGAGCGAGTCGCAACGGTGAATTACCCGTTTCTGTGCAGAACCGGCGACGTCTTCTTCCTCTTCCTACACTCCGGGCCCGTTCCCCAGCGTTCTCTCATCTCCTCGGGACCGGCCTTTTAAATTCGCGTGAAATATCATCGAGCGAGCTGACACGGAATTCCCGGTTGGAAGAATTACCGCGATGATGGTGGCCCCTATCCTCACTCATTTCAAACCTGCTATAATCAATTTCTGGTACGACTGTCGACAATTATCGTCCAGCTTTTCCTGTCTTTAATATGATTAATTCGTGCTGTTATTATTATTGTGGCTGTTTTGCATAAATCATTAGGCCGACTGCAAAATGTAGCGAAGAAAGCAAGAGAAGGTATTTTCAAGCAACAACAATTTACTACTGTTGAAACCAGTATTTATAAATTGTGAAAAATATTTGGCAAAAAGACGAATGGTTTATAGTTTATTTCCAGAATAATTGATTTTATAGCTTTCATATTTAATTATTCGATAAATTACATAAAAATTATTTGAAAATAATTAATAAATTATTCTCACATTTATGCTTTCTATTTATAATTATTCGATAATTATAATTGTGCATGCTAAATATAATTAATAAATATAAAAATAATTAATTAATAAATTATTAATTATTTTTAAGAAAGTATCTGTTGTTCAAATTTCTCATTTTTTGTTTTCTTTGATTTGTGTGCTGATTTTGTTATTTATTAAATGTTTAATTAATAGAAAAAATCTTAAAATATGTTACAACATTTTGTGTCTATATTTTTGTGAATATTCAAATGTCAATGCGTCATATGGAATCCAGGGTGAGTGTCTGGGTGTAATATTGGGCTTAACGCCTGGAAGATATCCATTTTTCCATGGTTATAATCCGGGGCCGGGTGGCGGGAATTTGCATAGAAATTGGTCTCGTATAAATCTGGAATTCAATAATAACACTCAATCAACGGCTTATATAAGTTAGCAATAAAACCACGAGCGCGGAGTTACGTAATCCGCGAACTAAGAGGAGCACACTGCCGCTTATCTGCATCTAAACCACGAGGAAGAGGAGGAGGAGAAAGGGAATCTCCATTATCGGGCGGCGGTGCCCTTTCTAAGAGGTCAAAAGGTTCGTTTCATTACTTTTCTAGACATTTTTTTAATCTCAATTCCAGGATTTTTTTTTGCTACACCCTTTTATTTTATTGCTTCTTATTGTATCTATTAGACACTTTTTTCTGTATTATCACTTCGTAAAACCTTTTCAATACTATATTAGTTAATATATATATATTAGTTAATATATAATTCAAATTAAAATATTTGATTAGGTTGATTAAATATTCAGTTTGTCAAACCACAGAATTAATGAGAAATTAATTCAATAATAAAAAAAGCAATTATATAAATTTGCACATTCCGTTTGAGCAAATATATATTTTTTTTTTTTTGCAAAACGAAAATGAAATCCCATTTAATCTCCACTTACACTCTTGTAAATTATTTCGAAATTATAAAAACCGCGAAATTATTAAATACACCCGCTGTATATCGGACAGTTAACAAGCAACAAATATTCGTGCGCCCAATGCGGAATATTTAATTATATATTTTCCGCGCCGACTATGGAAGTCCCGTCAGGATACCAAGAGTCCGGCTAATAAATCCGGAGAGAAACACGCACCGTACTGGACCGAAACATCGCCGGCATCCAAACGACGATTTTATGCATCGAAAAGATGACATCGCTTGTTGGACATAACTCTCTCCGCGAGTTTCATTTTGTTTATTTCAGTTATAATTACTTAATCCGTCCAAATGCGACAGGCAGGATCGTAAATATTGAGAGGTATTGTAAATCAGAATTTTAATTAGAAATAACTTAATGTTTATTATAAAAAAGATTAAATATAATTCAGTAATTTTTTTAAATTATATTTATGGCTTTATTTAATTATAAATTATTTAGGTTTTATTACATAAAATATTTTAAGATTAAAGATTATTTAGAAACTTAATGTTTTTATAAAATACACTGCTTTATTTTAAATTTATTTTACATTAATTAAAATATTCAATCACTTAAATATTAACATCACAAGATTATTTTAAATATATTTATTTGGTTTAATAGCCCTTTGTTTGTTTTAAATTTGTATATACAAATTATTATAATATATTAAATAAAACACTTCCTCAATTCGTTAGTTTCAATTTACCAATTACTTAAGATTAACAAATTGTTAAAAACATAAAAAATAATTATTTTCAATTTGTAAATAATCACTACCCTCCCGTTTGTGTAAACTTCACTAACCGCACACAAACGAGCCAATTGCTCTTATCAGAATATGCTGATTGAACGCACAAGACGGCCCAAATATTTACTTTCAATTTGGAAGCGCCGCTCGTAAATAAACCACCGCGTAAATCCTTATAATTGCGCCAGCCTAGAATTTGAAAAAAATTGCAATAATGGGATTGTGTAGTTGATTGAAAACAACCGAAAAATATTATGATAACAAGTCAGTTTTTGTTGTTTAAACGAAATGGGACAGTGCAATTGAATTAGCAATAATTTTATGTTGGTCGAATATTTATTTAAAAGTTATATGAAATGTGATCAATATTATTAGTTAGAATTATTTAATAGAATTATTTTGGAAATTAAAAATTATGAACGCTTTATTTATTTACAAAATGTATTCAATTCCCAATGGAAATTGAAATAAAAATTATTAAAACGAGTTTATTTATTCAATTGCAATTGTAAAAATTAATTTCATAAAATAAATAAAAGTGGTGGAAGTGACTTTCTTGTTATATATTCATATGGGAAATAATAATTTCTTTTAGAACAGAAGACTTTTTAATATTTAAAAATAAAATATTTTCTTTTATTGTTTTATTTATCACTATTCTAATTCCGCGTAGTTTAACTGGCGAAATGGCTGTTAATTATTGCAATCGATTCGGTATTACAGCTCCATAAATTCGGATGTCGTTTAGCGCACAAGAATGGATCTATTAGAGCAATTAGTACCGGGGAACGTGTATTGTTATTAATTCTCATTACTCATTAGTCGCAAATTGATTAACGCGGGCACCGCGCTGAAATTCTGACGAGTCGACAATGCATAATCGTCCCTGCATTTCCCATTAAATCCCATGAAGAGATAAAACGCGAATTCAACGCCCGCCGAAACGCCAACAATGCAACAAATTTTACACGATACACTCCCGCACAATGAAAACATCGAAACTGGATATATAGATATTAGCGCGCCCCCTCCTGAACATCCCTCCGTTTTCGAATCGCATCCGCAACGAAATATTGCAATTTACAATCAAATTGATGCACGCATTTTCGGATCAACTGCATATCAATTTATTTTTGCATTAACGAGATGTTTATTGAAAATCAAAGTAGTTGTATCTATTTTCTGCCCAATCGAGTAAATCGCAGATTATTATTGTATTTTTAGTTAGAATGGAATTAAACGTTTAAACATTTATTTATATAAAATCAGTCAGCATTTTATTTTATATTCAATAATTTTTTAAACTTGAGTTACAAAGTAACTGGCTCTAACATCAACTAAACTTCTAAATTAACGTACCACTCATATACAAGCATCTTTATTCAGACAGCAGTATTACAATTCTTTACAAATATTTATATTTACACTATAACAGATATAAAGTTTAATGTTTCGCATAAATCGACATTTTCTAACGAAATAAATTACGCACAATAAAACTGCAACAGCCGCAATCACCAACACGACTCCGTGTTGATAAAATTTCCACACTGCACTCGAATGATGCGTTTTAATTATCACTGCAATAAATCAATAAAAACCCGCCTCGTTTTTTTCCTAATACATATCCGCGCGGTTTTTTTTCTCTTTCTCCCTTCCTGGCAGTAATTATAAACCAAAAAGTGAGATGTTATTTCAATAATCCGAATTTATGGGCCCATTAATCTTGAACGTTAGGCCGGCCGGTCGGACGTGTCGGACTTTTAATTTTTCCGCGGATTAATCGCGCCCGCCCGCTCCCACGAACCAAGGAAAACTCGGGGAAATCACGGCGGCACACACACACAGAGGGAGAAAAAAAAACGTAATAACGTCGAAGGTTTAATTTATGGGCGTGCTTTATCTTCGGCCTAATAAAAGTTTTCGCCGGGAAATGAAGTTATTTGTTTCTTTCACTTTATTTAGGACCTCTCGATTATCGAACGCGTGTGAATACCAATAGGGTTTTTTTTTTATTGGAAAGAAAGGGGATTTTTTTGTATTAATTCAGTTCTAATATTACAATGAAATTAAGCAAGGAAAATAAAATATAAAAAAATCTACTTTGGACTCAAAACAATATTTAATAGGTAAATAAGTCTAATACACAATATAATATTACATGAAAATTTTAAAGCGTTTCATATTATTTGTCTTCGCATAAAAGTGAAGGTGTAAAATATACGGAACTAAAAATAATATGAGTGCATGAAGTATTCTTGTAGCGCCACGAACGAAAAAAAAGGAGCTTCTGTAATATTGAAAGCATCCCTCGTGCGCCACTAAAAAAGTACTCTAGCAAGATGTAACAGTGTAAGATTATTGGATTGCGAGTAAGCTCCGCTGAGGTAAATTCAAAGCTACTTACGAATATTATATCGAAAATGCAATAAGCGTATTATGGCGAATTTCCGCTTCATTCGTTTTACTCAATTTCTGCGTTATCGGAAAATACACTGCGCATTTGATTACAATCACAATAAAAAAGAAGAGGGAGCGAATAAAATAAGTTTACACGAGTGGAGCGGACACAATGGGTCGGAGTGATATCGGAACTATTTTAATATCCAATTAGGGCGTTTTCTGAATCATGATCGCAATATTTAGGAATTTCAGATTTTCATCGTTAGTATCTCGAGCGAGTGAATACCCAATTACACACTAACTATGCGATGTTTCGGTCGTGAGCGAAATCCCGCTCCAGAATTACAAGCACGCTTAGATGCTTTACTAGACTCAATGAGGCAAAGACGCACAATCTAATCAATTTGCAGCGAGAGGTCGGGGTTTAAATTCATGCGAGATTCTTCTATTTATTGGCCATCTTGCATTAAAGTTTCCTTATTTACTCAAATAATAAAATCAATAACTTACTTCGACTTATTAAATGCAAATTTATATACACTTTTTTTATTATTATACATAATTCAAGCCTGTCTTCTTTTTCTATTTAATTATAAAATAAATTTCCTATTAGTATAGTCAGAATGAATTTAGCTAGGATAATTATAAACTTATTTATTTCATGACGTTTCCATGTACAAATACTTTCATGTATGTTTGTAAAGTGTGAATAAAAAAAACTAATAAAGACAACCTATAATATTGTTTTTTTTTTTAATTGAACCAATTTTAAAACATTAACAATTTTTCAATAATTCAATAATTCTAATGTAACTACGATTAAATATACATACATATTTTTTTCTAAAATGAAAGGAAAAGTACAAACTCCTTTCCCGAAGCAATAATGGCATAATGGGTCATTAAAGGGAAAACAAATAGCCGGCTTATCAACATCCATGAAGCGCGCACAGGATTAAATAGACAAAAAAAAAGGAGCAACTCTCGACATTACAAAGCGATAGTGGTTTCGAGGCGTAGATAATGATGCAGGTAGGCAATAATAATGTACAATTAGGTCCATATCGGTTCTGGAAGGAACGCCCTCCCGCGCACAGCCTTGCCGGCCCCCGGCGACAATACAACTGTCGGAAGTAGGATAGAGCCTATTTATCAAAAGGCTAACTAAATATTCTAGAGGCGGCGGCGGACCGTGAACTCGTTCCCCGGCTCGTGTAATTTAAATCACCCCGATAAGTGTCGAGCAGTACTGTTAGAGGTTGCAGGTACGGATCTCTCCTCCGGGCGCCACAAATGTTCATTTGGAAAAATTGTAGTAATGCTCGTGAATAAATAACACGGTGTAATGTTATATTGTTGTTGATGGACAGAGAAGGGAGAGCGATGTGAATGAACAGAAGCGGTTCACTTATGTTTTCAATTATTTTAAAAACAATGTAATCCAAATTTTAAATAAATGAAATAAATTAAAATTAATGAAATAAACGAAGTCAAGACAGATAGACCTCCGGCCGATGGCCCAGGACAGACAAACCTTTATTTTAGTTCTTGAATATTCGAGGTGTTCACTTCGTGGCACATTTTCAATTTTGATATAAAGAAAATACTTAACTTTTTTTATACTACTTTAATTTTAGTGTATATACTCAATGTTTATAAAAAAATGTAATTGTATCAATATGAACAAAAATGTTTTGAATTAAACAGATTTTTTAAACACAGATAATAACACCATTGATTTATTCAATTATGGTGATGGCTAATTCACTGTCTGTAAATGAATTAAAAATTTATAATTAATTATTAACACGAACGCCGTTTGATTTCGTAATTTCAATAATTAAATTCGGGGAAAATTAAAACAAAAATGGTACTACTTACATAAATAACTGCGTTGAAATGAATTCATTAAATGTGTACCTGTAAAAAAAAAACATGTATTACAAACGTATATTTATTTATTTAATCGGCCGACAAATGTCTAGGGCGTCTTCCGAGCGCCTTAGGCATTAAAATAAACATTTTTTTTTTCGTTTAGACAAAGGGGAATCATTGTTTCGTCCTGTTTGTCAGACCAGGAAACGAAATTCATTTAATAAAATGTTCAATCGTCATGGAAGCTGATAAAGGGCATTTCGGTCTTTAGGACCTCGAATCATCGAGGCTTTTATATGGAACTCATTGGTAGTACCCCGGAAGTAGTTGTTTTAATGTGCATTTGTTTGAAGTACTTACGTAACTTAAATCAAAATGTCACAGAGAAATAATTTATTAATTATTTTCAAATAATTTTTATTTAATTCATTTTAAATTGATATTTATCGTATCTCGTGTTAAAAAATGTTGAAACAAATGAATAGCGAATTAGTTTTCAAATAGTTTCAGGGAATGGAGTGAATAGTCGATAAAATAAAGAACTGCGGTCGTCTAATGAGGAAATTAAAGTTCTAGCAGATACCAGATTACAAAAAACCGACATTCATTGCATTCGAGCAGTAAGAAATAAAAAAAATGGTAGTCCTTATCAGAGTCCTCGTATTGTCCATCTAAGGACGCCCCGGGAAGCACCACCTGCAACGGTACACGCGACCAGATAGATGGGAAACACCTTCGGGCCAGTTTCGATTTCGAAACGAGCGCCGCCGCCGCTGCCACAATGGCAATAAATAAACGACACGTTCGGGAGCGCTATCGACTCCGTACCATCGGGCAAACACCAGCAAAAAGCCATCCGGGGAAATATGTTCTTGTAAATTCCTCGGCAAATTCCCAATAACAAAAATCATTTGTAATCGCCGGGCGATTCAACGCTCCGGAATGAGATCACCAGACGCTGATAGCGACAAAAGGGGGCCCGCGCTATTCATTACGCCATCTAGCTTGGCTATTTCGTCGGTTTTATTGGTTTCATTTTGTTTATTCCGTTTATACGCTGTGGTGGTCGATAAATACCGCGGATGCAAATATGCAGAAGTGTGGCGGCATGTTTGCGTGGAATTCGCGATTTATGGATAACACGTGTAAATGTGTAATAAACCGAAAGGTTTGCGCTTTATTAAAATTCAATCCATTTATTATAAAACATACAACATATTTCTTAAAAGAAAACTCATTAATGTTAATATGGAAACTAATCAGAACCAACAATTTTTATAAAGAAACTTTTTTTAAATCTTAACTGATATATCTTCCAAGAAGGCACTAATTGGGATATCCTATAAATTATTCATTTTAAGCAAGACTTAACTCGAATCTAAGTAATTACAAAATAAACTAACTCAACTTAGGATTAATAACCTAACCTATCCTAAATTGCTAAGCCAAACTCTTTTTTATCCCAATTTATTTTGCAATCTGTCGTATTTACAATTGTAGACATTCAGCAAAAATATTTGGCAGGTGGAGTAATATAGTGTGAAGATGATCATCCATTGACAATTACTTATACTTTCTCCATATTAATTTCTTGGCAACTTGGTGATGTTAGAATCTGTGTATTAGGTCCAACGGGTCTATACGCTTTAGTCGCCTGACATTATTATTGGTCAGTAGGTCTATTGCAAAGTAGTTTGGATGTTGTCTTAGTCGG
Organism: Philonthus spinipes; assembly: GCA_963082785.1. Lineage (NCBI taxonomy): Eukaryota > Metazoa > Arthropoda > Insecta > Coleoptera > Staphylinidae > Philonthus > Philonthus spinipes. The sequence continues at coordinate 20,708,063 of OY720318.1, forward strand.
GCCTTTATTTCTAGTTTGACTGAGGAAATACTTGATTCGTGTGGTAAGAGCCAGTTTGGTATATACTGTCGCAGGTTAAGAATAACTCGTAAAACTTGATTTTGATATCTTCCCAGGATCTGAATGTTAGAGTTACTTGCAAAATAACTTCAAATTACGATGTTATATAAGACTAACTAAATTAAAAACAACATGGATGATAAAAAATAAGACTAACTACGTAATTTACATATTATCTTTTTCTGCAATTATGCTCATAATTGGACTCGAATTAGGTAACACTATTTTAGAGTGAAAAAAAAAAACATTCATAAAATAAAATTGTTCCACTTTAAACCGTCGACGAAGACGCATATATCAGCGGTCAGTTGATCCAGGCGGGGGATAAGTACAGGGGATAAACGGACCCGGGGCTGGAATTCGAGGGAGGTATTGATTTAACCGACCATTGCGAAGGAAATAGATTTGCCCTATGACCCGGAGCTCTAATAACGAACCGCACAGTTGTGGCCGCCTGCAATGAGCTTGATTAACAACTTTTATTCGGTCTAATGTTCAAACTCGGCCCCGCCGGAAACTTTGCCCGAACCCAATTATAAAAATCAACAAATTACAGCCCCGCCGCCCTCCCGCTTGTGCACTTCGCAAAAATTTTGCAGGCGCGAAACTTCCACCCTCGCCCTAATTGTGTCTTCATTTAACAGACGTAAATTAGGAGTTAATGTTCAGCCATTGCGGTGGACAAGATTGTTGCTAAACACAACGGCTCCGAGATAGCGGTTTATTGAGCCATTATGAAAATGCGCACTGTGCGGGAGGGTGTTAATGAAAACGCGATTAACTCAATGGGACTACGGAATTGCAATAAAAAACAATGTTCGAAGTTAACAGTCGTTATATTTGATGAGATTATCACTAGTCTTTATTAACAATAGCTTTATATAGCCGTGTATAATTACTTCAAACAATGTACATAATTTTAAATGGATGTTTCAATTTCAAACAAGATTTACTCATATTTACATTAATTTGCCTCTAAACTCTAAAAACGTGTTGCAAAATATAATTTTTGTTTTCATTTTTTATTTACGTATAAAAATATAATTAAAAAAATACAGATATATATATGGGGCAATTCATAACAACCGTTATTTATTTCAGCAATTTACATTACATGCAGAGGTGTGTAATTTTATACAAAAACGGCAGATGCTAACCGTTCAAATTGATTGGAAATTTTATGAATAGTTAATTGTTGCGGTCATTAATAACGCAGGCGATAAAATATCGCGCCCAGTAATTGTTATAATTATGAAAACTAGAGTGCGTTATTTATAGCGCGCGCGCCGATATTTTTCGTTTTTGCTTTCTGTTGCCGTTTCGTTTGTTGGCTAATTTCCGAACTGATTTATGTGCGTGCATCAGGTGTGCTCTTGAAGGGACACCGGTAATTATCGGGTGCGACCTTTTCGGATCCGATCGATTTTCTTGTCGGCTCTTAATTTATGCGCTGTTATCCATCATGCGCCGATTATTATTTTTATTTTGTTTACCGGTGGAATCGCCAGGCCCGCTGAAATTGAATTTATCTTCCCACACGTAGGGCTTAATTAATCTGGCAGTTCGATGGATAACGTAATGATAACACGTAACAAATTAACACCACAAAGAGAAAGGCAATTTTAATATGTATAATATAAACGATATTTTAGGCATATGTTTCTTTTTTTGTTCTCCAAAGTGGTTGAACAAATTAAAATAAAACAATTTTTCATTAGTTCTTGAATCTTTGACGCGCTTACTTCATGGTTTATTTTCAATATTTGGATAAAGAAAACAGTAACTTTTTTATACCACTTGTTAATGAATCCCAGTGATTTCATCTTGTTTTTTTTTACGAAGTACATTCATTTTTCCACGACTAAAGCATTGGGCTAGGTTTTCTTTAAAATTCTCTCATCAGTTTGAATACATTTCCTTTATTATTCGAAGATCTAACTAAATTATATATTGGTTTAAAAAAAGTGTAAACTTAGTTTTTCAACTTAATTGCAGTAATTCATCAAATTTTATTCTAATGAAGGCCTTTATGAAATATGTTGATTTTGTTTATTTTCATCACCATTTTAATTTTGTCATTTCTCGATGCAATTCCATTTATTAGTTGTTTTTTTTTTTAAGAATTGTAATTCGTGCTATGATTGCATCCCAAATATATACATTCAATACAATAGTGAATAAAATGGATGGTAATTTGAAAGCGATACAGTTATGAAAGAGCAAGAGCATCGTCTCTTTATCCGCGGATTACCGTCCGCCGGGTTTCTTATTTTAAATTGAAATGAGCCCCGCCGGTCTCCTTCCGATCTCTTTCCCGGTGCCGTGTGCAATTGTATCCCGCAAAAATGAATTCCGACGGTCGCCTTCGATAGCGATATCCCATTCACGGTCCGAAATGAGAAACCCGTCGCGTAATTTCCCCATAAGAGGAGATCCAATTTTTGCGCGAACCGGGAAGAGGAAAAGGAAAGAGGAGGAGAGGGAGACAAAAAAAAAATAAAAACGGGGAGCGAAGGCTCGTTGTTTCATTATAAATTTCACGTGCACTCTAGATACTGGTTGAATGCGAATTTGCATTTCGCGTCGGGATGAATAGGTGATGCAACAATACGCGTTTCTTGTACGTTAAATGTATCAAATACGTGGGGTCTTAGACGGAAGGTCATGCCAGATAAAACTGCCTTTTCATATATGCGCAAAGTGGGTTCCTGATACGGACTTGAGGTCAAATGTTGTAAAGATTTAGTTTAATGAATACTAATATATTTTATAAATAAATAACTATTATAAAATTAAATTAATTCTATTTTGTTTTATTATAATTGCAGATGGCTTGTTTTTGCATTAAATTTATCTTGGATCAAAAATTTGTTGCATTATGCAATATTTTATTAATAAGTAACAGCAGGTGTACATTGTTTAATTCAATATGTTTTTTGATTTAATAGAGTTCCTTCTTCCATAAATATGTTGTTTGTTCAACTAAGATATACGTTTGGACACACCACCAGATAGCAATTTGAGTAAAACGATATAACATTACCAGCCGGTATAAAATAAACTCAATCTGATGGAATCCTTTCCATTCCACGCATGCATCCGTAAAAAGCCGCCCTCTTCCTCGGAATCAGATTACATACGCAGCAATACGTATTATTGGAATATTCCGAGATTATCAATTTTTGTAAGGAGCGTCGTCTCCTGGGTTACGGTACGGAGCTCTCCTTCGACTCCCCTTCCCTCCCCATCCAGCTGCTGCCGTACCTCACTTCCACGGGAATCTCGAACGAAATCTGGGTAGCGTATGCGACTTCTATTTGCATACGGTACACCACTCCTAGCATCTGGGAAGAATGCGTGTTGGGAGAATGTTCATCGTTTGTTGTGCTGCTTTATTGGCCTCGCGCTATCATAATAATAAATTGGAATACCCCGTCGCCTCTGGAAATCATCCCGTTGCCATCTTATCCGAAACAAATACATCTCGCGCTGTACTGTTATAAAATAGACGAAGCAGCCGATGGAAGAGACACGAATAATTACATATTGCCCGGTAAATTAAATGCTGGCTATTACAGTGTTGACCATATATCGGTTCAATTAGGGTCGTCGCGATCGGATCGATGGCTTTCTTATATTTGGGTTGTATGCAATTAAATCCCCGATTTAGGCATAAATACGCATTGCGTATGCGTTTTGCATTCATGATTTATTGACGTGGATTGGTGATAATAAAATATCCTCCGGCTTACAAATGCATGCATTCAAGTATGTATGTCACAGATTAGCAACAATAAAATATCGTTAATGCGAAAATTAAACGTATTTATGTGGTGATTATAACGAGAATAAAAAACTTGTGGATTGAAATTCTTGCCTTTGCAATTGAAATTTGGACAATATTCTTATTAATAATTATTTTTCAAATGTGTTAGCGAAATGCATACTGCACTTCCACTCGACCTGTTCGTGGGTTTTTCTCGAAAATAATCACCAACAGTTTAAATTAATTTGTTTTTTTTTTCATTGTGTATACTCAACATGCCATTCCATACTTTACAGAAAATTTTATTTCTTCTACTGTCCATTATTATTTCTGTTTTTTTCAATGCATTTATTCTACATATCAAGAGCTGTTTCTCAACAATCTCTTAATCCCTTCTCTATATTTTCAATTCATTGAGGTACAATGTATTTTTTTATGAATCTATTATTAATTAATTCATGTTAGAAAAGCAAATAACCATTACGTTACATGTATAATGCAATTAAAAACTAAAACATCCTTTCTGTCTGTTTTATAAAGCTATGATTATTAATTTCATTAATTTAAAATGTGTTTTTTTTTTCTAATTTTATTTTTACCATTTAACAGCTAAGATAATACATACAAAATAATACAATTAGAACCACATTATTAATTCCATTTTATATTAAGCCATTTATCTACATATAGATATCATTAAAAAAAATACCTCGCCCAATTAAAATCTTAATTAAATCCGCAGCATCCTTTAATGCCGAATATTAAAATTCCAGATACGCTAAATTAATCTTTTACGTGCTCGACGGCGTTATGTGTACCTCTTTTTTTGCGCCCCCTCCTCCGCCGCCAGGCCTTCTCGTTTTCTTTCACGGTTATTGCGATTTCAATCCGCGATTTATCAAAGTTAACAATATTTTTCGTTTGCAAATGAGCGTCGCTCGGCACGAAGGAACTCGCTTTTATCGCACGCTAATTAGTATTCATATGCTACGCCGATAAATTAATAAACGCCCGGGAATGACTTGGAGAGATATCTAAAAAAAAAAATAAATAAATAAAGGCGATAAAAAAAAAGGAGGATTTATAAATGTAAATACAACATTATGGAAACGGGTATTAAATCCTCGGAGCGGAATTTTATTTAGCGAGTGGAAATTCTGATACTTGTAAAAAAAATTCTTTGCACCTTTGCAATTGTATAAATTTAATATTCAATATATTTATTTATTTAATTTATTTATATTTCTATTAATATTTTTTATTAGTAAATAAAAAATTAAATTAAAATGTTTCTATTCAAATAAAAAATATCTTTTCTTCGATTAGTTACTTGGTGAAACATAATGTATTTGTAAGGTAATATGTATAAATATACTTGGTAACGTTTCACAGTTATTTATTGTCTTTTTTCCATTTTCCAAGTAAGAAATTCATATTGTTAGCATTATTTTTAGCGTTTAACGTTAAGTTTTAATTACATAAAATATAGTTGTTTAGTAATAGCCTTAACTATGGCATCCTTAATTTAAAATTGATAATTGCACATAAAACCATAAATTCTTGTTAACAAGTCAAATTCATTATATACGCTATAATCTTACTATTATTAAACGCACAAAACGTTGAACGTAATGTAAATAATTATGCAATTTGCGAATTTCCATTGACTCTGATCAATAATTAACGAGCCATCCTCATTAAATTACATCGGACTTTATTGCAAACACAGCAATTTCCTGCAAATTATCATCCGCTCCAAAAACAGCTCAATTTTCCATAAACACACAATGAAACTAATTGCTCGATTCTGCTTAAATAAGTTATTAACTTTGATTTACGCTTATTATTAATTTTTTATTCATAATCGCGTATAATTACACCGATTTAAAGGAGTTTCGTAAACGTCCCAGGAAGTTGGCCGTTTAAATTTCATTAATAGTGTTATTAACCTCGTTACTTTACGGTAAATAATTATTACGGCTGGGCATGCAAAACGCTTTTGTGAATGGAATGATATGTGTTTGAGCGAGAGAAAGAGAGAGAGCATAAAAGACGGTTTGCATGCAAAGGGAAACGCTCGGATTAAATTATAGTTTGCATTATTTTATTATCAGGTGTGGGTAATTGTGTTTTTATTCGCCATCTGTTGATTATTCAAGCTTCGTAAATAATTTTATGAAATGTTATGCTATAACGCGGTGATGCATTTGTGTGTAGTTACACTTATTTAGGATTTTATTCGCGCTGTAAACAACGATAACGATCATCACGATTTGCAATTAATTAATTAATATCTGTAATAAATAATTAACAAGCGAGACATTTTTGACAAGGGAGGAAAACCAATAAATTATTTTAATTTATTTCATATCATATAATGTTTTGATGCTCTAAATAAAATAAATATGCGTTTGTAATAAGGGTAATTGGAACAAAATCTAACCTGATTTAAATAATTATTAATAAATGCAAATGGAGCCCGAACTCAACTAGATTATGATTAATCGCATTAATCCAAAAACTCATCCATAACACACTTTTCCCCTCCCCCTTCTTCGTTTCCCCTTTGTTGTTATTGTTGTTCGTCGGCAACTTCTTAAAATGCAAATGCCGCTGATTCTGAAATTCCCATCATCCAATTTCTTATTTATAAAGTTGCCATGATTAATACAGACAATCTCGTTGAGCCGGGGTGGATCTTCCCCTCGCAAAGGGAGGCCGCTATGAATAATTATATGCTAAACACTGATTATAAATTAATCAAACCTTTGTTTGGCGAATGTGAACGGGGCGAGATAAGGTGTGGGCGATCTTTGCGCGGAGATAAGGGGGAGGAGGGCTTTGTTACCCTCGCGGAGGTTTTCGATTATATCGGAATTTGATACGCTGGTGTAATTGTTTTGTTTCTCGGGTGGAAATTGTAAATAATTATGAAATGAAATAAAAGGTTTTTTGTTACTCACTGTTTTATTCTCTTCGACTTTATTTCTGGTTTGGATATATTTAATTGAATTTAATTATTTAGGAACGATTGTATAACCAAATCTTTATTTTATCAAATTTCAAGTTTTATATAATTACAAATTTTAAGTAAAATAATATTTGTCATAATTACAAATTATCTTTCTTTCTGACTTTTTTATATAATACTTGATATTCGAATAATTCATTTTAAAATGAAACGACGAAAAAGAAGCACAGCCTTTTTCCACAATTAAATATGAAACATAGAGTATGAAATATAAACAAGCGGCTTTCATCAAGCTTCAACAAATAACAAGAATGGGGCCATTTCGGCGTTCCCGACGACAGAAATAACAACGGCCGCTGTTGCCGGAGCTCTTATAAATATACAGCGGGGTTTCGTTCTTTAATTAAAATTAAATCCTCGCGTTTTTTTCCCCCGAGGGGCTCGTGTTAATTGTTTAGTTTAGGGGAGGGATCAACAAAAAAAATGTTGCGATTTTTTGTTGTTGATCGGAGAAAAGAACAAGGAAAGTGAGGAGAATGCCTTCACAACAAAATAAAGTCTTTAAATAAGAGCGAATATGGAAAAACTTGCTTATCATATAAAAAACAATATGATATCATTTATTTTATATTCAGTAATATTATCTAGTTAAGAATTTAAATTTATTTAATATAATCTGTGTTTAATTGTTTTATTAGTTGATTTTTAATAATCTATTTATATTTATTTAAACAATTTTCATATCAATAATTTTCTTTTTAAAGATATACAGTATTTCACGAAACATTGCGTATATGTAACGAATTTGATTAATACAATATTCTAATCAAGCTCTGATAAATTAAAGGAATTATTTATTCAAAGACTGTAATACAAAAAAGTAGAAATTGAGTGGGCGTGAGTGCCTCTCCCTTTTTTTTATTTGGTATTGAATTCACAAGCTGATAAATATGCACTGTGATTTTTCCGAGCTCGCTCAATTTTCTGCAATTTTCCAGCGCGTAAATTCGATGCTATGCAGATTACCGACAATTGTGTTGGGGATAATGCATCTACGTGCCTATAAATTAGTTTCGTTTTTACGTGAAAACGAATACAAGCGTTTACTTTTTTTTGCCCACAGTATATAACCGTATTTACGTTATATTTTCATCAATTTGTTAAAATGGCACACTTTGATTAAAAATGAAAACATGTAATAACAATGTTAAAATAATAAAACGAAATGGAATATTAATCGATTTGTGTGTTTTAGGGGCTGTATATTTATGGAGTTATAGAATTGTGAACAGGTTCTGTAATGTATGATTGATGATTGCAACCATTACATGTACTCTCAATACTAATAAAACAACAACAAAAATCAGGATAATTATCCCTTCGAAAATATTGGGGGTTTATTTGAAACATTTTTTGTTATAATACTTTATTCTCCAGATATTTACCAGTTTCAAGTTAAATGAAACACCCTGTATAATTTGTAAAGACATAATGCATTTTTCTGAATAACAATGATGCTATATAATTACCGAAAGTCAAATATTGAACTAACACTGCTCTAACTTTATTGATAGCAGGAAATAAAAATTGCAAAAACCAATTAACGAATTTCCAACGAGCAAGATTCCTCCACTTCCCGTTTTTTTTTTTAATATAAAATCCAGGGTGGAACTCTGTGCGAACGCAGACGGATGATTGATTCGCCGGGCGGCCACGACACTCCATCAATTGCGGCGAATGTTATGACACCGGTAATTGAATGAACGAGTACCTCTTGTCAATTGGAAAGTAGACGCGCATAAATTCATCAAGCCGCTCGGCAGACGTGCACAAGAGCGAGGAGCTTTTCACTTTCGTTTCAGCACACCAATAATAATAATAACAAGGAGAGAATAAAATCCGGCGCGAAGAGTTCTAAATTAGCTCACTCTCTCGGGTCAAATGTCAGTGTGCTAGTGCTGGTAATCATCGGGATTAAATTTACAGCTCGTCTTGTGTATGTATTAAATAACAGTAATCCGTCTGTTGCTTTCGGCTTTTGTTCGATGTGCGAAGGGTTATGAAATTTCGTGGGAAAGGTCTTCTTTGTTTGCCGTTAATTATCATTTACATACTAAATTCATTCAACTTCATTTTAAATGGTATTTTAATTTAATACATAAAAAAACTGCTCTGTTTTTAATAACATATGATCATTATTGACAAACACAAAACCAATATCTACAACAGTGCAGATCATAGTTAATCCTGTTGTCAACACACCTCGAAAATAGACCACCGAAACCTTTATCTACTAAATTAACATTTCTCTAATTACTTTTCGATTTTTACGTATAATTTAACATTTTATATATACACCAATTTGTTTGATTCAAGATCATACTTTATTCGCTATTGATAATGGACACATAGTGCCTGAAATGTACATATTGGGTACAAATAAACAAGTGAAGAAATGAATACAAAGTGTTTTATTTTTAATTGTTCGAATCTCTTCACAACAACGCATCCATTAAATTTGTGAATATTTATGGTGAATGCGCCGGGTAACACCTTTATTTTCCTTACGTAATGTGGTGATTTTGGTGGGTCCTAAACCCCAAATCGCGTAAAATGCGAAAGCATCATCTGTATTCGGCCGTTTACACCGCTTTTACTGCCCTCTCGTATATATTTATATGATAATATCCCTGTTCCCGAAACTTTCAAATCCGCTGGTAATTCGTAAAGAAACGACACACAAAACTTGCGCGAGGTATTAAAAGGAATACGCTTGAACGTATTTTCGGTATACAAATTAATACAGTGTAAACCATAATGAATTATACTCAAAATAATAAAAAAAAAGATTAAATTTCTTTTAAAAAAATACTTCTTGATAATGATATAAATCGAATAGAAATAAAGCAAAAGGTGATTTTATAATCGATTAAAGAAGAGTCTTTGCGATTTAGTAATATGAATAAATAAAAAATATAAAAAAATAAAAATATATTTTTTATAGGGCAATTAGAAATCCAGTAGTTTTGTCAGGATAAAAAATAAAAAGATATAATAAAATTAGTATTTATTGTATGCGAACATATTTTAATGTAGAATTTGGTGAAATAAGTGAATATTTAATTGCACGCGTTTTGCTACGGAAAATACAGATATGTAAATGTTCCATTTTTGTCGTTGTTCATAATTAAATTACAAAAAACTAATTATTATATATATAAATACATCTTTATTTCTGAAGTTGTACATAGAATTATTACATTTAATATTTGCAATCATGGTTGATAAATATATCAGAAAATGGCTATCGACCATCTGTCTTTCTGCCACTAATTATTAAATTAATTAATCTACAGAATTAATAATTATTAAAATTATTTTTAGCGTAAAATAATTTTGTCTACATTTCATGTATTATATGTGAACATAACTCTACAAATACATTGTAAATAATTATTTAAACTATCTATGTAATGAAAATTGTTACAATTGTATCCTACATAGACATAAAAGAATTGATATTAATATTAATTATAATTTTATTAAATATTAAAGGGTACATTATTAATTAGCACACATCACATATTACTAATTAAGAACTGAGACTTTATTACTTGAAATAATTTAATTATGATTACGAATCACTTGAATTATTTTTATGAACGTAATATTAACACTTCGCTAGTGCCATATAAATGTTTCGTTAACTGAATAATTAAACCCGGCTGTAAATTATAATTAAATTTGCATAAATGCAATACGCACGCCGTTAAATCCATTGTATGCGTGCGACCAATGCAGCCGGCCGGCCGTAATTTCAATTTTAATTGTGCACAACGTTTTCCGTATCATAACCATCTTCAATCGGAACCGCATCTTCCTACGATAAATACACACAGAGAGAATAAAGAGACTGAATAAAAAAAGAAAAATTTATCGAATTCGTGAGATCATTGAAATTCAGTCCTCTCGTTTTCATTCAGCATGAAACTAGTGTTAAGAGTTTTCCCACGATACTAATTTTAGAATCGACAAGGCATATATCGCGTTAAGAAAATTGCGGAGAATTTAAACCGGCGACAATGAACAGTTACGCACATGACGAACTAATGTCCCCGCTGAATTATGTATTAACCTACTCATTTACGTGTAAATTACCCGCCATTACGAGTACATGCTTAGATTTTTCTTTGTAAAATATAATACTTGTATTACATACTATACAGATTATAATTATTTCTTACAAAATATACATTCTTGATTTTATTAACTATTATAACTTTTAAAAGCTTACGTTTTGTATATATAAAATACAGTACGTTCACAATGAAATAAAAAAAACTGCTGGCGATTATTTTCGAAAAAAAAAAAGCTCGATTAGTGCGTTTTCTTGTTAATATTATTGTTATTGATAACTTGAACTTTGTAATGTTAATTTAGCTTTATTTTAGAGCTACTAATAAAGATTGGGAAGCAATTTAGGATCAATATTTGAGGCAGTCTATTAAATTTTTAATCTATTACTGAGTACACGAGATGTAATTGCAAGTAATAAATGATAATCCCTGCTAAAACTGTGTCTAAAGTAATTATTGTTATATAAATATAATTGATGTATATGAGCAACAGCTTAATTACAAAACAACATTTGCACTTGACATTTCCAGTAAGTACTTATTGTGTTTGGGACGGAACGTGTGCCGCTTCAATTATCCGCGTAATGATAGCCCGTAGGATAAAACGCTGAAAGGGGGGAAATCCGAGGCCTAAACGCACAAATCCCCCGAACCCTTTGTGAAATCGTTGTAATTAATTTTCTTGCGCGACGCACGATCAAACGCAACGCAACGCGCTTCTAATTGATTACGAGAATGTCTAAGCAGAAAACAACAACAGGCAGGCTGAATGAATGCAAAAAAAACGAACGAGCAGACATAACTTCGTTCAGGTGAAGTTCACAGGAGATTACCTCCGCAACACAAGCGAGCTTCAATTGAATCCAAGGTGAAATGTTTATCGTTTATCTACCCAGACGACTTTTTGCGCGTCTAATGCGCCTAATAGGCGAGCTTCACACACGGCGGCAATTATTTTCGGGCCGGTGTTGTTGAATGATATTTTTCATTTTAACAGCCGTAATAAACCCCAGATTGCCATCAGACACGACCGGCATAACAATACGAGCTGAACATAACGCTAAAGCTAATTAGCGCTTTTATGAAAAGCTTTTTGTGCGCTGGACGCACCTTTATAATATTAACAGGTCATTGTCAAGGTTGGATTATCCTATTGCACAATATAAGCTCGCTAAATACGGTCTAATTGATATAAAGGAGCTTGAATGTCCTTTTAATTTTGACCACCCAGCTTCGACACTTTTGCAATTCATTTCCCATAAAACTTAAATGATTTCAAAAGGATGAGAAATTTAATTCTAATCTAATACAATTTAAAAATCGTTTAATAAAATATTACAATAAAAAATTTCTGACAATGATCAATAAAATTCGATCAATCTTTTTTTCCATGTGCAAAAATTACTGGAAGTTTTACAAACATCTATTGAAACAACTACTTCCCAAGCATTGATTGAATGTTATTGATTATTGCCAGAAATTTTCGTTGTTTAATTTCATTGTAAATAAAAAAATTGCAAATGTGTGACCAATCCCTTTTTTATTGATAATTGCCAGTAATTTTTCCTTATTTAATTTCATTGTAATTTAAATAACTGCAATTTTTTATTAATTGAAATTACCGATTTAATCACCTAATAATATTAATCACAAAGTAGATGGACTCCCGGGCTTTTCAGCCGCCTCGTAAAGCGAATTTATTGCTTCATAATTATTCATGAAAGTTTTTAATTTGCTTCGCGCGGTACACAAAAAAAAGATAACTGGGCAAGAGAAGGGAGGTCCTCTTGTTATGCAAAAAGGCAACTCACAATGTATTGGGCTGTTGTTACATTTTGAGCGATATTTTACTGTTTGAACTTTTCAAGTGCCATAAAAGTCCTCGCTCCGTTCGCCCTTAACGTTAACTGCACTGATAATGAAATGAGTGGGACGAGTGGGACACGTGGTGATTATTTAAAATTGGCTATTAAATCTGCGATGAAAAATCGCATTGATGGATTTAAATTTATTCCACCGGAGGAAAAATAACAGACAGGATGAATAACGGAGGGAACGGGGGGGATATGTTTGATGAATTTATTTAAAATATACGGACTTCAATCAAAATTGCAACAGATCTAATTTGATAAACGATGTTATTGAATTTTTCATAAAACGTCTATTTTTATTTTTAATTAAATTCTCACTGAAACATTTTTTATGTAATAATTAAGTATTTTAATTAATACACTCGTCTACCTTGTAGACCCAACTCGTTGATGAGCGAATTTAAATTTAGTTTTTGAGCTGAAAATTTTGTTAAATAAAGTTAAAATATCCCTCCATAACATTTAGAAAACCCAAACCAATTCTTACAATCCTACTGTCCAAACAAATTTTTATATAAACCCACCTTAATTTAGACTTGCTTAGTAGCCCCCCCCCCCCTATATTAGTTGTGGCAATTACATATTATTTTCTGAGGCTAATCAGTTATCACGTAATGTGAAATAATATTATCTTAAACTGAAGAAATCTTAGTGTTTTAATATTTAGATTAAAACAAAAATACAACGAAAGCCATGTAAAATAGAACAAACCAGTTTCTTGTACCTATTAATTGAAATAAATTCGATTTATTTTAATAATTAATCGTTTAGCAATATAAAAATTGTTAATTATACAGGAACCTAATAAAACATTTGTTTTTATTACATAAACCGTCGTTACACGCCCAATCAATTTTAATGAGAAACTCAATATTTATTTATAATTAACTAAATCAATAGCCGGCGTAATATTATTAACAAAACAGGTTCCGTTTTTCGCGAGTGATGGCATTCCTTAGATCGTGAGATTTAAATTTAATTATAATAAACATCGGAATTAAATTAAGGATTCCCGTTTTTTTTTTGCGCGCGCGTTTCGAGGCGGTCGTAAATGACCGCCCGTGTTCGGGATCGTAAATCTAGTTTTATTGGGAGAGCGGTGTGCTCCCCGTTGAATCAATTCCATTATTTCGTTTGATGAGGTTTTCCGGACAAACTATTTGTCGTAATAAAAGTTAATGGTAATAAAGCTGAATTCGCCGTGAGGCCGGGAAGCGCCGGGGGTTAGGGCGGGGGGTCGCGCCGTCGGGGTTTCTTCATTAAAGTTTTTATTTTTCCGGGGGAGTAAAATTTTTACGAGTTTAATAATATTTATCGGTGAGTGGCTCGTAATCAATTCGGTTGCGTCTTGTTGAAAAAAGTTTTGTGGGTCAGGGGTTGTTTGTTTTATTTTGTTATTAATTTTGGAATTCGTAAATCAACTAATTTTATGCCAGACTTCCTTCTCCCTTTTTCAAGATAGTCCATATTGAATATTTTTTTTGGCTGAAACCTCTAACTGCATACGTTCTATTAACTTTAAAATATAAATATTTAAGAAATTTTCACCATGCACTTATTGAAACTTAGCATTAGATATTTATCACAATTTTAATTATGCATTTTAGTTCATTCTTGCAATTCAAATGGAATCATTTTCGAATACAAAAAATAATACGTGCTCAAAATAAATCAACAATACATTACCATAAACGATAACACATAACTCATAAAAAATTATAATAACAATCCCTTAGCGTTTTCTGCACGTAATCCAAAACAGATTTATCTTTGCCCATCGTAGACACTCACACGCTGCTCGGATTTATTGCGACACTGCTGATAATTCGAGGCGGCGCGCATAGACGCCGGGACGCGTCTTAATTTCCAAATGCCAAGCGTTAAATTACATTAAATCGCCCATAATTGCCGGCGATTACGTAAAAATAAGACGTTCAGGTGTGAACGATTATGTTAAATTGGTGTTCTTGAAACACGTAAACAGGGAAAGTGATCCAGTTCTGATTGACTGCATAATTAGCGGTGGTTCGGTTGTTTGAAAGGAGGAATGTTTAAATTAATGGTTCGGAGTAAGTATAAGGATGTAAATGCCGAAAACGAGATCATTTAATTCTTGCGAAGTAAAATATAACACAACGTAAACCAAAAAGTTACGTCACGAGATCGTTTAATACTTGCGAAATAAAATAACATAGCGTAAACCAAAACGTTACTCCGGTTTACATATTTTTTAAAAAATACTATTTATCAGCATCTTGAAATTAAGATGTTATTTCATCTTTTTATGTGATTTCAATAAAAAAATAAATTGACACAATATTCTATCACCCAATTTAAATGCACGTTATAAGCCATAGTTTTTACTATTTTTTTTTTCCTACAGGGATATTATATAATTAACTACAATACTTCTAAATTTGTTGTCATTGTTTCAATAATGATTTATAACGAATTTTTAACACTTAACGAAATAAGCATTATATAAATCTGTCTGATTTGTCGCACCCTGTATATTTAGTAATACATATTTATAATGCCAAAAACTTTAGGTTATATTCACACCTCACGTATTAATTTTATACACCAGATGCGAGATTAAATCGATTTTTTTTTTCCAATATAAATATATGCATGCATGTCTTCGCCGTTGGAGCTTTGATCTCGGTAGCCCTTTGTTGTGTAAAGTTTATTCTGTCTTTTTTATTCTTTTCGTTCCTATTTAAAATTCGGGACGATTTCCCCGGCCGACGTCATCGCTTTTACGTCCACTTCTCACCCTCCCGACGGCCGGAAATCGCATTTTTACCCCGCCCGGTTCGAAATTAACATTCCGCACTCGGCGCGTGCTTTCGCAAAATTGAAACGTCCCGCTCGAGAAAATTAAAGGTGAATCTGCACGCGGGGCAGGGGGCGCGCGGATTAAACTTTAATCTCTCCGAAAATCCAATCCTTTCGGTGATTATTAGCGCGCTTTATCCGCCCACGGCGTCACCCTCCCCGTGAGATAATCAGGGTGTTTTATTCATCCTCCAGCGGGATGATTAGGATGTTTTATTGTTTCGTGTTTATGATATCCGTTGGTTGGTTGGGGGGGTTCGGGTATTATACGGTCGGGCCTGCAGGACACATAATGTTGATTATGGTTTAATCTAGGTGAGGTCTGAGGGACATGATTAGGGCGAGGGAGGGACGTGATTAGTGTCGTGTTGATGTGACCGGGCGATCCGGGCTCCTGATGAATGCTCTCTCTGCTGGTGAAGATTAGCATGCAGATGAGGGTGTTAGCATATTGCCCTGCGCGAAACCAATCAGCGCCCGCTTATTAATGCACTCCCAGACATTGTCGCGTTTAATTTATCAGAACCCTCACACACATACCAACCTTTAACGCCAGAGTTGACAAAGCTGCAGGGGTTGGGTTGTTTAACCGATCCACCGCAATAGCAGTTGGGCTTTTGAAATGCAACTCGTTAAGCAAGAGAAATTTCAGTACGGCTAGAAAGATTACTTCCTGTACGTTTTACTTAAAAAAAAAACATAAAAAGAAGTGGAATTTGACAAATGTCCTCCGGGTGTTTCATCATGTAAGAAAAATATCTGGGGCTTCCTTTTATTTATAGTTGTTTTAAGTCCACCGAGATACTCCACTGGGACGGATTAAGCGAGATAACAAATAACATGTTCCTCATATAACGTTACTTCTAAAGAAAATTTCTTCATATAATTTACGAATTTATCTTGCAAACCAAATTAATGATGAAATAAAAATTACCTATAAGAATTACTACGATATTTTGTTTTTAATAAAATCCTACTATTACTAAATCTTTATTATCTGAGAAAATAATACATTCCAAAGCGGAAATATAAATATTTGTAAAGAATTGTAATTCTGCTGTCTGAATAAAGATGTTTGAATATTAATAAAAATGTTCCTAATATATTCCCATATAAGGGCTATCGACTATTTGTTTCTCTGCCCTTATTTTTTTGTAGTTGTTTTATGGTAGTTGGAATTTAGTTCGAGATATGAGGAAGTAGTGTAAATATATATTCAAATAAACTGATGTTTGGGTTTGGGTGCTGTCTTTACTCAAAAATAAAATACTTAAAGCCTAAATTAAATAGTTGAATGCGTTATTAGAATAGCCGTTGAATAAATAAAGCTTCAATTAATCCGCAATTTGGATGTGAAGAAAACACACCAATCAATTAAATAGGAAACCGAAATTGCTAATTCAATAACGCTGATTGAATCAGTCGATATTAATCAAACCGCGGGAAACAAGCGTGAACCCATATTTTCCCGAAGAGGACCAATTCCGGCCGCAGCGCGGAATTAATAAAAAAAGCGAGATTATTTATAGGCGGCCATTCCGCGTTTTGTAGGAGTAACGCGCAGTTTGATAACGTTAATTGGGGTGTCGGACAATTATAAAAATGCCTGCCGCCGCAATAAAACCTTCAAACGGATGAGTTACGAGATGTTCTCGCGCGCACCGCACAAACCGAAGCCCACTCCACTTTGAGAACTCGAACACACACACAAAAAAATATATATATAATATAATAGGGGAGCTAACCAAGGGTTGCAGCGCGGTTGGTTTTTTTTTTGTTGGTGTGTGTAAGAGCGGCCCTCGTGAAAATTAATCGGAATAATGGCCGACCGGCTCCATTCATTCGTACAGCATCCAAAGGAGTGCGTGAAATATTAATTCCATGGATTGGGGTCAGTCTAACAAAGCTGATCCAATTAAAACAACACGCCGTTTCCAATTATAAACAAAATGCGATTCGGATGGAAAAATAATATTAAAGTACGATTCATATGAAAATTTCAAAGGAACTGACAAAAAATTGAACACAAAACGAGAAATTAACGACTTAAGGACTATATTTTCATTAATATTAAAAACAAAACTACCCAATTTTCAATATATAAAGAATACTATATTGTAAGCTATTACGTTATTTATTTTAAATATTAGATCACTATTTTTTTGTTATTGATATATTATCGACTGTTGGTCATTCAGCCTTAGTCTTTGTCAATGATAGAAGTCTTCTTTCGTATGTTACTCATGATTCAACCAAGATGCTATAATTTTATGACTGAGGATTTATGAATGGGCAAATTTTGAGGGGAATGTTTAGGTCTATTCAATTCTTATAAATTATTTTCATATTTCTTTTAATTTGATTTAAAATAAATTAATTCATAATTTATATATTTAATAATTAATTATTTAAGTAATTCATTAAGCTGTATTACAATGTACAGCGCCAATTATTTGCAGTGGCATCGCTTTGCAGTATAACGATGATTTAATTAGAAACGCCGGCGATAAATTTCCCGGATAAACGACACCAGTAGCGAGAAATGCCATTACATTCTGGGAAATATTAAACCAGTCGATCCAGGTTAATTTTAATTGCGCACTACATTAAAATTAATGTTGGCCGTTCCGGCCCAACGGACGCATCTTTTCTACCCATTCGAAACACCGGCGAGATATATTAAGTTATAGGATTTGGTTTATTTTTAGAATCATCAGTGTATCGTCAGATTTATGGCTTTCAAATTCCTTAACCACATTTTCTAAGTCTGCACTGTGGATTTAAAGGCGTAAAATATTCCGATTAATTTGTCTTGTTCGCACTTCTATTCAAATTCATTTAATCTAAAATGTAAAACATGATTTCAGAATCTAGAAATTATTTCTGATTTATCCTGGTTGGGATTACCATTAATCAGATAGTTTTATTGACATAAATACCAACAATATTCTTATTTGAGCTTATACAATTAGCTAGGACCGGTGCTTCTACCAAAATAATATCTGAGAAGACTCGATATTCATCGTAGTGTATGTAGACATGCTGAGATTTTCTAAAGACCACAGATTGTAAACATAAAATGTGAACCATCACGACATTTTAACGTCAACGACTTCAGTGAATTTAAAAATTGTTTGGGAAAATACTCCGCCAAACATTAATATCTAATTTAAAGTGGAGATTTTACACAAATTTTGGGTTTTTCTTCAAAATTTCATAAAAGATCTTTTTCGATTGGTTTATATGTATGAAAAGGAGAGATTTTAAATTTAAAAATAAAAGTAATTTTACTAGTAAAACTAACACCACAGGAAATTTTCTGTATTACTATTAGTAATAATATACAGCTAAAATCAGTCTCGTTTAATTCAAAAAAGAGTCGCGTTCGAGCGGGGAGGAAAAAAGATGGTTTCTCGCGTAACTGTATTGCGATCACAAGATATCGCCACTACTGTGTACAGCACGTACACACAAACACACACACACACGTACAGGAACAGAATCTGAATCGGAAAACAGAGGAACTGCTCCTCTCTTGCCTCTCATGGCCACGGGATTATTGGAATGCGACTGTATAAATTACCATTTGATCCT
The DNA here is from genome assembly GCA_963082785.1 of Philonthus spinipes. Lineage (NCBI taxonomy): Eukaryota > Metazoa > Arthropoda > Insecta > Coleoptera > Staphylinidae > Philonthus > Philonthus spinipes. Next base: position 20,727,299 of record OY720318.1, read on the forward strand.
GGCGCTGATAAGTTCAATGGAAACGTTCTCGCACCTAGTAGTTGAGGGCAGATTTACCGATTCAAATACCTTCCGTTTTTGTGTGAGTGTGTTTTCTTAAACATCACTCGGCTTGTAGGATTGAGATAATTGTAAATTGAATTAATTTACACCTTTATTTTTTCTTTTCTTTGTGAATTAATTTCTCATTCGGCAATCAACAAACGCCTGCTTTAATTGTTTTAACGAATATTTGTGGATATATTTATTCTTTTTAGGAATCAAACCTTAATATTTGTTGTTATTTTATTTACATATTACAAAATAAATTCTAAACCATTATTAAAATTAACTGTCAATAGTAATCGAAACAAAGATATTTACCTCACCTTCAAATATTTACTGTTATTATTATAATTATTTTTCTATCGTTATATATATTATTTTTTGTATTATTTTTGTATTATGAAAATGGCGTTGCCGTTAATAAACATTTATTTATTTATTTGCACTATAAATATATTTTATTTTTGAATGATATAGATCGCAGTTACACATATTTTTATAGACCAAATTAATTTTAAAAATGTTTTTTTTTTCTTAATGGCAGAAATTGGTTCTTAATTCAAATTTTAATCGCACAATTGTTGTTTTTCTGTATCTTAATTATTAATCTGTCATTATTACGTAATCACGACAGATTTGTTAAAAACTATAACAATAAAAAAATCAAGCATATACGTTTTTCGGATAGTAATTACACAAAATCGTCAAAAATTGTACAATTTCCAATTCCTTTTGTGGATTTTAATCACACCAATCACAAAAGTAAGTAACTAACGCTATCTCAGCCGTCATCGTCATTTGTTATTTTAAACGAAAACGCATCCCGAACAGCGTTTCCGGACGCGCGGTGCAATAAATTCCGCAGAGCTAACAAGCAATATTCTTGCGCGCTGCGAGATTTTTGATGTCACCTGCAATTTTTGCGAGGCATACAAATTAGAAACGCGCTCTTCCTTCATGCCTTACCATATACGTCCTAATGACGTTAAGGGAACAATGTTTATGCTGATTCAAACTGAAATATGTACTGTGAATTCACACATAATTTATAAACGAAATTAAAATGTGAAAGAAGAGAGATAAGGGAAAATAACGCGCGTGAGAAATGATTTTCTTGTTCTGTGCAAACATAAGAATTCTGTTTTCAATGTTGTTGTTGTTGTTTTTTTTAGATAATTTAATGAATAGTAAATGTGAAAAAAATATTTGAACGAATTTCAAATAAATTAAACTAACATTATATTTGCCTCTTGCATCTAATGATACAATAATGTTTATATACAATAAATTAACAATATAATTCTTATAATATGTTATATGTTGTCCTTAGAAAACGCCGTTATATTTGTGTATATAATATATTTTTATAATATGTATTCTGATATAATAAAATATATCGGTTAAATAAAAAATAGAGGAAAATAAATAAATCTTTCCATTTTTACAAAAGGAAGCGCGGATATTGTTCCATCAAATATATATAAAATTCTATCTATAACGTCCACATTTTTTTTACGAACTCATAATTTATCAATATTCATCCGAGGATCCAGAAGGAGGAAAAAATTATATACCGCCGAACGCATAAACGCATTCCCCCTTCTCTCCTCCGCCCCCCTTATTTTTTTTTTCCTGCGACGCTTCATCCCCAAATGATGGAATAAATTGATCCCGGCCAGTGAAGATTTCAATACCCGGGAGGATTTCGACGGGGAGCAAGAAAAAAAACCTTTGCGGGATTACGCAACTGCGGACAGGATTTATACATATCCTCCGTTTGATTTACTTCGGACTCTTCCTTTTTCAATCATAAGTCGTTTTCGCGGTTGACCCCATTCGTGGTCGCGCGGAGCGGCGCGGGGGACGGCTTTTTAGGGATGGACGGACGGAAGGAGAGGAATCGCCTCGTTTCTGCGACTTTTTCGCCATTCCGGATTCTGGATGGACGTCCGCTAAAAAAGCAAAGTGAGGGAGAATATATATATATAAAAAAACAAAGTAGTCAGGGTATTGGATTTGAGATGCTAAAAGGGAGGATTTGATTTTATAAGTTTGTTGAAATTTAGATTTTATAGTTTAGTAGAGTTACTTGATTTAGTATGAATTATTTAATTAAAATTAATCCACATAATAAATTTATTAATAGAAAAAAATAAATACATTTTATAAAATAAATATGAATAGATTATTAAAAATCAACCAATAAAATTATTAAACACAAATTAAATTGAATTTAAACATAAAAATAATTCAATTTAAAAGTGAATATGAACTTTCAACAATTAACAGCCACTTCAATTAATTATTTTATGAAATTATTATTTTTATGGTAGTTTTAGAAGAAAAAAAGATGATAAAATTACTTTGAATGTAGACTAATTTATGTAATCATTAATCAGAAGTAGTTACAATCGGTGTCCCCGTTAAGGTACCATGAGCAATTGTTCGATTTACCTCATCGAGACATCTGGCCACGATCGGCTCGTTTTATTTGCATAAAACGTGCTAAATTAAACGCGCGAAACGGGGGGAAAAAGGCCGGAATGACCGCCTAACGGTACGCCCCGAATAAAGGATTGCGTCATTGTATGCTTATGCCGGAATCCTGCGAGGAAGCAAAAATTCTAATGGCGCTCACGTTTATCAAACAGTCCCGCGTGCATCGTAATCGTTCCTTATGCCAACAATTAGCATTTCGGAAATTGAGAAAAGGAACGTTCCGAGGCGAATACCGCAAATATTAATGAAGTTAATTGCGCGCGAGCAGGCCTGCGGTAATTGTTTCGTTATTCGGCGCCCTTCCCGATTTCGGGTCGACCGCACAATGGGGCAACAAGAATCCGTGCAGACGCCACGAGGGGGTTGGCGTCGGCGACAATTCTAAACACATTTCGGGCGATAATCCTGAAGTTTTCACACGTGGAATTGTTGCAGAGTTACCCTCACAAAATGAGCATAACTACCCATTAAAAAATTGAATAGAAATAGCACTAAAGTTGCTATTATTATGACCAACATACTTTATTCTCCAGATATTGAGCAGTCTCAAGTTAAATGAAAACACTCTGTATATTTAATAAAATTCATTCAAAATTTATATCTTATAAATTAAAAGTATAATTTAAAAGTTACACACGACACTCGAAAGGGTATAAGGGTTATATGATAATTATAATTTAAAAGTTGCTACACTAATGGCGACTAATGTACCTTAAATTATTCAATAACATTATTTTTTTTATTGAAATAAGGGCTTTACTCTTGAATAAAATCTCCATTTTTTTACTGCTGACCGTGAGCTTCATCACCAGTAATTGACAGTCAATTACAAATCTCGTGAAAGCGTGCGTTGATTGATTGGCCAATGAATCTCCCCCACGCAGAAACTGGATTTCTTTCCTCCGACAGAACTCGAATCTCCTGACAAAATAGCCCGCGCAAAATAAATCTCCCTTAAAAACTCCTGACAGTATAATAAAGAAAAGTAATTGAATATTATAAGGTGATGATCAATTATTTTTTTAGCGTCTTCTGAAATTTGGTTCGAGAGATGAAAATACAAAAATGGGGGGCAAGGAGGAATGGAAGAATGTTAGCGCCCACGTAATTTCTACAGCGGAGCAGGTTTTGAAAATCTACGATTCTGTAGATAGATTTAAACGGCAGAGGTAAGCAAAGAATTTTAATAAACTTCTGATAATTCTAAATGAAATATACATTAAGTCATCACCGAAGAAATTTGTTGGCGAGTTCGTGAATTTTTCTTAATATAATATTAATAATAATAGAAAAAGGATTTATTCACTTGGTCACAATTATTTAAATAAATTAAATAAAAGAATTTGAAAATATTAATTAATTATTTTCATATTCTTTTATTTAATTTATATAATATTTATATTTTATTCGTTTCTTCATGTCTGCATGTCTGAATTTCCAAAGATATAATCACATTTGGACATACATTTAAAACATTTTAAAAATTTTTAATGGTAGTGGTGGTAGTGCAGCAGGGGTCTGAATTTAGAACAGGATGATGTCCCCTTAGGAAACATTTTTTTTTTGATTTGCCAGGTTAAATGGTACACCCGTTATGTTAGAAGCTATTGAGATGTACAGAAATTCTAGTAAACTTTTAAAATTACCAAAATTTTAAAAGTTTAAAAGTTGGAAAAGTGCCGGAACTAGTCGAAATTCAACACCTTTAAGTAATAATTTATTAAAATTATTTGATGTAATGCTTAATTAATTTCTCACGTAACCTGCGCTGAAACATTTTTTAATTAATTCCAGATAATTTAATTAAAATTAAAATAAAAACGTGATGTATTTGAAAATCACTTCAATTTCACTTTATTAACGGAATCTCCATTTCCAAATTACTTTTATAATTACATATTAAAAATTTACAAGAAAAGTGGACACATTAAAAACATTACAAAACATATGTATAAAAAAGGTAAATTGCCAATCACAAATAAATGAAACAAAGCAAGTGTTTTAATTCTAATTAAATAATAATAATAATCTTTATTAACAAATATATACAGCAAAAATACTAAATAAATATTAAAAAAAAATACAAAATCAAATGTATATTTTATATCTGTTAATTGGCTATCGACCAATGGTCTTTCCGAATTTTTAATTAAATATATAGAAAATTTTTATTTCTGAAAGATACATTAAATTAAATTACAATATTTACAAAATTACAATCATCAACATCTAGTTAAGCCTCAGAAAATGGCTATCGACCATCGATCTTTCTGCCTATTTAATTAAATTATCCTGAATTAATTGATTTGATTAAATTATTTACCTTTATCTGATTTTCAAACCCATCACATTTGTATATTTAATTTTGTTCATGTGTTTATTTATTTGCCAATTTTATATTAAAAAAATTGATAAATAGCACATTGTACTCGTAATGTAATTAAAGTATTTAAAAATACAGAAGTTAAGAAAGGATTAAAATGTAAATATAATATAAGTATCACCACTGAATAGATATTTTTCCTTTTGAATTTGTTATAGCGCTTCACATACCTTGATAATAGAAAAATATGAAAATCCATTCCTGGTTATTCGAAATCTACGAAGACACATAAATTAACTCACTTCAATCATTTACTAATTACCACTGTTTACAATCAAAAATAATTCGCGTTTTTAATCATAGTAGCCCGCTATCGGCCAACTGGATTGAAATCTGCGCGCACATTTATCGCAAATATTAAACAAACAAAAAAAAACGACGACTCACTCTGCGAACGCATTATTGAGATAAGAAGATTAGTTGTACAGGAAGTGCAAACGTATTTACATTGTTTTGGTGTATGCGATTCATTTATATTTATAAAAATAAATATATTTATAAAAAGTTATTTTTCAAATTTTACGCGATCATTGATTTTTATTAGAACAACAAATGAAAGGTAAGTTTGTTTTCTTTTTAATTCATATTGATATAATAATAATAATAATACTTTAATTTCAATAAAATGTATATTGGAAATATATTTTAAATATATTAAATAAAAATGATTTTAAAATAATTAATCAATTATTTCCACATTTAGCCACATTTTATTTAATATATTTAAATAACTGTGACCAAGTGAATGAATACTGTTTTCTATTTATTTCTATTTATATTTTAAATTGTCACATTTAAAATATAATATAAGCGTATAAAATAAAGCTAACTACAGGCAGAAAGACCTATGGTCGATAGCCGATTGACAAGAAATCTTTACATTTTCAAAATATTTTATTATTATTATTATTTTATTAGTATTATTGCAAACTCACAAAACTTGTCAATAAAGATGTGTATCTAACTAAAGCTAACTAATTCAATATATGAATTACACATGGAAATAAACTAAACGAAATATTGATGTACTAACTCATACTATAAGGATACATACAAACACACACATTTATACGTATATAAAAATAAAATACTATTTACTTATGATTATATATTAAAGATTTATGACTTATACATTAATTTTAATTAAAACAATAAACAATCGCTGATATAATAAAACTGAATGCATTATTGCATTTTAAATATCCAAAAGAAAGATAAAATAATGCTTAGAATGAAAGGAAGTGGTATTATATTGTAAATAAGCTTTATTATCATTTTACAAATTAAAATAAATTATAGTTTTATAAAAAAAAAATTGATGCAATATTTTATAGATATACAACAGTAGGTGCACATTATGTAATTCAATGTCCGGTGGGGTATTTGCCCGGGAAGTAGTTGCTTTAATATGCATTTGTTTAAAGTACTTACGTAACGTACGTCAAAATGTCATAGAGCGGAAATAATTTATTAATTATTTTCAAATGATTTTTATTTAATTAATTTAAATAACTGTGACCAAGTTAATAAATCCTCTTTTCTATTTATATTAAATTAATTATTTGGCGTTAAAAAAGGAAAAAAAAAAATAGTGAGTAAAAGCCTGCCGGCATGCGGCGGAATAGACAAAGGGATGCAGGAATGCGCTCGGTGGGTGGAGCTGTTATGAAATTCTTTCATTACATTTGCTTTATGTAATATAATTTATATTTATGAATTATAAATGAATTAATTCATGGAAAGACTTTATAATCAAATTAACACGACTGAACGATCTCGAACAATCCCCCAATCAATGAATTGTTAAACTGCAACAATAATTACGCAGCAAATACGTTTATGTGTTTATGCGTCCCCGTTGGTCTGTGAACGTCCATTGAATGTTTTGGACAGTTAAGCTTATCCATATTCCATTTGATGCGCCCATGCATAATAACTTATTATGATCCCAACAGATGATAACTTTCACTTCCTGATGCACGGTTAATGCGCATCAGGGCCGATATGAATATTAATGAGTGCGCTCTCGGTTCAATTGCGCAACTTTATGCGTGCACGTTTGACCTTCTCAACAATGCGCCGTGAAGGACAGGCGGATTGCTGATGCGTCTGCTGTGTGTTCTGTGCGAGCTTTCAGCTTTTCGAGATTCCCCCAGGTGCCAATTCGCGGACGTGCGTCCTGTACCTTTTTTTTTAATTTAAAAGCGTGATAAGCTTGGGATTTTGAGGCGGGATTTAAAAATGTACAATTGTATTTTTTAGGTTTTGTAATTATTTTAGATTTAATTCTGAAACCGTATACGTTTTAATTATAAAATAATTGCTTTGAAATCTAGCTTTAACAATATTCCTACATTTAAAAGAAAATAGGTGCCTCTTAAATTGCACAGTTGATTCTTTTTAATTTCCAATTCCTCCGGAGTATTGTAAAAGAAAACACAAAAGTGTGGTATATTGAATTGTTGAGGCTTTTATTTGTTGAAATTCAATACTTGTATAGATGGAATAAAACACAACCTGATAGTGATAGTGATAGTTGGTGAAACATTTATTATTCCACTTTCACTAATTGTCAGCAAATTAAATTAAATTCGTTAAGGCAATTAAATTCCACAACTTAAACTAAAACAATACAGATAAAATAATTAAATTTATTAAATATAAAAAGAAGCAAAATACCTCAATAAAAAAAAATTAAATATAAAGCGCAAGCAAAACACCTCAATAATAAAAATCCACACGCCCGTGTAAAACCGCATTAAGCAATATCGTAAACCTGGGATTAATTTATTTTTTTAAGTGTGAAAACGTGATGTTTCACAAATTCGACCGAATCATAACAGACGGCTTATTATCCTTTTTAATAAAACGGAGTTTAATGAACACACTTTTTCCGTTCGCTCCTCGCCGTCTTTTCCCCTTTAAAGATTAGCTTCACTTTTACGATCCTGACAGCGACTTCCTCATTGCCTTTTTCGCTCCTATCTAATTGACCGACACGAAATTAATTCACCGTAATTACCGACATCCTAGATTTCGGCAACACGCGACTCCGGTGTTTTAATCCGACACTTTTCGACGGGATTATTCAACCCGAAAATTGATAGCTCGATGGGTGGTCCGGTTGTTTTGGGCGAAGAATTCTAATTTCCGCAATTATATAAATTGTTTGTTTGTGTCATATAAATACATATATTTTATACTTAAAAAGGATAATTAATTATTTCCTTATTTACTACTACAACAATAAATTGAGGGGCTATTCGTTTCTATTTTCTATTTTAATAATTTTGTTTAGATTATTTTTCTTAAAAACAGTATTTTTTTTTGTTTAGTTTTTTTTAGAGGTTTATCGACTTCAAAAATATTGTTTGTTCCTTTAATGAACAGGGTTGTATGTATGTAGTCACCCGACCAAAAAAAGTATCTTTAGAATTTTAATCAGGTTAAACCATAACTGAAGGTATATTTTTGAAGTCCACAAACCCCTATAAAAACAATCATCGTTTGTGAGAAAAATAACCTAAAAAAATGATTTAAATAGAGTTCAGCAAAAAAAAAAAAAATTGTCAAGAAAATACAAATAATGTTAATTCTAATATTTATTAAGAAAATTATTAAAAAAAAACACACATTGAAAGTAGTTTATGAGCATAATAACAATGCATAACGAAGCAGAGGTTTTAACCTTCAACAGCATGAATCTTTTCGGCTAGACACAATTAATCTTATTGGGCGTATCTTTTGAAATGAGCGTTCACACCTTTATCGACTTGATGGATACCGTTTATCCAGCATATTTCCAATCCATTCACTTCCAATATTCCCATTATAAAAACACAATCAACTTTCAATAATAATAAAAAAACTTAAATTAATTTCCTATTCAACGAAAACACCAATAATTGATTACACACCGCTCGATCTTTTATCAAAATAAGTCCAACGAGTCGTCTCATTAATTTTTATTCAGCAACGAATCGACGCACACGCGGACGGCTCCTGTTTGGTTCAACAGCAACAACAAAAAAATATATACAGAGGTGTGAAATTATTAATCATCGCGAATGATTAACGTTCGATTGTAATAAAAGCCGAGCGGATAGTTTTAATTAGCGTTATTAATAACAGCAATTTATCGGCGGCGAACGGCGAGAAAAATATAGCAACATATGGGCACGAATTGAATTAATTGCGGATTAATAAATGCTTATTTTCAGTCGGTGATTTGATTATTATCGGAGAAACGCGTGCGTCGGGGATTGGAAGATTTAATGGAGACGAGGTAATTGAAAACAGGAATCATTGCGTGGATTATCCGTGGGATTAATTAGAATTGCAGTTGATGAAAACTGTTTGAGTGGGTTTAATTTGTTTTATGCAATTGACAACTCTAAATATGGAATTGTTTATTATTGTGATAATGAAAATATATTTTCAAAAATTAATGTACACAACTTATTTCTCAAAATATATTCTCAATTTAATTTATATTTCAAAATGTACACAAAATATTTGTTTTCTTAACTAAAAGTATAAAAAATGAATACCGTTCCTCAAATACCACATATTATATATATGTGGAAGGATAAGTAGAAAAGCATTGATTGAATTTCCAAATAAGTAAATGAAAAGAAAATCCGATGAGGTAATGCCCGTTTTCGATTTACATAATATTCAATTACCGATCATTTTATAAACGGGCGGCCGCCGCAAATTGTCGATAATGATGCACCTGAGCGGATAAGCGCGCCCAACGTTGCGCCGCCAGTGTGGCATCGCCCTCCGGCGGAATTTCGGCAATAAATTTTTCCGGGCACCCGGAACGCGCCGCATAACGATCTTATTTAGTATTGAAAATTGGACATGTTTACAGCCGCCAATAAGCACTTGGCATTCGCCCACACACTCCCCAGATGCTTCACTCATATCGATTATTAGATACGAATGGTGCGCGTCGATAAATTTACCTTTATTATCATTCGCTTCGCGGGCTTTTTCAATCATTATCGAATTTTTTCAATGACTGTTAAACGGTTTTATCGCCGGTAAATCTCCACATGACCTACTGGTAATGGTATCAGGTACAAAATTACAAAATTTATTAAAGCAAATTCTACTAAATCTATATATTTTAAATTACGATTATTCGCGTAACTCATTTCACACAAAATTAAATAATAAATAAGTTACATACTTAGATCTTTAAGACGTTCATTTCGTGATTCAATTACAATATTTCGATAATAAAAGCACTTTTACTTTTTAAAACCAATTAACTTTATTCACTAGTGCCTATTTTCGATTACACGGTAATCATTCGCAAATTGATGAATACGTTAAATTTAATTAACTCATTGAAATTAATTTTGCAAAGCAAAATTCCTCAAGGTAATATAATATAACTCGAACACAAGAAGTTTACTATTATCGACTTCGGAGAAGGTGGCAAAAACATAATTTAACCCTAATTGTTAGGTGCTGCGGAAGCGGTGTTCATTAATTGATGGTGTAAATGGTAATTATAATTTGCCAAGAATTTCAGAATTAAAGTGGATGTTATATTGTTGATATCAATTAACATATAAGTTTCTGATAAACTAATCCAGTAAGAATTTTCCAGTTGTGGTATTAATATCGAATATTTCGCGTTGCCGCATCAAGAAATGATTATTGGCTTGGTTGTAATGAGCCGCTAATGCTGAATTAATTATAATTGTGATATGCCACGATGTGTGTTATTAATTATTTAAAGCAGTTTATGGTTAATTAGAAGATATTTTCATATATACTGATTATAAATACTTTAAAGGGTGATTTATTTATTTGTAATACAACGATTCATTAAAAAAAAAAACAGAAGAACGCTATAGGCTCAATAAACATGTGAATAGAATGGGTATAAACGCAGAGGTCCTTGCATAGATTAAATTTCTGCAACCAATTCAAGCATGGAAAGGTGCATCGTTGTCAGGATTGATAGCATTAATCAAGGAGATGAAGTTAGTGCCACTCATCCACAATAGGTCACGTGGTACAAGCCAGAAATCATTCGATTTTGTCATTCAATTGGCCCTGAGAAAACTGAAATGATTTATTTTTCGTGCAACTTAAATTTTCGAAATCTTTCAATGCCTTTGAATGAATGATTAAGATAATTCTAGTAAACCATCGTACCATCCACCAAAACCATCAGAAAACATTAACCGTGCGGCTTTATCGTTCTGCGGGGCAGTGCAACGAGGGAACGACTTCGCGAAATGATGGATATACCCCGTACTGCCCCACTCGTGCATAGATTGCAATAATTAAACGCTCCCTCCCATCGCGGCTAGATTAATGAAAACGAAACCGCCGTCGAACACCCGTATTAGATGCCTAAAAGAGCACTTACGGCGCTCTCGGCTGGGGCTTCGTTTTATTTGAATTTGCGCGCCGGTATAATCTGCTTTTAATGATAGAGAGATCGGAAAAGGAGATGGTTCTGAATACGACTAGGACGAGTCGCCGGTGATTTGTGTACGCCACGCGGAAAAATGGAAAAATTCGATGAGAGTGCGTATTATAAGCTTTTCTAATGAGAATACATACACTGGAAGAAGAAAAATTACCACGAGCATTTAGATCTGGTGTGTGTATAACGAAGGATCATAATTGATGTTTAATTCTAGTAAATATAATTTTAATTAACAAGAATTTGTATTTAAATAATTAAATATTTTTTTCATACGTACATAATCACCCTACACCTGAAAGGGTAGAAAGGGTCACAATATATATATATATATATATATATATTCATGCGTACATAATCAACTTTATTGTGACAATAATAAAATAAATTGTTTTGAATTGAACCATATATAAATACCTCAATAAAGATGATTATATTATCGAAAAAAAAAAACCTTTATACCCGTGAGGGTGTAGGGTAATGATTTTTTATGTTATATTTTTAATGTTTGGAATAGACTTTCCATATATTTAATTTAATATTTTATTTTGCAATTTTTTGAAATATTGATAAAAGTTATGCTTTTTTTTTTCAACAAAATAATATTAATAATTCAATACATGATCAGAAAAATCCACGTGGATCCGTTTCAGTTCCTTAAAAAAAATCCAAGACGATATTATAAAAGGGATTATAAGATGAGAGAGTTTTCCGCGGAGCAACATCCACTTTTTGCCCCCGGTCGGGAAAATGGGAGCGCCGCAGAGCGGAAAATTTTATAAATGGCGCTTATTTTGTTGTTGTGCGCGTGTTTTTCTTTCCCCCTTTCCCCACTCTCGCTCTCGTGTTTTATTTTTTTTTCCTCGGTCCGCGATGAAAAACCCCGCACGGCACTCCTCTTAATAATCAAGATTTATCTACTTAAATGCGCCTGATTTTTTATCCTTAAAGTCTACATCGTTTATTACGCATCCTGAGGGATCCATGTATATCCTGTTGCTGGCTGGCTGGCCCTTCCCCCTTTGCGCCCTCGACAAAACATGGGGGGTTGATGGATGCGTGACTGCGGATCGCATAATGGAACATTAAAACCGCCGGCGCCCTCTTGCTTATTTTTATTTATTCCTTCGTGCGAGATAAAAGGAGGAAAAAAAGCGTGTGATTTTATGATTGATGCTGCGTTCCGTTCATTTCCTGCCTGTTAGTTTCATTTAAATGCATGGCGAGCTGTGTTTTCATTAGGTTCTTTCAATCAAATATTAATTAATGCTAGTGCGTATGATGGATTTATTAATGTTGGTAACATTCGTCTCGAGCTGATGCTTTCATTTATAATCTTAATCCCGGTAATAGTAGAATGATAGTAATTATTTCCTTCGTGGCTTTTGAAAATTGAAATATTGATTTATTATTACAACAAGATTATAATTACCGGTAATTATTATTCGCTTGTATTCTAAATTTACTTACTAAATTATTTTGTAATATTCCTATTTAGTTTTTTATTTACAAATAAGAAGAATCATAATCATTTTTTTTAAATAAATGAAGAATTGGTTTTCATTGAAGAGATCCAATAAATTGAAACCAAACGATTTTCATTCGATTCCATTAGGATTTATCGATTTTAAAACGTCCCACTCGCCTAACGGAAAATCACCCATAAACGCCACATTATTTAATACAATGCTTTTTTGTATTGCATTTTAATAATTTATTTGCATCCTGGAAACAATCATTTCACAGCCATTTATGCATTTTATTACAGCGGCAAAAACGTAAACAACATTTAACACCAATAGCAGCGCAAACGCGTGGGCAAACAAATTATACAAATTATTTATTAACGATACTAGAATTCAAAAAGAGATAAATAAATAAATAACAGCGCGCGGTGGAAATTACAGTTGCGCGCCGAGATAATAATAATATTATTGATTTATGCACAAAGGATTGTTTCCCAAACATAGCCATTGTGTTTAATTTGAGGTGTTAATGAATTTCCGAAGTGCGTGATAAATCAATATTTTCGAATGGAGTTTCGACGGCGATGCGGGCTCTCTGGGGATTAAGTTTTATTATATTGGGTATATTTATAGAAGAAAGTAATTAATTCGCGAAATGACACACATACAAATGAAAGCTTATTGTGTGGTTTTCATGCAGGATTAAGTGAGATTTTTTTATCAATTACTTTTTAATTAAATATTTTCATGAAAAACGATTTTAATAAAGCAATTTTCTTCAACATTACTTATTTTCGAATGCATAAAAATGATTTATTAAAAATTATTTTATTATAAAAAATAGCTGATGAAAAAAGCCCCACCATATAATAACTAACCATCCATATATTTATAAATGATTGTGAGTTGTGTGAAGATTTAAATGATTAATATAAGAAAAACGCTAGTAAAAACTTGCCTTCACAAATATTTATTATTAATTACTAAATATTTCGACTACGATGTAGTTATCTCCTGAAGTCGACGTATTTAGTAATAATGAATATTTGTGAAGCAAAGTTTTTACAAGTGTATCGTATTAAAAAGTAAAGTTGAGCATTTTTATCTTAATATCAATAAGGCTTTATTGGACCACAAAATCTTATACATCCGTTCTCACATTTAAAATACCTTGATCGTAAATTTAAGTTAAAAAAAGACGCATGTCGCATTAAAAACAATAAATCATTCTGTATTTTGATAATGGTCCGAAAAGACAGAAACACGTGTCAATATTCTGAATAAAAATATGGAAAACAACACGTGTTATCCTTTATCATAACAGACAATATTATTGCGTGGAGTTTAAAACGATCCCCCGAGTCGAATCAATCCCGTAGCCTCCGAACTAATTAATAATTGAATAAGTTTTAATAGCCTCCATTTGTGGTTTAAATTTTAGAAGCACATTAATAACTGATTCACGTGCGTTATCGCAACGGCGTAATTCTATTTTATTCAGCTTCATTTCCCGAATTAACAACATTTATTTCACAGCCGTATTCCGCGATAATTTACGATATTTTTAATAAACTATTTGTATTCACGCGGCGTTAATTTTACATGGTTTTCACGAGGCAATTAGAATGCCGAAAAACGCCGATGCTTAATTAGTCGATTAATTAAAACAAATGGGTTCCGTTTATGACGTGATGCTTCTTTCCTTTAATTATTGTTTTTTTTTTTTTAATAACGCGGAAATTACTCGAAACCGGCTACAAATTATCAATGGGAGATAATATGTATTTGAAGCGCAATTGAAAGAAAGGTAATTAAAATGTTGTTTATTTATTTGTATATAAATATGCTAAATATTTATTTATTTACAAAATTCTCTTCAGGAACAGATGACTCGTGACTGGTCCATGAAGTTACAAGCTTTTCCGCCTATAAAGCACTTGGACCGGACGGCATCCTCCCCACCCTGCTACAGTGGAGATGAACTACTTGAGCATGTAGTGATGCCGTTTCGATGCAGTTTGGTGCTGGGTTATGTCTCAAAGGCTCGGAAAGAAGCCAGGGTTGTTTCTGTATTACTCCCAAGGTATACAGACCAATCACACTTTCCTCGTTGCTTCTTAAGATACAAGAAAGGATTTGTGAATGACTGATGACGACACAACATGCAAACACACGTGGGAGTTCTACCGATTCCACCCTGCATAATGTAACTCACTAAAAGGATGAGAGAGTCGGCAATAAGGATCTAGATAGATGGATCTACAAAGAAAAATGGATCGGGCTTTGGAGTTTTCTCCAGAACTCTAAATATCCAGACAAAGATTTTGATGGGAATTCATGGAAGCATTACCCAAGGACGTTAGCGATCACGACCTTTTTATGAAACAAAAAAATGGCAAGTACTAGATAAAGACCAGCTGAAAGACCTTTGGTCGATGGTCAATTTATGAATTGTACATATATTACAATAATTAATATATATATATATATATATAGAAAATCTTTATTTCTGAGAGCTACATTAAACATCAGAAAATGTTATGAAGATATATTGCTGTAAATTCATAAATAAAGACATTTCAATATATGTATTTAGCCCACTTAAGCGGAATGGAAAGTAAATAGCTCATTATTCAAATGTATAAATTAATAATTTTCTAATTTACTTTTATTTAAGTTATTTATCTAGAAATATAATAAAGTATAAAAAGCCATATGGAAAATAGTAATTGTGTAATTCAAAAATTCTTTGTGTTAGCATTTTTGGTAAATTGAGTAATCGTAAAAGATTGGGGAAAAACTGTTAAGCGTAAAATCCAGTTACAATCGAAACGTAATGACTATTTAAAATCGAACATATTGCTAACGGCCGGCGTACGCGAATCCACATCCGAAAAATAAATTAACACCGCGCGCCCAACAAACGAACCGGTAACTGCTATCAAAAAATGAACCACAAAACTGGCGATAATGTATCAATCCAGCAGCTTTCACCGTATAAGGAGCGGATGACTAATGGCCCCCCTGTACTGTTACAGTGCTAGATCACATGTTTGTATATGCGTAGAACTTTGTTTCTAGTTAACTGTAGATAATCTGGGAATTTCTATACAGAAACACATACACACACGACTTCCTTATGTTTCTATCCATAACTTCTTTCGCTCGGGATTTAGATTTAGGATTCAGCGTATACAGCACATTACGTTCTTCATACGGCGCAAAAAGTGTGTCGCGATGCGACGCTACAAGGAATAAATCCTGCAGCTCGCTCTCCAGATATCCGCCGCTTTCCTCTGTGTGTTACTGCGGTGGATATTTTTCAAATGCACATTTCTAATTAACGCGCATCCTCAGTTTCTAATAATTAACAGAAACGAGAAAATTGTGTAACCATTAACATATTTTGAATTTCTAGAATTAAATAATAAATATTATGAAGTTTATGTGAATATTATAATATATTCAAGATAAAAGTGAAATAATTTATTATTTTTGTTTTATTACTATACCTTGCAGAATATTTATTCATAACATGAATATTTTATGACATCGATAATAAAACTAAGAAAATATTTCACAAGTAAATTAAATAGGTTTATATTCACTATTGTTCCTCATCTTCCTCATAGTTTATCAAAAGGGTGCGGATGTGAATATCGTATCCCTTGAAACCGTTCTTAATAAATTCTTGAAAATGTTTCCCTATTTGCAAGTACTTCTTAGGAATTTGGAATTTGATAAACTCGATAACTATTAAAACTAATGTCATAAACATATCTTTCAAGCGCGTGCGCCACCCTCGGCGCCCGTTGATTGTAGAGTGGCTAAGGGGGTGAACCGCGAGTCTCAGAAATTAGCTCCTCGGCCGTTGCAAGAACAACATATTACTGTAAATTAGTGTAAAATAAACGTGCGAACTTGTACTCTTCTGGACTTCTTGGGAACCACCCCCGTAAACCCACCATCAGCGTTTGCAATATCAATGGTATACAAGATTTTCTAACTGAATAAATAATAGTCATTAAAATTTTTGAAAAACTCGGAAATTGTTGGTTTTAGGGCTAGGATTCTTTTCATAATACATGAAGATATTACATTAAGACACTAAAAAATAATGAAATATATGGTATTCCATTTAAAGTAGAGTAAATGACGTTTAAAAATAAATTCTTATTACAGTTTATATTTAGTAGATTTTATTATTACGGTTAATATTTAGAAGCTTTTATTATTACAGTTGATATTTAGGAGCTTAATTTTGCCTGCAACCCCACAAAATGTTATTAGAAGCTCGTTGCTTATCGCGGTAGAGAATCTCACCGTCTTCTCGCAACAACACAACAGTCCTCGTGAAACCGAAGTTGGCGAATGTTAACGCGCATAGCAGTCGAGTAGGTGAAGTAGTCGAGGAGTTGAGCAGTGAAGTGAAGTGGGGACAAGGCCGCTTCAGGGATGCGAAGGTCGCGACTCGCGGCGAGTGGAATGAACCCGCGCGCAACAAACTCACACCAGCCAGAGCTTTCTCTGCTGGTCCTGCCGGCTGGCGTAAGCACACACGACTTTTTCCCACCCGAATAATAACCCAGGACAGGGCAGGACAGAGCACAGCAAAAGAGAACAGAACATCCCATTTCTGCGCGCAATTTTTCCCAATCTCGGCCGGCGATCTCGCTCGGCGAACAATTCACGGAGACGCTCGCCACTCCACACTCCAGTTACGTGGAGTGCCTCGGAATACGTCCTTAAACATCTTCCATCTTCCACGGCGGCGGATTATGCAAGCGGCGAGCACAATGACCGTAAAAATGCATTCGCAACTTCCGCGTAATAATAATCTTTTCAATTAAAATAATGCTGGATGTGTATTACTAATCATTGCTATAAATTCGTTTTCTTTCCATATTCCAATTACTTACGCTGCGTGCTGAGCTTAATCACTGAACTTACCTGAAACAAGAAAAAACAACACTCATTAATATTTATCCCGATATGGATTATGAGTTTATTAATTACATTAAATCTCGTATTTATTAAATATGCTTCCACGAATGTTATAACATACATAAAATTATTATTATACAGAGAAATCCAATACTATTACAAAAATATATGAATATTTTACATTTTTATCAAATAACATATAATATAAATTTAATTATAGTTTTGATTTACAAAAAATTAATAATATAATATTTATTTAACATATTGTTATATATTCTATATATACAAATATCTTTATTCAGACAACACAATTACAATTCTTTACAAATATTTGTATTTACAATACATATAAATGGATTAGCAGTCTGTGCTATCGACCAGAGATCTTTCTACCCATTTATTATTCTATTTTAAGTCACTTTATCTTTGATAATCCCTTACTGGTAGTAACTATAATTGTTGTTGTTTTACTGTACAAGAATACACATGATTACTTTTGTGATAAAAATGTTAAAAAAATACAAATAATAATGGAGTGTATACAATCTTCTTTTTTCTACAGACATATATTTACTGAACGACTAAATTGCAGTTTGTTTAATTTTCTATAAATATGAATTTTAAATATTAGTTATTACTTGACAATGCCAATGTCGAAATGTTAATGTCGAAAACTTGAGTCCTGATAAAATTAATTATTAAACTATTTTTACTACTTGACAATTTATTTCACTGTTCTTGTTTCAATTGCATGGTAATTATTTTCAAAATTAATACTTATATTACGAATTATAATATGTTTATAATTACTAGGAATTGTTAAAAGGGGAGGGATGGAGTAACATCAAGTCAATCACGTCATTATTCAGAGAAATTCAAGGATTAATTTAATTTTTACTGTACGAAATGCCCATGCATGATATTGGAATAAAAATGTATCACGAAGTAAACGCATAAATATTAAAGAAAATGTTATTCATTCTTTAATATTTAAGCGTATCAATTATTACAAAACAATACATTTTTGTGCTAATATTCAATTAAAACACGAAAGCGAGTCTCCTTCGATAAAAGTAAATCCAGTTTGATGGTCTTTCGATGCAATTTCATCAGCGTTTCATGGCATTAATCCCCCGCGATAATTATTTTAATTACGTCTAAACTCCTTAACGGATAATCTTGTCTGCTCCGTTTTACTTCAAAACGAAATAATTACGTATGGCATTAATCATATCAGTATTTTCATGGATTATTAATTAGTATTAGTCATGCACAAATATAGACTCGTGCAGACACACGACACCAATAATTATAAAAATATCAATTTTACCCAGCGCATCCACCATAATCAACAATTTTATTAAAAATGAAACTACTGAAGATGGAAACATAGTTTCCGAAATATATTTAGTTTAAATACAAAAAATAAGTAGGAGAAAGGACAATTATTTTTATTTAAATAAACCTTTATTATTATTAAATTAAATTGTAATTCTGTTATTATTTTTTTTAAATAAATTTTATATGCATAAACAATATATGAAAATAAACAAAATAGATGGAATATTAAAGCCTATTTATTAATATGAAGGTGAAAATTTAATAAAACACACTGTGCTTGATAAAATAATATGCCGCCCAATGATTCAATACATCAATTTCCCTACAGCCATAGTCAAACATCTTCAAGTTGCCGAACGCTCTGTATTACGGTCCCTAACAAAACTTCGTCATCCCCTAAATCCTATTTTAATAGTTCCGCGAAATTAACATGAAGCCTTATGGGAACGGATTGGTGGAGACCCGTCGAGTGGCCGTTCCTGACGTTTCCGTAATCAGACCTAAATTGGTAAACTCACAGATAAATTAGAAAAACCGCATTTTCATCATTTGATTCTTAAAGAATTCAGCTAAATTTCTATATAAATTAAAGGATTTGTATCGTTTGAGACCGCCAGAAAAAAAATCGCAAACATTAATAAAATATTCGCCCTTTTTGAGAAGTTCAACTTTGCGAGCAGATTGGTCGAAAGATAATTATCTATCAATGCTCAAATATTCGCAGATTATTCCCCCATTCTTTAGCTACATTTCAGTATAAAATGAAGCCGTTTGGAGATTTTTGAATTTTTGACGAAATTCCACTTTTTTCCATACAATTTTGATCATTTCGAGCGGATCGATACTTCAACTGATCGATCTTTG
Organism: Philonthus spinipes; assembly: GCA_963082785.1. Lineage (NCBI taxonomy): Eukaryota > Metazoa > Arthropoda > Insecta > Coleoptera > Staphylinidae > Philonthus > Philonthus spinipes. The sequence goes on from OY720318.1 coordinate 20,747,295, forward strand.
AGAAGGAAATTTTTGCCCATCACTAATTAATATTCTTCTTTAATATAAGAATTTTGTTTTTACAAGTTTTATATGTACTTTAATGACAAATTATTACTTGTAATTCTTTTTTGTTGAAAGCTATTTATATTGATTCCCCTTATACGCCTTTCTGTGATTGTATAAAAAAAGCCAACTGCTGGTATTAAAGGACTTTAATAAGGCTATTACAATAGCCGAGCCATTCACAAATGATGATTGCGTCAGATCTCCAAGATTAGCTTCACAGGCGCCGATTTGAGCCATTAAAAAGTGAAACTGTAAATCGATTCCTCTCGTAATGGCACCTTCATTGAATTCCACAGAACAAGAGAAACGCGACCATCACGATTGGCCGACGTTAGAGCCGGCGATCCAACAGTCGACTGGTCGAACTAACGACTCCGGCGCACCGCAGAAATAAAATTACTCAAACGTTCGGATTCCCATGATGATAATGGAAAATGCACACATGGGCCCGAGGGGAAGGAGCGGCGAGTGGATGGGCAGGCGGACCCCTCGCGGGTTTTAGGCCCCGGGTAGTTGGGTTTTATGGGGAAATAAGAGCTAAAAGTGTTATTAATGAAGTGAAAATTATCGCCACAATTAAACCCCGCGCTATAAAATAACGATTAATTTTAATGTTTTGGAATAAAGCTCTCGCGTAATTGCGACCCGTTCTATCTGCATAAGTGCCCCGGCTGCCAATTCGGTGGAATAAATTAATTAGAGCTCCTGAGCTTTTGATCCGTTATCCTTTTATGGGTCCAGGTGCAAACATCGTCGGCCGTAATTAGTTTTGTGGTGTGTCGCCGGGGGTCGCGCGCACAAATCAAATTATGCATTACGTAACGCTCCGGACATGCTTTAACAATTACGCCCATTGACCATATATATCGAGTCGGGGTGGAAAAATAGCCGCTGCGATTCCTTCCTGGTTGTGCGTAAAATGATTTCCCTCGCTCTCGACTGCATCTGGCTTACACGATACGTTTCATTTGTTAAAATGAATTACCACGCGTCGTGTGCGTGATGATTTACGATGTCGTCTGTCGTTCTTTGTTAAAATATCGCGGAAACTGAAGCGGAGCACTTTATTTATGTCGGTTTAAATTGCGATAAGGATGTACGAGATCTTGCACGGGGTGGACAATGCTTTTCCACTGAAATAACTTCTTCCAATTTGCAACCATCTACATACATTCATACTTCAAGAATTATATTTTAATAATAATTTAACTTCCAACAAATAAATTCCATATAATTTCTTCATTTCAATTTAAATTCATATTTCAAAACATAAATTCTCTCTCACTCGTTCAACGAAAATATTGTAAATTGAATGAATCAGTTCCAACCTACTAACAATTGAAAATATTATTGAGGGCAGAAAGAGCCCAGACAGTCTAGCTTATTTATGTTATATTATTTTGTATTATCCGTAACAAAGATGTGTGTATGTATGTTACTGATTTTCAATTATTCATTGTATTTCAAATTATTTTTATTTAATTTAAAAACCCACATATGAATAGATTATTAAAAATCAGCCAATAAAACAAGGATTACATTAAATAACTTTAAATTCTCGTCTAGTTAAGTCAACTGTGCAATTTATACAGCTCATATGAAACCAATTATCATAACCATTAGTTTCGAGTTATCAGCCGATTTTCAAGAGAATTTAAAATTATTCAATCTAATCTGTGTTTTATTGGTTGATTTTTAATAATCTATTCATATTTATTTTATACTATATGAACTACCAATGTCTAAATATTAAAACCATTAATTAAAAACCCACTTAAAAAAAATGTATTCCTAACTCCTAATATGGTTCCTAAATACAAACATCCTCCCATCGCTATTCAGCAATTCATTTGTGCGAATCATCAGGAGAATTCAGCTCGCTAGCATTGATTCTTTCTTAAATATCTTAAAATCACGACAGGACAGAAAGATATCTAGTCTAGAGCCCAAAATGATTAACATCTATATGTTATATTGTTTAGTCTGAATAAATATGTTTTATATTAGAGATGAAAATAAAAAAAAAAACATTTTTCAGATTTTTCATGTTTTAATGAAAAATATTTGCACGTCCCTGACGAAACCGTAAACTTATTTTTATTTAATTTTCTTATCATTATCATTAATTCGAGACACGCTTAATTTCATTAATTACGTGAGACGTGTTGCGGCGCGTTTTTTTCCGGTTTTCGCGCGTTTCCGGTCGTAACTCCTCGAGGTGTTATCGCCGGGAAGGATCTGACCGTGTGTTGGGCTGCTCGTCGGGATGGATGTGTACAGAAACTTATGGTAATGGGCCCGAGCGAGCGGATCAATTAACGGCGTGGATTTTTCGCGTTCACGCAATGAAAATAGCCAAGAGATTAACTAGCCATGTAATGTCCGGAACAACGACCTTACGCTGTATTTATTTCGTCTGCGTGTGCGCGTCTGTCGTTGGTTTCGTACTTTAATGTCTGGATAAAACCCGGGATAGTTGATCCCGATTCAGTAAAAGTGTGATTCCTGCTTTCATATTTTGACTATTTACATATGCATCACAGGAAGTATTATTTCTGGTTATTCCATACGAGAAATGTTAAATTTAATGGTACGTTATTTTTTCATCTCACATTCAAGAGAAATGTTAAATTTAATGTAACTTAATTTTTTTTATCACACAATAAGTCGATTTCGTGACCTTAATTTATTTAATACAAGGGCGATCAGTGAGAGAACTCCTCACGGGGAGGCGACTCAAAAAGGCAAGAAATTAAATTTCTCTCAAAGTTTTATGTTTTGGTCGCTTGACCCGTGAGGAGTCCTCTCTCCGATCGCCCTTGTATTTAACGTTTGTCGACCGTTACTTCTTGCTCTGCTTAATTTATTTATTTTAAACGAACTCCCTTCACATTTCTTCAGGGACACGGGGCCCTTTTTTAAGCATACTCTTAAGATCATGACCATCAAGTCAACTTACGAAGTCTTATATTTAATAAATTTTGATCTTGCAGATAAACATCAACCCTTAATGCAATATTTTGCGACACGATATTTATTTTGTGAATTAATAAGCGCCCTTCAGTGAATTTTTAAAGTCTATTCGAATTACATCGTTGATGGTTGAATGGGTAAATCTATAACAATAAACAAAAAAAAGCGAAAACATTCTAATTACATGTGTAAATTACGTAATTCATTAAACGTATATAAATTAATAACTAATAAAACTTTGATATGTTTAAAAATAGTGAAACTTTCATTTTTAAAGAGAGGAAGTGTTTTATTACATACAATTTATTAACCTAATTAGCATTTGAAAAGAATTTTTACTTGACATTTATGAGAGCAATTAAATTTAGGTCGCAGTAACCAGGTAAAATATTACTCAATAACTTTATTTATAATTAAAACACCCTTTTTAATTTTGTTTGTTTTACGAACCCAGATAATAACGCATCAGAAATACCATAAGCATATCATCCTAATGAAATCAGAAGCAATTATCGATTTTTACGACGCCGACATTAAAATCTTATTGCACATTTACCAAGAATAAATACCGCTCAATTTGGAACAATAAAAAGACGTGTGAGAAAATAGATGTTGACAGATTATAAATCGTTTATTATACGTTAATTATATCCAATTAACATTAACATTATAACAGCAACAAAAATGGATTAATTGCTGAAGTATGTATTTCGTAATATATCGTGGTTAATAAATAATGAGGCTCTTTTTCAAGGAATGGATCGATAATTAATAGAATATTAAGACCGAAAATGACTTCTGACATAGACAGTTAAAAATCACCTTTTATGACAAAGATATAAACACGAAAAAACAGGCGGAAGACCATTGGTCTAATTAGCAGATATGAAATATACATTTGATTTTGTATATAAATAGAAAAGAGTATTTATTCACTTAACCCTACACCCATATGGGTAGAAAGGGTCATTGAAAATATATATATATATATATATATATATATATATATACATATACATATACATATACATATACATATACATATACATATACATATACATATACATATACATATACATATACATATACATATACATATACATATACATATACATATACATATACATATACATATACATATACATATACATATACATATACATATACATATACATATACATATACATATATATGTATATTTATATTCACTTGTTCCCCCTTAATAGCACTGTCAATTTGAGATAATATTCTTAAAGATCAATTTAAGATATTTCATATTTCATTAACATTTTACATGTTCGTAAAAATTAATAACATTGAAATCCATATTATGATTAACTTTTTCCAATTCAGATTTTTAAAATTGACTTTGCTTAGCCACCACAGGATTAAGCGGTAAACCAGTCGGGCTTAAGCGTCTGGTTATTAAAAGAAATCGCGTAATTGTATGGGAAATTCGAGTGAGCTGTTAATTATCGCGCGGGTAAGTGTCGAGATTTGTTATCGGCGCTGTGTTTGTCTCGTTAATTATGCGCATGTTTAATGGTTAATTGGGAATGGGTTTGTCCGTATACCAGAGCCCATTATGGTTCAAGAGAAGTTTTTCATGCGCGCTGGATTTTAATGGGAAATTGTTAGATGCGTGATTAGCACACATTGCATGGCAACGCGAAGGTATACAACTAAATAAATTGATTTTATTTAATTTTTTTTAGATATTTTAAAGAAAAATTGAAATTATTATTAATAATTCTGGTGAGGGGTTTAAACAAAAATTAGAATGAACAGGACACGACCCTAACGTTTGATAATAAAGTCATATCAACAAAAACAGCAATTTGAAATGTAAAATCTTAATAAATTAAAGTCAATTCATTAATAATTTGACAATATTTTCGCACTTACATGTTGTTACATTAATTCAATTACTAAAAATGTAAATTAAATGAAAATAATTAAATTAAATTATTCCTTTTAAATTATATTCATAATATATAATTATATATTATATAATAATTTTAAATTTAATTAAATATAAAGTGGAAAAGAAACATCTCTAATGGGATTTGAACCCACGTCACCCGATTGCCGGTACCAACTACACCACAGAGACATGTGATATAAAATCTCCATACAGTGCTTCAACTCCAGCAATATACAATTTATACAGACATTCGTGATGGGCCCGAGGACGATATACAGCGTTAACCTGTTCCCATCTGAAGTCGAATAATGGAATTGAAATGCAAATGTCGTATTTTTAATTAATTTGAAAATTTCTACAATTCATAGATATAAATGAAAAAAAAAATATATTTTCGTTTAGCTACTGTGACTTTATAACTAAAAATGTGTAATAAATAATTAACAATGATTTTTAATTACTCGTTATTACTTATTATAAATAATAAAAGAAATTACATTTATACGTAATATTTAATTTAATATTATTTAGAAATAACTAAAATTACACAATTAATTCATCCTTAAGAAGCTCGTGTGATAATCACAAAACAAATTAAATATCATTTCAACAGGCACGCGCATGTAAATTGGCTAAACATCATCCGGATAAGCGGCGCGATTATAAATTTTACCTTTTCGGGCGTTATACGGCAATTAAATCGCCCACATTAATAAAACGATTTAAATAATTCATACCCATCTGCATCCGTTAATGCAACAAACAACATCCTCGCAATTATACGCAATACTTTTTGTTTTTTTGGTTGTTACAAACACGAAACGAAATGAGTGAGAGAAATGAATTGCGGGAACGATTAAATTGCTGAAAAATTAAGGGATTTTACGTTTGCGCTTTAATTTATGGGTTGTAACTGTATTTGTGAAATGAATGAATTACAAATAATACATGAGTGAAATTGGTGAAACGTTTATTCCTTTTTTGCTATAACGATTATGTAATAATAAATTTCTCATATTAATATTTTATTATTATAATGTAAATTCTACTCACATTTTATCATCCCGCAAAGCCGGCAACTTAATGGGAAATAAAACATGAAACAAATATTAATTAAATAAAAATGATTTGAAAATATTTAATGAATTATTTCCACATTTAGCTTTTTTTGGACGTTAACAAGCTATCAGAAACAATGGTTATTAATAATAGAACAAACAATAATCCTCGCCTCAGAATTTACCGAATTCATTAAATTTCAACATCTCATCAACATTTCTAGAAGGGAATGCTTGTGGGAGGAAGGGGCTGTTGCCTCCTCGCCCGAGGGAACGGCAAAGCGCCTTCGCTCCCCATATCTAATTAATAATTACAGTTTAGAACTGTCAGATTTCTGGCACATGTCCCCGAGTCCCGGAATCCCCCTTTCGCAGTCCGGACTTAGGCGAGCCACTATTATTAATTGAACGACTTGCTTAATTATTAATTATCCAGTGACTTGTTGCGTCGTTTTTTTGTAGAAATACCTAAAATATGTTATATGCAAGTATAAGGCGTAATATATAAGATATATTAAGAGTTTTGCCTAGAACAATACATTTGACTGAAATCGTGTGATTGGGCTGAAGTAGTTTGTTGAATTTCTAAGGCGTAAGTTCTTTGTTCAGATTTTTTAAGACAGCAATGAATCTTTTAATTGCCTTATTAATTTCTCTTTTTGCAAATTCTCTTTACAACAAAATAAATCGAGGCGTTTGTCTCGATTTATTTTGTTGTAATTTCGCTTTATTTAAGACGGTTGCGCAATAAACATAATACAAAATATTATGTACATTTCTAACTATATTTTTTTTTTCGATCAATGAGCAAAGTAGCAGGTTTCAAGAACGCATTAGCACAAGAATACAGTAATCATAGAATGTAATTTGAGTTGCATGTATACTGTAATGTTTTCATGTAATCAACAGCAAATATCCATTGTGTAGTTTTATGTCGGGCGGGGCATTTTCCAGAGAAGTAGTTGTTTCAATGAATGGTAGACAAAGGGAAAAAATATTTAATTGGTATAAATTAATAATTTTAAAATTTTTGAGTATTTAATTTAATATAAATTCCATCAATGTTTCTTTAATAGTCACTTTTTTACATTTAAAATACTTTATATTACATAAAAAATGTTTCATCGCTAGATAAGTGAGAAGTTGAAGTTAAAATAAACATAAGTAAAACAAAACGAAGTGAATTTAATTTACAAGTTTAATTCAATATTTATTAATTATTTTCAAATCATTTTTATAACTATGACTCTACTCTTTTCTATTTACCTTAAAGGTATTATTAAGTTTAAATTTATTTATTCATGAAAAAATGCGATGGGATTTTTAAGCTTTTCAAAGATTTAAAACAATTCCTCTTGGTATTTAGATGTGAGTCTAAAACATCCCTCAAATTTCATATACCCACATATATTCTACTTAACTGACCCGAGAAACAATGCAGAAACTAATATAGTGTGCAGTATTGTAACGAATTTCAATTGGCCATGATTAATTAATTAAACTGGTGCTTCTGTTCTTGCCACTAATTATCAATCAATAATTAATTTGTTGGGAAAATTAACTCTAACTTATTTACGCGTTAGTTGCAGAATAAACTGAATAATTAAAGAAAATTATCAACAACAAAGCAAAGCGCAAAAAAAAAACATTTTCCCATACATTACCATGTATGTGTGTGCAGAATATACAAGGATAAGGATGGGAATGTATACACACGGTGGTGCGGTTAATTATAAGATAATTAAAGTGATATTAGGCTGAATTTAGGATTTAATAACACTTATGCAGATGCTGCGGCATGCGGTGCCGATTAAAACGTGTTGGTCGAGCAGCTAACTAATGGCCTTTCTAGTATTTTCGTTCTGTTTTACGCTTTTTTTTTTCAAAGGTCGTAGCTCGTTTGTGGCTGTTCAGCTGTGTGTACACGGAATAGTTCCTAGGGATTTTTCTCGGAGAGAACGCGCGCGCTCAAATTAACGCGATCGCTTTAATTAAATTGAGGAAATGTAAAACGGGCTTCGTGTTTTTTTTTTACCTCCCCTCTCGTCACCCCCTTTGTCGGGTCGGCGCGTCACGTGACGTTGCGGTGCTGTTCCCGCTGTTCTACTTGGGTGTATCATCATAGGAAAGTGGCAGCTTGCGGTTGACAACTGCCGAGCTTTCACACACACATACAGAACTTATACATGCATGCAATATACACGACGGTTCTCTCTCTTTCTCTCCAATTGCGCTGTTTATCTTTACTAAATAATGGATATTTGCTTTGGAGTTAAAGCTTGCTTTCGGATCAGCGCTTATGCTAACAGCGGCATTGCCTTAAAACAACCCTTTTTCAAATATTCTCATGTTTCATTCAGTATGTATTTATTTGAAGAATTTTATTAAAATAATATTATCTTGCATTCCCAAATGTACTGAAAATTATAATTTGAAAAAAAAAAATGGAATTTGATTGTGGAAGACGTTATTTGGTGAAATTCAATAAACATATATTTTATAATCGAAATGAACTTTGTTTGAGATTTTTTTCTTTATTTAAATGATTTTTCATTCTTTGAGAAGCCTCGTTGTTGTGCTTTCTAGTATACAAGTAATATGATTTTTATTGAATATTAAAAAAATTGCTTCTGCAAACTAACCAAATACTTACTGTTCAATTGTTTTAACTTGCCAAATACCGAATATTTGGTAACTATAAGTTTTACAGATTTTTTTTGGGAAATAAAACCAAATTAGTGGGGATTTAATGCAAGGAATAAAAAAAACGATATATAAGGCCATCTGCAGACTCGTGTTTCGGGATTTATGCCTCGTCGGTACAGCTCTGCCTTATAAAGTTTAAATATATATATATATATAAATCATTATTCAAGACTAATGCTTACAATATACATACAATACAAAACTATTATACAATATCATACAGTACATACTAGCCCCTGGCTATCGGCCAGAAGTCTTTCTGTCATTTCAAATATATTTTTTTAAACATACCAACAGAGTGATATTAAAAATATTACGGCAAATTCAAAGGCTTCATAATGTTCAACACTTTGTATTTATTTTATTATATTGTGTTAAAAATATATAGACGAATAGTGACAGGCTAATAAATTAATGGTTGAACTGAATGTACAATAATCATAAGCACAATGTATATTTGAATGGCAGACTAATGAGTCATTGAAAGTTAGAAACGCCTATTAGCAAAGTGCTTAGATTAATACAAGTAAATTAAATATTGGCTTTGAAATCAATCGGATTCGATTAGTTATTTATCGACAACCGAACACGAAACACTGGCAATCATTTAAGCACACCTTAATGAATACCCCCGATTCCATCGCATTTCGGTTGTGTAATAATTAATTATTTGTGGCGAATAAAGCCCGCGGACGGCGACAATTAATTAGCGTGGGAAACGCGTAAAGATCCGGACGGCCCGGTAAATCCTTCAATAAATTAACAAAGCCATTCATCTAATCCCAATAGCCCAACTAAAACTGCGAGCCCATTCGCAAATCGCACGCAACGAAAATCATTTTTATCAAGCAAAGTCGGCATTCTTTTTACCCTGTTTCCGCCGAAATTAATTTCGAGATGCGCAAAAACCAGAAGCGGAATTAAATGGCAATTTCACGGGAATTCACGTGGCTGCCCATTTATTCGTAACGTACGCATTTTTTTCGGCGGACTGCACTTGCGGTCCGTGATTTAATGTCGCGCTTTTTTCGTCCTGGATGTATTAATCTCTCGCTCAATTAATTAAGGTGTGAAAAAGCGGGCACGTACACCGAATCGTTACAGGTATATTCCGGGTTCTTTTTTTTTAATCTTGCCTTGTTATGATCCCTCGTTACATTCCGCGAGGTCAGGTTATTAATATATTTCGGCGGTCATGAGGTAACTGTTTTGTGATTACATCCGTCGCTAATGGAAATAAGAAAATGCAAGATCGACCGTTGAGGTGTTAATTACGTGTCCGATCGAAATTGAATTTGTTTGATTTTCTGATTTTTTTACAACAAAAAATAATTCTTAACAAAAAAACTTAATTTATTTTGAAAACATTATCCTATCAGTCAATAATAAAAACATATTTCGATAATTGAATTCAAATGAATCAAGAAATACATAATAATATTCTGTGTACTATATTTTATTATAAACTTATTTTATATCTTTGATATTATAGCTAATATAAGCTTTTATAAGAGCATTATTACGTCGCGTTCAGGGAATTCAGTACCGCTTTATGTGTGCCGCTGCAGCGCTTTATCAAGCGGTAAAGCATATATTTTTTCCGCTGGATCGCTTTTCAAGTAGTGCAGCTGTAAACAAAACCGCCATATTTTCAGTTCAAGCGCTTTGAGCTGCAGTGCTACATGTTTGATTTTACCGTATGTAACAAAAATGCAGAATATATTGACTTGTACGAAATATTATTATCGTTGCTATTGAAAGAGGAAGTGAAAGAACGAAAGAAAACAACTCGACGAACAAAACCATCTCACAACTATTTGCTAGCATTCTAATCACGTCGCAACGGCGACCATAGCTGTCCAACGCACCACCGCAAGATGAAACGAATTACAATTCTGCGGTTAACAATCCCCCATATTTCACTGTAATAATTCACGCAATTGATTTTACGACCGTGTAAATATTGAATAAACTCAACAGCAAACAATAAAAACCAAACACGAAACCGACGTTTCATTAAAACCGCACAAAACGGGTTGAACACAAACTGATTGGGGTTGTAAAAAAAAAATCCCGTCGGCTTCGACTTCTGTGTCCCGAATTTAACTTTCAAATCGCGACACGCAAAAGTGTTTCTATTTATAATAGTCTCATGAAATAAAGATGAGTACGTATTTCTAAAGAAATGGAACCGGGAGAACAAAACACTGTTAGGCGTTCATGCCGTCTAACGGCGCTCGGCTATGCAAAGCGGATTTTATTTTCGTCAAATTGTCGTAATCATTGCCTACAATCGTGTTTTGTTTAATGGAATACGAAAAGGTAAGGAATGGAAGAAAAATGTGTATCCAGTTTCCCACTGGTTGTGTAAATTCAGTGCGGGTTCGTTAATCCATTGTGTGAGATTTACTGCGGCGGAATCTTGATAGAAATGGAATCTTGAATTGTTATTTGTTAACCGATGTGGACGCTAAGGTTTAATTTTTTACACACGCGAGCACTGTGTGTCTGTTATGTAGGATTTTATGGTATAATTTTGAAACGTTAACGTAATTACGAAAAATCATGCGAGAGGCTACTTATCTTTGCGAATGCCATACGTTTCGTGCACACATAAAATTTTTACGTCAATTTACAGGTAGTTATTAAAAAATGAAGAAAACAACGTGGTTATTATTAAAAAACAACAAAAAAACAAACAAATGAAGGTACCGTATATTGAATCCAGTCCATTGTAGACCTAGTTCTTGCACATTTTTTTATTTAATAATAAACCGAATTGGAGGAACCCCAAAACGGAGTAATAGCTAAAATTTTAAAGGATTGCGTTTAGAATATACGGAAAGGAAAAAGGTATGGCCATAAGGAATATACAATTAAGTTTATGTGGGTCTCAATGTCGAAAAGCATTCAAGAATTATATTTTAAAAATTATAAAAGATGCATTAATCCATTCGAAAACATAGATTTCAAAGTTGCAAGAGGTGCTCGCAATGATACAGTAATTGTTATAAATAAATTTGATTGATTTTTTTTTCAGCCGACTTTAAAGTTTGGAATAAAATCGTTATATTTATTATATAATTGGAATTAAGAACTGAAGTAGTTATTGTATATACTATAAATTGATAAAGCTTATTGGTTGAGAATAAAACCAGTATTATACGGCCTCCGGGGATAATTTGAATTAATCCCTATCTTACTTGCATAATGCTATTGTAGCAATTAATGATACACGTGAAAATATACAGCTTGGCTCATTACGAATGCTCGGAGCAATTGTTATCCCATTTAATTCGCATGTCCTTCATCGTGTCGCCTCGGTCCGAGATAACCGGCTACCGTTTCTCAATTGTCTCATTGAATGTGTTGCTGATTTTTCGTGGATGCGTTCACACATTAAATTACCCGGAGGAATCCGGAAACGGGAGAGAGGATTGCATGCGCAGAAACTCGCTCCCGGAGCGGCCGCGCGATTTACATAACGCGAGCATTTCAAATTTCGTGACGGAGCCATATCCGCGAACAACGGCCGTATTTCGCGGGAGGACAACGAAGGAAACGTCTGCGTCGTCTTCCCGGAGGGGAGGCAAAATTAGGCGTAGCCGGTCCATCGATTCGGCCGCCGCCACCGGTGGCTATTAATCATCCGCGTGCGGGCATTATCTTTTTATTGTCCGTCATTACGGCCTGACCCTCTTCCAAAACATCCACGACAGGTTATGAGGATGAGGATAGGGATGTTGGTGCCGATGCCGAGGGGACAAATCTGAAAACTTTTTGGGGCGCTAATGGGCTGGAAACTATCGTCCTGTAAGCGAATTTTATGAGCCCCGATCGTATATCTTACTAATCGACATTCCAGTTGCGTTTTATTGAATATAACGGAAAATCTATTATTTATTTGAAAAACATACATACCTTTTAAAAGAAAACATTCTTTATAACACACATTAATATCAATGTAAAATTTAATGTTTACAGAATTGTATTGAACGTCAAATACCTATCCTACCTATTTATTTTTGTGACCTTGATTTCATTAGCTAACTTATTAGCTAATACTCTCAACGTATTAGCTAGCAACTAATCAATTATACAACCATATAAGTAGACGCCCTAGCAGATAGTGTCTATAGATAGCCTTGTAACAATTATTGGTTGTTTCCTTTCATTCAATAATTTGGACTCAAACCGTTGTAATTGGTGGTAGTACTGTATGCAACAAACAAAAATCTATTGTGTAATCCAATGTCCGGCGGGGTAAATGCTCGGGAAGTAGTTGTTTCAATATATGTTTGTAAAACTTACAGTGTAAGCAATTTTTGCGGTTGGAAAAAAGGATTGATCATTGTCAGAAATGTTCCTTGATTAATTTCATTGTAATTAAAAATAAATAGTTTCTTGACATATAAAAAATAAACTAAATAAAATCAAACAGATGGTATCAATTACAAAAATAGTCCGTTCGACGCTTCGGCTGGCAATCACCCATCACGAAGCACTCGCCGTCGTCGAGTCGTTTCGTTCATTTTCTCTTCTCACTCGCGAGATTTTAATTGGTTCGGTATTTGCTCCCCCTTGTCGGGTCGGAGATGGTACGTGCGAAAGAATGGTGGAGCGCAAAAATTACAATCGAAACATCACTCGCCCGTCCAATTCTCGGACACTTCCTGGTGATCTATCGCCGCGGCGCGGCTCGGCGCGGCGTTCCGGTAAAAACGGCCCGAAGAAACGCATACCTTCCCGCATTCATCGATGTTTATTGGAGCATGTAATAGCACATATAATCCGTTTCTTGGGCGTCGGCTCGCCTTTTTTCTATTCTTTCCTGTTCTTTTATACCCTGATTCGATTTTTACTATCGGGCTGTCAAAGAAAGATGTACGCTTTACGTCATATTATTTTAAAAAAATTATTTTTTTTTTAATTTAAACTATTAATAGCAAGAGAAAATGTATTATGCTTATACGGGATATCCCATAATAGACTATAACTATCGATATCTTGGAAAACAGAAATTAAAAGCATTCAATTAATTGATAATTTTTAGCTACAAGTAAGGTTCACAAAAGACCACTTCACTCGTAAAAAGTCAGCGTGTGGTGTGCGATTTCCAATTTTGCGGCGATTGGGTCTGTGCAAAACACCCTTGACGAAAAAAAAAGGGCCAACAAAAGTGCAGCCGAAAACCATGTCACCATGTTTTTCGCCGATAAACCACAGAAGTTCTACAATGATGGAATTATGAAGTTTCCCGAAAAATATCAAAAGATCGTTGATAATAATGGACAATATGTACTTAAATAAAAATGATTTTCAATAAAGAAAATTTCCATTCAAAAATGATAATAAAATCGGAAAATACTTTTTAGATGACCCAAAACATATCCTTTTATGTTTATGTATCGTCTTTCATTTTTATAAAAAGAAAACGAAATTACTTTTTGAACAATCCAATAAACAAATTTGTATTTTTATTAAATAAGTATACATAAAGAACAACACCTGCTGGGTGCAGTAATTAACCTTAATTTCTAATTTATTTAAAAAAACAATCAAGTGTACGAACTTATTAACAATATTTACAAAATCAATTAATTATTCACGCTAATCAATACAAACCATTTGAAGTTGCAGAGGTGTTAAAAGAAAAACGTTTTTAACGCGAGTAAGAAAAAAGTGAAACCAACTTTTTTAATTACATAACACTTAAAAATTTAATCGCACAAAGACAAACTTTCTGATAAAAAAAGTTTGCGATTCGGCGCTTTTCCATATTAAACTCGCAATTCCATTAAATATTTGTTAGGACTGAACTTTCCCAACACGCACGTAGACACTCAGAGGAAGCCACGCGTGATGGTATCCCGTGCCATCTCCTGGTCGCGCGTGTTTGCGCTGCACGCGCATCGTCCAGGAAACGCTGAATTGAATCCGACAGGTGAGCCCTGCGAAATTATGACGTCTGATTAGGTCCTCGAGCGCGCTGGAATGACACGGCCGCCATCACCAGCAGACGTAATGAAGATTTATTAATGAAACTTAAACAAGAAAGGAAGGAGTTCCACTAAAAAAAAACGCCTTTGATATGTGGACGGACGCCGACTCGCGCTCGGCAATCTGTCTCGGACATCGCGGTGCTATTCTGTTTCACCGTTTCCTATCTCGGGTAATAACACGCTGAAATGTCTCCCTGTGGCGTCGTAAGAAAATTCATAGAGATTATAAGGAAGCCACAGATTTAGATTCAGCTTTTTCTGCTTTTTTTGTTTCGTGTGTGCTCGGGAGGAATAAACGATGCGTGGGCTCGGAAAGCGTAGCAGGTCTTATATAACAACACTTAGATCTAACAAGCAGTGGACCGTCCTTAAATGGTCGGGGACAAAAGGCAAATCGGTTTACCGGGGAAAACTGTAATAACAATATTGCCTTTTGTACCGTAAACAAATTTGCTTTATTTATGTGCCCCGGACGTTACTTTATGACCCGCCGGGGCTCCAGGATACGACATAATTAAAATTTAATTATTCAGAAACCATCAAACACGTACAATAACAGGTCGAAATAAGGAAGGTCGATTGTTATTTCTTCATTATATGTTTCACTACAACTTTCCTATTAATGCAAACATTTTCACCATAAAAATATCTAAACATTATTTCCGTACCTTTTAATTCTGAATAATTTTATTAATTGAAAATATTTTGTTAGTCTAGAATTAATCACATATTAATACAAGTGAATTAAATAAAAATGATTGGCTGAAAGACCTCCGGTCGATAGCCGATTCATTTACAAAATATAATTCTAATTTTATACATTTTTGTATATACATATACACATTTGAATAAAGATGGTTAAAAATATTTTAAAACAAATTTATTTAATTTATTTAAACAACTGTGACTAAGTGAATGAGTACTGTTTTCTATTTAATAAAAGTGTCCGTAAGAAGTTGGTACTACACTCAGATGCAAATAATCATTGGGTATTTTTTTGTTGTTGCAAAAAAACATTTTTTTTAGTACTGCGAATAAAACGTTTAGTATTTTACAATAAAAGAGGCCGCTAGGATAAGCAAAGACATAAAAAATATAAACTGAATTTTAAAATTTCTTGAAAATGGGCTAATAACCCGAAACTAGTCGAGAATTTAAAGTTATTCAATCTAATCTGTGTTTAATTGTTTTATTGGTTGTTTTTTTTAATAATCTATTCATATTTATTTCATATATTATTATTATTATTAAATATTTTTGTATTTCAAACGGTATAAAATTCAGTGAATTATTATTACCAATTTTCTTTTTCATATATTAACAAAACCCTTTTAGTATTCCGGACGCGTGAAAGGATCAGTGATACCCGCATGTTATGAACAAAAAATAAACCCTAGGTGTTGAAACAATAAATCATCCCGGGAAAAAAATCCATTGCCTGTCCACATGTTACTTATGAGCAATTTGTGAAAATTCCCCCACGCAAAAAAAAACCTGACATTTCAGCAAAGCTCCCGCAGGAACCCGGCGTCGATTTCCATTCCGGTCATGAGCCACCGGAGTTCCTAGCGGCCGTCAGGCCGGAGGAGTTAATATTCCGTTACAATACAGCAATTTTTATGGCGCGCAGTTGTCTGAAATATTTACCTCTTGTTTTGTAACAAGACAACCGGAGTGACACGGCCCGAATTTCCGAATGCCCGCTTTTCCAGTTTGCGCATTAACATATCTTCCGGATGGAACTAACGTATAAATATGTGTGTGTGTGGAAAAAAGGACGAAACGATGTTTGCGCTACTGCCCCGGACTTGATCCGGTTTATTCATTCTCTTTAATGACGCTTTGTGTCTGCGATGTTTTTTGCATTTTGTAAGAACGCGAATATAAATCGAGGATAATAAGCGACTCAATCATTTACTATATTATGATGTAAATTTCAAATTGCATTAATTTACTAATTACTAAGGCTTCTACTTTAACATACATCGTTTTTCGATTAATGAAATCATGTTTTAACTTTGTCTTTAATGAATAATAAACTCGAGCCACAAATCCCACCGTTTATGGTGGATGCGCCGGGCATTCCTGTGGCCGGTTATTCCGTAGTTATGAAATTGATGTGTGTGAAGCTGACAATAATTCCAGCAATAACCCGGCGATTGCACCATTTTTAAAAATAATTTATTTGTCCACAGTCAACTGATAATCAATTGTTTTTTTACTGTTTAATAATACACACAATATTGAATTTATAGCGAGATTTTACTAGATTTAGTTCTGTATCAAACTTGAATTGATGTGTCATAAAGTTTTCAGATAGTTCCTCAAACAGAGAGAGAAATTTACCATTCCGGTACCAGCTACCAGAAAAAAGAATGTGGTACCCCCGACATCCTTCATGAACAGCTCGAGTTTAAAATTCATTAAAAATAATTTTAAAAATTAGAGTTGTTTTATTTTCTCAATTAATATTTCACCATTAGCAGACTATTAGAAAATAGTTAATTGCATGAAAAAATACAACCAATTTTAAGTGACAAATGGAATTGTGGGGGTATTTAATAAAGTATGAAATTCGTTTTTAGTTAGAAATTTATATATCTAATGTATTCATCCTTTTTTGATCTCTCTCTTAAGTTTACATAATTATATCTAAAAATATAAAATTTATTAATAAGTTCATTGTTTTTGAGTAGAACAAGAAAATCATGCTATTCAATATAATAATAAAAAAAGGGATTGATCGAATTTAATTGATCATTGCCAGAAATTTTCCTTGTTTAATTTCATTGTAAACAACATGCATAAAATTGAATGTATTTATCATTTTACATGTGTAAAGCAATATAAAGCAAGGAATTATATACGGGAATCAGAATTTTTCTGTTGCTCGCGCAATTTTCCCAGAGTAATTTGCATCTTATTCTAATTTTATTTATAGCGTGCGAGATTAGGCGGTACGAATTAAAGCGATAAAATTGCGGCGTTTATAAATTACAATCAGGAAGACGTACCTGCGCTTTGGTGAGGATTAATTGCGCGCACCGAGAGCGACGCCGTTTCGCAAACGAACAAAAATCCCGGGGAAATTGTATAAACAGTCGGTTGGTATAGCGTTACGGGCCTTGTCCAGTTTTCAGGATTATTTATGCGGGCATAAATATCCGCAACTCGGATCTATTATCCTCGGAGTAGAGAGAAAAAAGAACGAAAGAAAAGAAGAAATGCCCGTATTCACTTATATAATTCATGCGGGCTCGTTCACAATGAGGTGCTAATGTGCTTTGAGTTAACTTATTATATAACCATTTTTGGTTTTTGTATATTAAGCAAGTGTCCGTGAAACGGCCATAAATTTTCTTATTCTGAGATTTTGTTTGCTTATATGTAAGCATTTATCATTATTTAAATAATATGGAAATACTTATAATAACGCTTTAATCTTAATATTATTTAAATAATATTAATATTTTTAATTTAATCGACTTGATATTGATATACGTATTAATAGCTGAACAAATATTGATTTAACTTACATGATGGCGGGTTTTCCGCAGTTTCTCGATATGTGTGATTTTCATCTATATGCTAAGAGAACTTATTTACATAGCGAAGCGATTCCCGCGCATCCATACTTCGATTTATCTGGTGCTGTCCACTTACGGTTCATATCAAATATTTTACGGCTTTTAATTGTGAGAGAATCCCGGCCGGGTCGGGACTTCCTCAATATATCCCGGCGCTATCGCGTAATTGAAATTATTTCAAAGTGTTCCGTAGATAAAATACGTCCATGCAATTTTTAGACGGAATCTACTGTTATTAAAATATGAAATGTGTAACTCAATCCGAACGTATCAAATATAATTTTCTAAATACACACGTATTGCAGCGTGTGTCCAGGAGTGCGACTACTCGGCGCCTGCACGCTGTTAAGAAATGGGATTATTGTAACACTCAAGTTACACGTTGGTTAAAAATGCCTTTCTAGATAATAAAATCTAGAATTTTACAATAAAACATTTTAAAATATCGTGTTAAAACATATTGTTCTTAGAATTATTTTATATTTTGAAATCATCGTTATAATGAGCTGAATTATTAATAATCGTACATAAATGCATTAACCCAGTGAACCGATTTATGGCTTAATCAAAATCGAAGCACGTCCATTTCATCAACAAACGGACGAAACCGTTCGGTTTTATTACCGTGGAACTGAATTTAATTTCGCATTATTATTACGCACAGTACGCTCCACAATGGCCGTTTATTCGTTTTTGTTGCGATCGCGGAAAACGCGGCGAAATAATTAATTTTTTTCCATACACCATCATCCCGATTTCGTTCTTGTTTTTCTCCGCGGGACACCGTTATCGGCCGCCATTGTTATATGGAATTAAATTCGAATATATATATATATATATATATATATATATATATAGGTATTAATTCGTTTTTTTATTATTATTCGTCGAGTGGGAACAATGGGTTTATTTTCATTATTTGCCTCGCGTGAAATTTCGTTTGTCATTTTGATTGCGCAATTTGCGATTCATTCAGTTTTAGTTAAATGAATGTGTAAATCGTTTTATTTATATATTTGTTTTAATTTATTGAGATATAGCAATTCCATTACAGTTTACATTAAAATTTTAACGAGCGTTTCAAGTTTTTTAAATAATTTCTTATTAATCTTGCTGGTTCTATCTTAAAGGAAATAATTAAATAATTGAACAATTTGTCAAAAAATTGTTGTTATCTCTCCTACTTATTATTTTTTATTGATATATTTCGGAAACTATGTTTCCATCTGCAGTAGTAAGTAGGAGAAAGGACAACTATTTTTATTAAAATAATTAAAGTCTCCACAACCAACAACCAGCATAAAGGACATTTGTTAGAACTTCAAGTTTATCAATTATTTAAGTAATCGCTAATATATATGGAAGATTTTTGACGTTGTTAAACAATACAATAAAGTATTTTAATTAATTAACGCTCTTTACTTTAAACCATCTACGTACAAAGTTTCAGCTCATTGCAGCCTAAGATTATTTTTTAATGAACAAAATTTTGCCTAAAACTTTAAATTTAAATTTGGTTGACAATTGTCTTTTTTTAATATACTCCGTTTCATGAGAATCGTTAGAGAATATAAAAAAAATCGTTTGCGTAAAGTGCAATAACTGTCATGAGACCATTCGTGTGTTTAATAAACATGCATGATTCATTTACTAACAAAATTCTTGGCGATTGCTTCAAACTGTATCGCTTTAATGCAAAAAAAAAACACATCAGATTGTCATAACCTATTAAAACTTCAAAATTTATTAGAAGAATGAGAATTTTAATAAATAATTTTAATTATCATGTAAATGCATAGTAGAATCTATTATTCTTAATTAATTCTTGAGGATTCCATAAAGGACACGATTTCCATGGTGGAGCGTTGTAAAAGCTGCGGTAGTTTTGTTTTGGAAGTGCCATCGTGTGGGTTCCACCGGCGAGATAATTTATAGCTAGTGGCTAGTCCTATTGGCTGTGTAGAGCAGTATGTTCATCTGTGTTCACAATTACTTACAGAAATCCAGAAATGGCACGTTAATAAATTAGCCGATATTAATGTTTACTTTATGTAACGCATATCGTACCGGTATGAATAATGTATGTGCCGGCTCTACAGCCGTGCACGTGACGCTTCCATGTATATGTCAAGTGAATTTGTGATGGATTATTTGTCTTGGGTGGAAATCCTCGTTCTGGTTTCATAAGCGAATCGAGATGCAGGGGAAGAGTATTGCGGTGTAGTAGTAGTAGTAGCAGTCGGTCCCCAGGATTTTCATCCTAGATCCTCAACATTGTCCGTCCGTCCGACTCGACCACTATAAATCACCCCCGCCTTGATGTAAATAAATGGTGTTTTAGTCGAGATACCCGGGATTCTTGTAATTTTAAGAATCCGAATGTCGTTTATTGTGACTTTACTCCTGCTATATCATTGTTAGCAGGGAGATAAATTCGCATTTCAACTCCATAAAAACTATATCCAAACGACTTAAACACCCGCAGGTATTTATTTTACTCGTAATTAACCACACACAAAATGGACCTCGCTTAATATCCGACTCTCACACAAATGATATGCTAAGTTAATCAATCGCGCTCTGGATCGCCTCTCGGTTATCTCGGCGAACGATCTGTATTCGCTTATTCGGATTTTAATGGAAGAAAAAGAAAGTGTCGCATGTTTATAAAATTAATTCAGCGGCCGGCCGGCGCTTGTTAGTTCAATTAGTAACGGAAAGTGCAAACTTGATAAAGTAGATTGGCACCCCTTAGAGCATTTCATTGGCGTGTTAATTAGTAGCGTTTGTAATCTCTTATAAATGTTAATGCGGATTATGTGGAATACTAATAAATAGCTTTTAACTTCTATTTACTAAAATCATTAATTATCGTCTTTGATTAATCAAGGTGATTAAACATTAAAATTGTTTTGATTCGCATATTTTTTTATTGTTAGAAGTCATGTATCCAATCGATTCGATATGCAAGGCATGTTCCAAATTAAAAAAAAACTTTTTTTGAAAATTACACAATCTAGTAAGTGTTTCTTTCTGAGCCATTAATATCAGAAAGAAACATTGCTCATTGATGATATATTAAACCTTTGGACCAGTGGCGTAACTATTGGGTTGGCAACTAAGTGCTATTTACTGATATAGAGCGTTGCTTTATTTTTTTGTATAACTTTATTTTTTGTGTAACTTTTTTTAGTTACGCCTCTGCTTTGGATATGCAAAAATTGCGTTATAAATGACAGTGTAACAAAAAAGCTGAATTAAAATACGCGTTTTTTTTCAGTAAAATTCTAAATCCTGTAATTTTATGCGTAAACATTCGATAAGTTGGTTTTTGTTTCACAGTGGTTCATGGTGGAGCGTTGTAAAAGCTGCGATTATTTTGATTTGGAAGTGCCATTGTGTGGGTTCCACCGGCGAGACCCAAAATATTCCAGTAATAAATATATTTCACCAAGTGTTTGAGGAGTCAAATATTATTTGTATACAGTGACAGATTTTAACAGTACTAAAGAAAATAAAGAAGAACAAATCAGTTGCTGTGTATGTGAGATCGAATGAATGCAGAAATAGAAAGGAATCAGAAATTATTAACGGAAATAGTCGTAATGTAATATAAAAAGAATACTAATCAATATTACTGCATTTTATAACTGAAGAAATGAATTATTCACGCCAATCATAAGTTATTTCAACAATCCACTTTTTTTTTATTATTATTTTCATAATCACAAAACCGTTGCGGCGTTTTCATTACCAACATAATAACCATCAATGAGACCGCCTTCATCTCGATCAAAATTTTCATACATTGTTATTAACGGTAGCGAGCATTATCGCCCATTGTTGTTATTCGAAGTGAAAAACATACGGCAACAAAAATTGGAGGCGCACGTGCTCCCAATAAAGGCGCTCCGGCGGACATGTGTTCAAATAAGAATTTCGAGCGGTATTTTCATTGAAAGCGGCGGAATTTCGTGCATATGGTGGATATTTAAATCTGACAGTAGCCGCGGACTGCGCGCGATTTGTTCCGCGGCCGCAAATGAAATTTATGGCCGGCGGGTCGTTTTGTTTGTGTACGCTTTAATTAATTTTAACAAGTCGCACCTACCGGTATTCTCTCGCCGCGTATATCATCGAATTAAATATTTACACAGTAAATTCCTATTTTTAATCATTATTTTGTTATTATTTTTAATCCTTTCAAATTGAAAAAAAACTTAAAATCTTATATGAAATTCATGAACAACAATTATAAATTTAATAAAAATGTTCAGCTACTATTAATATAACGTATGGATAACTAGTGATGGTCATTTCGGTTTTTTGAACCTCATCAGACCAGTATGTTCCATGTGCAATGCCTTCATGAAAAACGGATTTTGTATTGTGGTTATATACAGGATATTAATCATAATAAATGAAAGATAACGCAAGCGCCATCTTTGGCCTAATTTCAAATGGCATCGTCAACGATTTGGGTCTACAAGGTAGACGACCGAGAATCATTGTTTCGTTGATGATGCCACATGAAATTAGGCCATTCATTTATTAACAAATATAAACCTTTTTTTAGAGAAGTTATAAACAAGTTGAAAATGAGTGAATTAATTATAGAATATTTTTTTTACAACAATTTAATAATCACGCATATGTAATATATTTTTAAAACCCGGCAATTATTCAGTTGGCAGGGCAATTAAAGCGAAGAATACCTCAAAAAAAAAAAACACACACACAACCTGTCTAAATATCTCTCGCATGCAAACCCGATAACTCACGTTTCGACGGAGAAGATGGGCTCCCAAGAAATTCGCGGTAATCGCCACTTGCTGGGTGTCAGACGCGATAATTGCGACGGCTTGTTCCTTGAAATTCGCCAACGGTCAAACGGTGGACGTGCGTGCGCTTTTAATATCGAAGCCGTCTGGCATTTTTGCGCGGACTCCCATTTCAGTAACACGATCTGGTAATTACTACCTAGGAGGACTCACTCAGAAACGCACTCGGTGCGCACATTATTCTGCTCCAAGTCGGAGAAGGCCGGAGATTAATTGGAAAATCGAGAATGTGTGTGCGCGACCTTCAACCCGGACCTAATCGGTATTGTGTGTATGTGTGGGTATGTGTGAGGCATATTGGAAAGTATTCTCTATTCTGAAGAAGAGTGAAAGGGTGTTGTGGAAGACCACTTACGGTTTCATTTTGCTCAACACTTCAGCGAAACAAAAAAAAGGGGGAATAAATAAGGTGGATACCCTTTATGGAAGATATAGGTGGTTTTATGTTGAACGAAAGATACAAAAACATCTTGATTAAAGCTTTTTTATACCCCTTATTAGTGGTTCCTAATATTGCAAATGTACCCTGAAGATCCAAGAATTCTGCATGGTTTTCAAAACTTCTTTTTTCTATAAAAAAATACATCAAAGCATAAATTAACGACGTTGTTATTAATAAACAATTATAGGTGCAATATTAAAACTATTAGGTCGAGTCAAAGTAACTTCCAATGGGGCTATGTAGAATCTATTATTCGAATGAATTACCATGAGTTTACTCTTTAGATTATTTCTTTTGAGGAGTTATAAGGAACAATAAATGATTTCATTAAATTAACTTCTAGAAGATAATTAATGAAGTCTGCTTTAAGATTATCATACCTTTTGTGGCCACCTTGTATAATCCATGAATCAGTTGTAGCAAACCATTTGAAAGAAACGGAAGAATCGTAAAAAGTGATTTATACATTTTGCAAAAACCCATTAAAATGTACATTAAACACGTCTGTGGCGGATCTCCGGATTAAGTTTGGTGGACGTGTTGAAAAGAGGAGAACGGCGGCGGCGGCGACAAAAAAGAAACGAGTGTGCCGCTCGACTCGGTGAGCAAATTACAAGCCGCGGTGTATCGTTTTGTTTACAAAACACGATGGCGGGCGCATTAGGAAAGTTAACGATTTGTCAAATGGATTTACTGAGCGTTTTAATCTGTCACGGTAGAGGGATCGCACCTCTGGCTCGCCCGCCGCCCGCAACTTAATTCAATAGCCGGAATAAATAAACAGACGTCCATCCCTTCTTGTTTGGAAATGGAATAAGTTAAAGGACGGCGGATGCAATTAGCTAAAATGTGTTTTAGTGGGATTTATTTTAGTTTACTGATTTATGATATAATCAGCAGTTGCGAGTTTATTGCCAACTATTACGAAATTACATAATTAAAAAAAATAATAACACAAAGCGATATATCTACATATAAGAAAAAAAACCTTATTTATCGACGAGTTATAATAAAAATTGCATACATAAAATGTTATAGATAAAATTACTATAATTGTGTTTTTTTTTATTTCAACAATTAATTACACGTTATTAGGATTTATTGAAAAGTAAATAGTGTTCATTTTATTAAATTATTTATCTATTTATGACTCATTTGAATATAAGCGATTAATCATGTTTAGAGCATCAAATGACATCCTTTTACTAATTATTAATTAATTCAACTAAAATAAGTGAATAAAATTATCTTAAACAGCGGATATTTAGTTAACTTAATCCGTGATTTAATATCGCAAAACGGAGGAAACAATTAGAGACCGTCGTGTATTTTGAGCAGATGAGTCGTTCCGTCCTCGGTTCAAGCAAGACACTGCCGGAAACGGCAATAAAGACGTCGCTTCCCGTCTTAAAAACCAACAAGCAAACTCCTGAGCGGAGAAACAGCATCGCGGTTCGCCAATACACTCCGTGACAGAAAGCCAAAACAATGTAATTAATAACCCATAAAGATTTTCGAGCCTTCGGGCCGTCTTACCGACAGGATTTAATGGTGTTCTCGCGCAGGTGTCTTCACGCATCAGCGGATTTCGCGGGCGGGAAGCAATTTCGAGCGGGCTGCAATTTTTGGGCATTCATTTTGACCAGTGGACGGTGATTGCCTGGCTTGTAACTGTACATGCAATATCGAATGCAAATTGCCTGAGAGAGAAGGTAATTTTATTATTCTGTGAACTTTTGGGTTCACATTTTTCGTGGAACCATACATTATGGTTATTGTTCGTGTCCGCTTGGAATAACTCGGTAAATGTTCTTGGTGTTGCTGAAACTGAAGCAATAATAATTACTATTTCTAAAAAGTCCAACAATACCAAGAATAATTAAGTTTTTATTCCATTCTTAAACCAAAAAATACAGGAAAAATCGATAACAAACACAACTCTTTATGTCGTTTAAGATATTAAGCTTTTAATACATATTTCTTTATATCAACATATTTGTGGAAAAATAAAATTAAGCATTATAAAAAATATTCAGTTTTTGCCTGAATTAGAATTCTATAATAATAAACATTAACAACAACAAAATAATGTAATTATTAATAAGTTAGACAAATAAAGTTAAAAAGTGTTTTATTAAATAATAAATTATTCCCTCTTTGGCTACAATAACATTTTGACTTATGTTACGTAAATACTTAAATCCTTTTTTTATATTATTAGTGTGAAATATATTCGAAATATTGTGAATCTTATTTGATTTGATCAATTTGGAAATGCAATTGAAAAACTTTCTATACGTATGAAAAAAGTGTTTGATAAATTCTTCCTTTAATTAGAAATTAATGAAAACAATTTCCAAAACAGATAAATTATTTCATATACGAGGAATCCGTTCGATGAATGAACAAATTTAATAAATCACGAAAATTGCGTATGCCAAGCGGAAAAACGCTCGAAATGTATATTCGTTATTACAGGTGTTTTTAACAGTCTCTCGAAAAGCAATAAAATTCAATCGAAAACAAGCATCGCGAAAATTATAAGCGCTTAGTTAAAATTGAATGCCGAGTCTCTCGTAAATAACGCCAGTTTTCCCATTGAAATTCGCGCAATTTGTACACGCCCGGATCGCATTATTGAGTTTTACAACCGAAAGTGGAATTAACGCGCATATCATATCGTAAATCAATTTTTTGTTGTTGTTGTTGTTATTTCGCCGCCCTCGTTGTTATTTTTTTTTTAAACATTTGCGGAACGTATGAAGGGTAATAGGATTTAATGCTTTTTTGCGAAATAAATAAATAAATGCGATGAATGTTGCTATCGCCCATCGAAATTGTATTAGGGCCTGTCGTTATGCCGGCTGTTTTGATGAATAGTGCGCCCTAATGGAGCCCAGCTTCCATTTAATATTCACCAGTTTTTACCGAATTTGGTTAATCGGACTTTAAAATATTTACATAGTGTGCGCATTTTAGCGAGATATCAAATTATGACACCCGTTCAATTTTATATGAAATTATTTAATTTTGCAACATATTTTTTTATTAATAAAAAATATATTAAAGAATGTCCGGCGGGGTATTTTCCCGGAAAGTGGTTGTTTAATGTGCATTTGTTTAAAGTACTTACGTAACGTAAGCCAAAATATCATAGAGTTAATAATTTATTAATTATTTTCAAATCATTTTTATTTAATATTAAAGAATTTGAAGAGAATAATATTCATAGATATTTTTACTTACCAATTCCTCTATTTAATATTGTTATTTTAATTTTCTTTGAATATATATATATTTATATATATATAAATCTTTATTGGCAGATTATTTTTAACAAAGTAATAAAATAAATAAATACAATAAATAACTAACATAAAAATAAATTCTTCTGCCAATTGGCTATCGACCGTTGGTCTTTCCGCCTTCTTTGAATATTTAGTTAGATTTTTAAGATATTGAAAGTATAATTTTAACTAAGCTGGGTGAATATCGCATATAAGTTTTGAATTGTTCAAATACCGTCTCCTCTCTTTATTTTAGAGACAAAATGTATTTATCTTTTTGTAGAGGGTAACATTCTGAATTTATTTATGTTTTCATTCACAACAATAGCATAACAATAGAAAAGAGTATTGATTCACTTGGCCTGAAAGAAATTTGAAAACAATTAATGAATGCAAATTAAATAATTAATTGTTTTAAAATTTCTTTTTATTCAATTTAAAATAAATATTTGAAATAATTATCATTTATACAATTGTAAAATGTATTCATTTGATTAACATACACAAATTAGTTCACAACAAAGTATTTCGCTTTCAAATAGCGAGAGTCTTTGGAGCGTTCAACTGCGCATCAGCAGTCTTGAAATTTCCGCTTTCCTTGTGAATTCGCTGTGGATGTATTTCACGGTAGCTTATCCCGAAAACGAAATCCACTGATTAATTAACAATTACATATTCGTAACTTTGATACCAATAACAATGATGCGTAATTATGAATGAATGAACGTTTATTAAATTCGAAATGCCAATATTAATAAATCACTAAGATTGTGATATTGTGCACGACGATGAACACGGGGATTATTTTTTTAACAATAAATTCTTTATTTACAACAATATTACGTACATTTGTTAATACAGTGTAATGTTATTGTAAATCAAAAGCGGTTGGTGCAGGTCTTCTCCCCTTCGTCCTTACCTCGGGATTTGATTTTACAATTTTACAATCTGAAACGTCGAAGTAGTCACGGCCTACTAGTATATAAGTAGCAGCTAAATTAAAAAACACCAGCTCTACATTATGATGATATCGATAAAAAAAAATATTAAAACCATTTGATTTTTTTATCATCGGTACAATTTATTTAAATCGTCAAATTCTGTACATTTTATTAAAATCCAATAAATTCTAGGTATTCTGTATTTTTTAAGACTGTATATTTAAATTTTGATACTTAAGACTTTTGATTGTTGACTCATCAAACACTTGGTGAAACATATTTATCACTGGATATTTTGGGTAATAAAAAAGACACACTTGGTGTTGAAAAGTAAAACAAAAACCAAGTGTATGTTTTTTTATTGCCCAAAATATCCAGTGATATGATACTTAAATTATTTGTGATGATTTTAAGAACTTTGTAACAATATTGTTTTATTATTTTGATTGTTTTATCCATAAGATTTTAAGAAAAAAATTAACAAGGTAATTTAAGATATCTCAAAAAATGATGGTAATAGCAATGCAGTAAAATGTTGAGATCGCATTAAGAAACATGCAATTGCCATAACTTTAATAACGCGTTGATGCATTAAATATGCCGACAATGATAATTCAGAGCAATTAATGCAAATGACTAAATTTCATCATTACGTCCTTTTTTCCATTTTTTTTTTCAACTTACATAAAATCTGTATCCGCCTCATTATCGGCATTAAAACTGGCCCCGGGTCGTCCATGATAACGGGCCGAAATTACCGCTGTAAAACTCGTGCTCGTCTTCCTCCTTGTCCATCATCCCGTTGCACCTCCGTTTTGCCTAATTGCAAAAGAGCGTTTCTTTTCTTTCCTCTCCTCCATTTTTTTCTTATTCCTCGCTTTATTTTTATATTTTGATTCATTAAACCCGCCGGATCACGGATCGCGAGAGTCACGCCACGGCCTGATTTCCCAGGTTCTCACAGCCACAATATTTTCGGATCCGATGCGAGAATGTCGTGTTTCGATAGGAGGGAACTAGGTAACAGGTGTTATTCCGGGCCGTGCAATTTTCTTATTTGTAATTCATCTTGCAGTCAGTCCTGTTTTATGCAACAGGTATGATTTCTCGGTCGGATTCGGAACGGATGGATTGTTTCTCACTTTGCCAAGATTGCGCCTTCCTTCGTGTCGATTGGATTCTGTTATTACCTCCACGTTCATTGCGTTTCGTATATTTTTGTTTCATCTCTTTTCATAATTACACATTTTCTATATACAAAATAAACAAAACAGCAAAAAAAAATAAAACAAGCGTCTACAGTCTATATTAGAAAATTAAAATCATTATTTTGTTTAAATATGTTTAATATGTTTTGTTTAATATGTTAAAAACACTTTAATAATTTGAATATAAATTTTTATATCAATAATAATACACGAGTTTTTTCCTTACTTCCTATTTTATAAAATAAAATATTATTATATTATTGATACTAACACTTCACGTGAACTCAAAACTCATTTAGTAATTTTTATATATCTACATTATATTCCCTAAAGGTATCTCCGTAATGTAAGTAACAATAAACTCAATAAATTATTCAACATTTCATTTGTAAACTCATGCGTGATAATTTAAAAACAACAGCAGCAGCAATTCGAACAATTTCCCAGCGATCTCGATAAGGACGCGAGTGGTCGTATCGACGAATCGAATCGGGCCTTCGTGCAAAAATCCCAAGGATGTGTGTAGGCATGCCGATTTATTAATTAACACTATCTCTATCCGACACGTAACGACCGTATCCCTATCGCGATTTTGACTTATCCCAGATTCAGATTCCCTCCGCATTGCGATCCTGACGCTTCCTGGTGATCCGCAAGACGAGAACGCCATCCACGCCCACGACGTGTGTCGCTTATTGATACGGACGCGGACGCGATCAGATCGCCATCCTCAGATGTTGCGGATCGGATAACACAAACCGAATTACACGTGATGAATTTGCGCACTTTGTGTACTCTATGCGCGGAGGAGGTGTTTGTGACCGGAAGGTTTCGGTTTCTTTTTTTTTGTGGTGGAATGTGCGGCTCTAAATTGAGTTATTAATCTTGGCAAGTGCCGGAGCCAATTATATTGGATGTGTTACCAGAGGGGGTGATTGTTATATGGAAAACGAATTTTTCAAAATGTTTAACACAGGATCATTTATCTTTTTAGTTTGTCTTGATTGGTGTAAATTTCTCATTGTAATTGTTAGAGAGATCTGCAGTTTCAAATAAAAGAGAGTTATTTACAAAAAAAAAGTACATGGAAAAATTGACAAAACGAGTTTAGTAAGTTATGTCAATTTTTGTATCTAACGAGTTAATTATGTTTTTATTTTACACCAATATGTGGTAGAAGGATATAAGATTATATTTATATTATACTTTTTTATGTGTGCGTTGTAGACAAAGAGAAAATTTCTAAATGAATTGATCTTTTTTAATGATTATTAAACCTCTCAAAAATTAAAGAAGAATCTATGAATTGTAAAAATTTTCAATGTACAACATTGAGGTATAATTTAAATTTAATTAAATATAAAGTGGAAAAGAAACATCTCTGATGGGATTTGAACCTACGATTGCTGGTCGGGTGCGTCAAGATATGAAATCGAAACAATTTTTATTTGATTTGAAAATGAAAATTGTACATGTAAATATTTATCGTTTCGCAAGATTTTTAGGTCAAAAAATATGGTAATATAGACAATTCAATTGTTGGAATAATTTATTTTATTGTAATTTTATTTTTCGTTCTAAATCCAGTCTTTCATTGTAAAACACAGTCGTACTTCAGGAGCACGTAACGCTCTCGAAAAGATCATTTTTAACCATTCCAAAGTCGAACATTACTTTGCTTCTACATTACAAGCGAACTAAATCACCGGAGCCTTCACCACCACACTACCTACTATAAGGTTACTATCTTGTCCTGTTCCCCATAAGTTATTTACGGCGCGCGCATTATTCGTAATAAAGCATCGCGTCGCATAAAAGTTACGGTGTTCCGATGTGTTTTTTTTTTTCTTGCTCCTCTCCCTTCTTTCGTCCTTTCTTCAGCCTTTTGCCAACATTTGCGAGAGCTGAGCGATCGGTCCCGCGTGCCCGCGTGTGGAAGGACATCGGTTTTCCATTACCTCATACGTTACCGCTATTCCGAGCCAGTCTACTGTGGCGAACAGACGACGTGCCTTGTCTGCTACCGACGCTGCTTTTAGACACCTTAATTGCGGGATCTCATTTGTCGGGGATTCTCCTCCAAGATTTTAGAAAGAAAATACAATGATAATAAGGACGCCAAGTTATTTGTTCTATTGTTTGAAACATGTTTAGTATTCGCTTGGAGGAAAATCATTTGAAAATCGACCACACTAACTTTTTAATTTATCTACAAATTATTTAGTGCTGCCAACCGAATAAAAAAATCAAGAGTAACTCAAGTAACGTTACTCTTGATTTTTTTCTAAGTCAAACTAATTTAATTCCTTTCTTCATGTTTTTTTTTTTATTTCACGTCAAATGTACATTTCGATTATATTGATTTACTACACTCGAGACATCCAACGCCAACGTCGCCGTCGATTTTTGTTATACGCTCGATATATAGTGACTACTTTAATCGTTTAGTCTGGCTAATTTCCATATATTTTATTCTAAAGATAATCCAAGATGCATAAGCTCGCACTAATATCTGTATAAATTAAAAGGGAAATAAGTTAAGTAATGCCATTTTAATTTCCTCCATCTCACCGTGGAAAAAGTGAAAACCTGCACTTAATAACAACCCAATTTAATCAAGAACGGAGATTCCCCCATAAAACTGCACAATCCGACACGACCGGCAATAAAACCGGCGCTCATGGGATTACACAAATCCCACATATCTTACATCTCTCGTAATTTCACTTTCGATTTCTAAACATGGAATCAGCGCTAAATTGATATCTATTTACCGGCGTAAGTATGATGGAATGGAAACAAGAAGAGCGCGCGAATCTCGTTCCTCGCGGGCTAATAATATAATTGAGAGAGATGCCCATTGCACATTGCCCATTGCCTCGTGAAATGAGGAGCATGTTTCCATCATTAAATATTAATTATGTCAGGCGAGTATCAATTCCGATAAGGACGGCATAATTACGATAAAATAAAAATACCGTCGCGCGTTTTAATCTCCGGAATTAGGAATTCTCTTGCAAACATGTAAATTACTGATCATCTCTCCCGGGAAAATTAGAGAATATTAAAAGTCATTAATTCGGCGTTCTTTTGTTTCATTATAAATAAGTCATGAATTTTAATATTAAAACCCACATCCTGTTTTCAATTCATTGCGTAATATTTTCAGAAAATAGTCTCTTCGACAAATAAACGAAAATTTCGAAACGTGTCCGAAGTTTGCTAGAGTGTTGTGGGCAAGGGAAAAGTTTTTTTTTTTCGTTCGTTCGGTTGGGCCCGGGTCTAAAATCTATCCGCGGTTGCTTCGAAATCTAATTAAACGTGGAAACGAAACTTGCTGTTTTATTTTCGCGAAAATGCTAATCGCGGATTATGCCACGCACACGTTTTGATAATATTGTCGGAAGCCCGTGCGGATTCTTTGTTCCGCGAACAATGCTCTCGGAATTACATATTATTACATTTGCATTTCAATCTGAATTAACCGTTATGAAAAAATAAAACGCGAGATGAAAGAAGAACGAAATCATCTCGCGAAGACGCTCTTTCTACGCATACATTATTTACCAGAAAAAGTTTTTTTATTTATATATATATATATATATATATATATAACACCAATTATTTTTATAACTATGATTTATTATGTAGTGGAAATATCTATTTGAATGAATATAGAACGTAGATCAAATTTTTATATAGAGAGTATCTACATAAATTACTTCAACAAGAAAACAGAATTGTTTTCCGTCTTTGCATTTTAAGGCGGATCACTTATTTATCGGTAGTAAATAACGTTAATAATTCATTACAAAGCGCGCAAACGAACTAATTGAAAGTGCAAACTCAGGCTCATTCATCTCCTAATAGTTCTAACCGCCCCTAACGAGCAACAAATAGACTCCGCGTATCTTCTGAGCAAACAAATCCGCGAATTAACCGCATCAGCAACAGAGGAGCAAACACATAATTATAACTTCGGCACACACACAACACTAATTTTCACACTGATATCCGTGAAGATATTGTTAATTTGAAAGACTCGGCGATGATATTGATTTATAAAATTAATTTACACTCCAGTTTACATATTTAGTAATAATTAAAGTTAAATAAGGGAAAATACTATATTATAATGATAATTACTATTATCATTGCTGCATCAGCCAGGAAGTTTCAATGGATATTTTGCAAAAAAACGTGCAGTGTAAGTAACTTTTTCAGCAATGATCGGATGGTATTGATCATTTTCAATTATTACTTTCCCTGTACCATTGTAGAAAGGAAACTTTAATTATTAATTTGCGTATTATTTAATATTATTAAAACGAAATATTTGGCCAATACAAGATAATAATAATAATCTTTATTGTCCAACAGATATACCATAAAAGGACAAATATCAGAAAAAAATACAAATCAATTAATTCATAACTAAAAATAAAATAAAATAAAAATAACAGAAATGTTATTATACATTTTTATTATAATTTATTCTAATATTAATTAAACAAACAAATTTATACAAACTAATAACTATAATTTATATAACAATAATGATTGTATCACTTTTATAACATGCGAAAAAAATATTCGTTAAATTCCCGTTTATATTACAAAATTTATGCTAATCAGCCAATAATATTTGCATATTTAAATTTGACCTGCATTCATTTTCATCAAACAATTAGTCCTAAAATGGAACATTACACACACATGACACACGGTTTATTTTTTGTTGTTATCAAAAAATCGCGTGGGAGTTTCACGAATTAATTAATACTATTTTCTTTAAAAAACTATGTCAAACGTCAAAGAACGAATAATCACGCGTGGGCTTTAAACGGTGACTTGGCCTTTGAATTATTCCGGTTTTTATTTAATTGATATATATTTTTAATTGGAGTTAACAGAGATGTCTGCGATTTATAACAAAATCACACATATTTTATTATGGGAACAGGATTTCATCGAATAATTTGTTGATTTCCTTTAATATCCTCGTTTAATACTATAAGAAATGTTGATTTAGTCTAACATTTAAATAAAGTAAATGATCGTAATTCACACAAAAATATTTTAGTACTTGAATCTAATGAGAAATTTATTTATTTAATCATAAACCTATCTACCTATATACCCACAGCTAAGGCGCTCGAGAGACGCGCTGGACATTTGTCAGCCGATTAAATAAATAAAATCTAAGGCCAAACTTGTCACGCATAAATGCGCACATAAAATTACCTTCGATTTGAAGGGCTTGCGGCTAGCTAGTCCTTGGGGTCGTGGTTCTTGTAGATTTTCTATTCCTAAGGGGTGTTAAAGGGGTTTTTGGGCGCCATCAATTAAAGACTTCGATAAGGAGGGAGCACGTTTAATTTCTCTCGATAATCCTTCAAAATCTTACAAATCCACTACACGTGAAACCACTCACCCTCACGCTTCAAATTACACCTCACGATAAATTAAGTATCTCTCTCCCTTATTTATACCAAATATAATTTTAACGTTATAAAATAGCCAAAATTTGGTTGATGTTCATCGTAAACATTTTACATAAAAAACGGTTCCACAGACTCATCTTTAAAAAAAAAAATTCCACGTCAATTTTTAAATATTTAATTCGCGACTAGCTGATGGCGTTTTAAATACATTTTGATACCATGGAAGTGTTTCTTTTTTTTTCCTTCTTATATTTCGTACATGCGATCGCATGCTGTTTTTAATTTAAATCACCATAACGTGTGTATGCGCGTACAATTTGCGATCAGTACTGTAATGAATCCAACGTCCGTGAAATTACAGCGAGCTAATATTGCGTTAATATTTGAATATCTGCGGTGTTTCGGTGGCAACGACCTTTTCGCTTCCGATAATTCCGCTCATCTTTTCTGTTTGTTTATTTTTTGTGATTCTTCTAGAGCGTGTGGGCTGTTCAAATATTTGCAGTACCCACGTAGAAGTGGCTCGAAGGTTATGTCAAGAGCGGATTAGTAATGTCCATTAATTATTGCGACAACTTGATAATTTATT
Source organism: Philonthus spinipes (assembly GCA_963082785.1). NCBI lineage: Eukaryota > Metazoa > Arthropoda > Insecta > Coleoptera > Staphylinidae > Philonthus > Philonthus spinipes. Next base: position 20,782,345 of record OY720318.1, read on the forward strand.
CAAATTGCCGGTGGTCGCACCGTTATAAATTTCGTGTAAATCACGGGTATGTTGGATAATCGTCATAATACTTCTTCGGGATGCGCAAAGGTCTTTACTCCATCTATCACGGATGCAGCGGTAAACTCTGAGAAATTAACTTTTGTTGTATGTATGGTTTAATGTGATTTTTATGATTTACTGGACATTTGTAAAATATATTTTTATTGTTTACTTGCATTTGATGAGTTAATTAACACCAGTGGAATTAAACACGCAAAAAAAAAAACACTTTAAGTTACGAAAAATTGACGTACCATATTTGAGGGTTTTTAGACTTGTAATTTATAAACTTGAATTGAATTATTGTATAATTATTCATAAATTCCTTAAATGTTTTATTAGTTGTAGTAAAAGTAATTATTTAGATTTATTGTTTATGAAGTGCAATAGCGTTTCGTTAACTTCCCACCGTCGGTTTTATATTTTCCTAGAATGTTAATAGCAGACAATACACGATTGCATGCACGATCATTGGCGAAAAGGTATTTATTTAAATGTGAAATGAGTTCGTTAGAATTTTTCCCGAATACTAATTATGAGCGAACAGCGAGGAAACGAGATCCGCATTAACATAACTAGGAAATAAACGGCGAAACGGCGTAGTTACTAATTAAATATGTAGTAGGTAGAGGAAAAACGAGCTGGAGGGAGGGCGAGTGAACGAACGAGAGGGACAGACGCGCGAATTCGACACCCTCGTTAAAGCCGGCCTTAATGACTCGGAAGTTAATGCGGAATTTTCTGTTTAGGCCTGCCAATAAAATGCTCCGTTTTCGAGACCGTCGAGTTAACGACGCTCGATTTATGCTCGTATCACGGCCGATGGGAGTGAGGAGCGGGGAACGGATCGCTAATAAAGGAATTAAAAGCGCAAGTTTTCCCGTTAATGGGGTTTTCTCTGTTTACGAAAAGGGAAACGTAGGAGTCGACGGCCGGTCCATTAAAGGCCGAACGGCCCAATAATTCCTTTGAAGGATTTCCCAGTGCATCGGGCCTTTATGATACTTTCAAATAAGAAATAAATATATTCACCTTTTTTCTGCATGAACTAACTAGGGACACAATAATAACTAATTCCTTTAAAATACACTTCCTACAAGTTAAAAAAAAAATGAAATAACTACCCTCACATTACAAAATTTTAATTCAATAAAGTAAACAGATTCAGTAATTACTTCATTACTCATTATCAATAATGACTATTGATAATGAGTACTTGGTACTTGCAATGTACATATACTGTATAAAAATAAAAACTGAAATAAGGACTCAATCTGTATATTTTATTGTATTAAAACAACATCACGTAACTCAAATTGAAACCTATCAAACAAACAAAAAATTACAAAATTTGGACTAAAAAAAGAAATTATTCCTTTTTGGCTCAAAAATTCACCTTAAATCCATGACAAACCTAATCAACTTTCCCATGTAATGAAAATATAAACCCCAAACGTAAATACCCCAAAATTATTTGGAAAGTAGCGTCAGGATTAAAGAAACAAAAAATGGAGAAAATTATAAAGTGTATAATAAACGATTACATAATATCATATTTACAAAGGAAGCAATAAATTGAGTAAATTAACTTAATTTACTCTCATCCTTTGTTTTCGTTGTTTTTTTTTTTTTTTCAGAGAAGCATTTTAAAGTTCCTCTAGTGAAATATTAATTTCGTAATACGCAGTGGAACAATTATCATCATGAACACGATGGGCTCATGTAGAGCATTATAAATAATTGTCCTTTCCGAGAACGTCAACCTCTTCCTTTTTTAAATTAGCCTCGGATTTTGTAGAAACAAAAAAAAAACATACGCTAATCACGTGTATAATCTCATTATTCCTCCTAATGAAGCCCGCCTCCTCCGCGTAAAAAAATAAATAAATAACCGGTGTGCGTATAAGTATCATCATTTTATGAACGAATTTACTGGCGGAAATCGGTTCTTAGATCACCTACCGCGCTCGCCTTTTTCACGAGGGGACTTTTATCGTCGTGATCTTTTCGTAAATTACGGAGTAGGAGAGGGACGAAAAAAAGGAGGTCCATTGCGCCAGAAATGACGGTTTCATTAAATTGTCGTTTCTCAATTTTCGTCATCATTACAGAGATTTATACGGCGATTTGTTTTTGCGTTTCGGTTGGACATTAAGAGACGTGCGGCTCGGATAAAAAGTTTTGGATGGATTTTCATATAAGGAAAAATTGCGCAATATATCCATTGATATGTAGCAAAAAAAGGGGAAAGGGTAGCTTTTCGCGAATATATTTTTCCTTTATATTAGAAACAAAAGTATACATTTTAGTTTGATAATCACATGTGTAAATGTCAAATCTATTCATACTAAAAGTTTAGACATCGAAAGAATCTTTATTTCTGAGAGATACATTAAATTACATCACAATATTTACAAGATTACAATCATAAATATCTAGTTAAGTCTCAGAAAATGGCTATCGACCGTTTTGTTTGAAGTTTTACCTTTAGGGTGTCTGAGATCATTAATCAGCCCAGCAAGGCAAGATAGGTAAGCAGTATCGAGGCAGATAGATCCCTCACTTTTGCCATTTTTGCTTATTCCTCACCCAGTATAGATTTTCTACTCGACTTTAGCGCTTCGGTAGTAATATAGGTGGATGCCAGTGCCAGGCTCCAATTCAGGTATTTCCCTGCAGGAATTCCTCCAGAAGGGATTTCAGATATACAGCCTCTATTGTAAGTCAGATATATCCCTGCAGGCATTCCTCCAGATGGGACTTCTGATATATACCCTAAGAAGTCTCCTCTAGAGGAATATCTGCAGGGATATACCTGAACTGGAGCCTGGCACTGCCACCCACCTATATGTTCTGGAGGAATTCCAGCAGGGCTACACTTGAACTGGAGCCTGGCATTGCTATCTACCTACATGTTCCATTAAAAAAAAAATTATATTCCAGTATCCCTTTTATGAGACACGTTGTATATGTGTATGTGGCTCTTTAAGAGAAACAACTTTAGTAAACAAACGTTTTTATATCTTTAATAGGTATTGAGATATCTTCCAAGAATGTGCTATTGAAACATCCTGTACGTTTACTTCAGTTGACAAATCACGTAAAATAGCAAATGTTAATCCGGAAGAGTGTCCCAAATTTTGACTCCTGATAGAGTTTTGATTATATATTATCTAAAAAAAAGATATAATAATTTTAGGTTCAAATTACAGTTCCGGTTTGTCGCCTTAATTAAATCAAATTTCCATGTATTAACTCTTCATGCGAACTGTAATCCACGTAGAACTCAAAAATTAAAAATCAACGGGAATAAATGAAGTACAACTCACTTTACGCAGAACAAGCAAAATTATGTCTCAATTTGTTCCAGCGCTTCAAAAAGCGCGATGTGTTCATATAAAACGTAAGGATTCGCACACGATTTTCAATTCGACAGAATTCCCGCATCCTTGTTAACGCAGTATGGGGTACCGCAAGGCACCGCATTTTGACCTCTTTTATTTGCGCTATCAATTCGCAGGCGAAAGGCAATTACTTACACCGACGATGTTTAATATTTCTCTAGACTACGCATCCGTTTCGTTATAATATGATAAATATATTAAATAACGCACTGTGTTGCCGAATAACGCCCTCGCGAACACGGTTATACGAGCATAGGCAAGTTTTAGAAATTAAATTCGAACACAAACCGATACATTAATAAAAAAAATCATATCTTTGTAACTGCCTGAAAAATATGTTTGCAATTTTTTCTATTTAAATCGACAGATGTGCGCTTAAAATTAAAAAATTATGAATTAAAAATGATCAAAATTATATAATTTTAAAACAAGAATTCAAATATAGCGAATCTCGCAAAAGCACACTTCAAATAGGTCCGATATCACAAGTTTCCTGTTTTTAGGCAAGAACGAATTTTCCAATTATCTTTTTGATAAATTATTTTTATGTGTTGCGAGTCCCCCTAAAATGTGGTTAAGCACACGCCCATTTCTGTAGCCCATCATATTTATATAAAACGCAAAAGTTATAGCCAGTAAAGACTTTTTAATCGAAATAACAGAATCGATTTAAATCACTGGAATTCTCATGTATAACTACATGCAAATTTATTTATTAGTACCAGGAACGCTTGTTAAACGCCGGTAAAAATCCGCTTCAAATTCCGCCACAAGAGAGTGAGTATTGATGGGAATTCCTTAAAAGGCCATTAGATATAAAAACCAACCCCGTTTATGCAAATAGGGAATATTAATAGGCCGTGGAACCTCTTCCTCACTTTTTCCCTCGTGCAACATCTCGTTACGCAAAAAAAAAGAAGAAAAAAGGAAAAGGAGGAAAAAGGGTTTACGACGCGACGCGCTCGAATCGCACGATAAACACGCGCAATTAGTCGGTCCGATTTATGCGCGCGCTAAATTAGATGGCCAAGCCAGATATCTATCTCGATAAGAGATATTAGAGATTCCGCGGTTAATTAATAAGGACTTTACGAAAAAAACGCGCGCCATTAAAAAAAAATCGCGCGAAATGTATTACGTACTCGATTCCTTGCGCGGGAAATTGCCATTTCCAGTTAATGAATGGATTACACGCTCTGTGTGTTATAGGAACTACAAATTAATTAACCCTGTTGTTTTTTTTTTTTTTGCAAAACACCGTGGGTGTTTCGTTCCTTTTTAAACGTTACAAACCGTCGGCACTTCTCCCTTAAACGCTGAAGATAGCCAGTGAATTGTGATTTATTACCTGTGCAAAACGAAATGAAATACTGCATGTACTTATATTGTGCGCTAAATTATTCATTCGAAACTATAAAGGGGAAATAGAATAATTTTTCACGACCCGACTGACCTTTACGTACGCTCGCTTTGCGCTTGGTTTGATGGTAAATCCAATTAAGTGTTATTCATTCCACGCGCAGTTAATCACTTTTTGCTTTACGCGATAAAATGGTCATGAATATATTTTCAATCCAAAAAAGAAGAAAAAAAAAAGTTGCATACATCTTCTCGAAGCTGTTGTTAGTTAAATTGACAATACAGCACAGGGAATTATTTTTTATGTGTGCATTTAGTTTACTCAGTTAAAATTCTTTTGCTCGCTAGATTGAGGATCAAAGTTGTCATCATCATGCAACGTTGATATAAGTATAACATTTTTTTTTTCTTTCGCGGGCGATTTAGGAAACCAAAACTTTTTCAACGCTGAAGCCAAACAAATTGGTGTTTTATTTTCTCACTTTGTTGTTTACAAGCCCGTTTTACTTTTCTGAGAGTTTCAACGTATGGAAGCTTCTTGGTTTTCAAATCATCGACGAGATTAAAGTCACTAAACCAATTATCTGCTGTTATCATCATCAACTTTCAAACATATCTTTAAAATAACATCATTCCACTTAAAAAATAAATACTGTTATATACAAATACGGGTTCAGCCATTCTCCTCACTATGTCACTTGGTTTATTGCTGAGACAGATTTTCCGCATAAATTTCCAATTTGATGGTTTAAACCATCTTAGCATCAACAAGGGTAAAACGTTTTATGGCATAAAACGTTTTACCCTTATTTGGTTGATTTTTGAAAGAATATATTGCATTACATTGTTTTTAGCCGTTACTATGTGATAATTCGTTTAAAATTGATTAAATGAAAAAGTAAATAAAACATAGTAACTTTTTCATTTAATCAATCTGAATAAATTAAATTAATCGGTCAGCAATAATAACAATAACATTCGATTAATATAGGGAAAGCTTTTCAAAATATATAAACACACCCTAGTATATATTAAGCAAATTAGCAACAATCCCCTGGGCGCGATTACCATATTCAAATATTTCGAAAATTGCGTGCGTCCAGCGCTGATTTAATGCGACAGCCCGATTTGAATAACGTGCTAGTTCGGACGCAGATGACCGCGCAAAAATGTTTGCCTGGTCAGCTGTTAATGAGCTCCTAATTGATTTTGAAGATATGGATCTGGTTTGGATTATTTGATTACGGCGCGAATAATAAACGTTAGAGCGAATAAAAAAAAAAACGGACATAAAAAAATAACAAGTTGTCTAATTCACGTGATGAATACGGATGCCTGATCAGAATGAATTGAAAAAAAAAGGAGGACGGAGAGTTCTCAGTGTGATTTCATAATGTACTAACGAAGTTGATGATTTGATTATGTGGATGCGGAGTTGATTGTGTGATGTAATTCGATTTATGTTGTGAATAAAAATATTTATTTTTGAAATGTGATGATTCTATGCCATTTTTAACAGTTACCTGTTGACGTTTATCAACACTTATATTAAAGAATGTCAATATAAAATATACCATATGATTGAAAAATATTCTCCTCTAGAATGCTTTCATTTTTTTTATTAAAAAAAATATATTAGCAATAAAACTAACCACGCGTTATAAGTTATTTTATTTTAACAAATTAAAGAATTTAATTTGATAAATAATGACATAAGCGATATTTTATTTGTTTTTATTCATTGGTGCCAAAAATCTGTAAAATAAAAAACATTCCATTTTATATATAATTCTTATAATTAGTCTTTTACTGTCAACAAAGGTATTTATTTAAGAAATAGGAAGAAGAAAAATATACATGGAGTCATTGTTTTTATTATTATTCATGCAGTAATCTAAAATTCTGTAATAAATTAAACAATTAACAACCGTAACTAATGTGGCCATAAAAAACGACCCTGCATTGTTGAATTGAAACAATTTCGTCTCTAATTATAACACCCAGAAAACCACGAAAAAAAAAACCTCCATATCTAAACCATTTATAAACCAACAACAACCAGGTGAGTGTAATTAATTAATCAAAACGTCCGTTTCAAGGCCTTAATCGCTCGGATCTGGCGGCGAAACGCAGTTGTAATAATAAATTAAGACGTTATTCCGATCCATTGTTGCGAAATCGTACAATCTCTCTTTCTCTTTTTCCGTCTCTCTTGCTGGGAGTATAAATCTCCTCGATCTCGATGAAGCCGTTCGACATAAGTAGCCGGGGCTGCGTTGGGGTTATTAGCCCCATGTCGTCGCGTTTTGCGGGGGAGGCGTCATACGAGAGCCCCCACCCCCCCCCCCCCCCATTACGGATCGTGGAACATCTGAAAACATTTATTTGATCGTACGAGCGGACGCCAGAAATCTGATCTCGATAAATTCCCAGCAGTGTTTATTCGCTGATCGTAATAAATAATGTTCCGAGCATTAGTCGAATCAAATGAAATTGGCGGGCATATGGTTTTCGTAATTTTACAAATTGCTAGCGATGTTTTAATATAGAAATTAAAGAAATATCGGTCTTTCTGCCTTATATACAAACATCTTTATTCAGACAATGTGACAACGAAATTTATTATAACAATATGTACAATTGTGTTAGTAGTCTGCCATGGGCTATCGTCCATAGGTCTTTCTGCCCTCTTTCTGCCTTATTATATTTATTAAACATAAATCTTTTTCTTTAATTTATTAGAATAATTTGTGAGAGTTCATTATTATTTTTTGAGGAAAAGGGAGTAAAAGACTTTCTTTACTAGAAGAATGCAGGAAGTAGTGAAAAAGTTGGTTGAATTAAAAGTAAACGAAAGTTAAAAAATGTCAATCCTTCCCCAAGGAAACACAATAATTACTTCCTCAACGTATAACAAATATGTTGGATACATCTTTATTAACCATATATAAAATTCCGATAAATCTAAATATGGTGTGGTCAATCCATATTTAATATAAATTTACAATAAAAAAATGCGTATAATTTATGATTACTTTGTGCGAATAATTTAAACAAATGGTGTATTTTCGCCAGCCGCCTATATTGACTTTGGAGCGTGACGAAGTCGCGGAACAATTATTGATAATTGACGGATGCGCGCTGGTCTGGATGCCTCGCATATTAAACCGCTGCAGTAAAACGCAATCAACACATTACCGGCGTTCATAAAACGAGAAAGAGCGCCTAATCTCTCGAATGTTATGGTTTCCTCCGCCGGATCGCCGCAATTTACATTTCGCGACCACTTTCCGGAAAAAGAAGAAAGGAAGAAGACGGAGGCTGCAAATTTACGGCGCATCGACGACTGATGGAGATGTTATCCGGATTAATGTATCTCGAACGTCCGAGATGACATATTAGTTATAAATATGCTCGGGGATTTTATCTTTATCTTTACATTCCACCATCGACACCTTTATGGATCTTGTTTGATTTTATGGAATTTTCGGTTTATTTATTATCCTGATCCGAAACGATTGGAATGCAAAAAAAATCATAAATGTAATATTTCAGGACAACGCTTTCAGTGGTCTGATAGAGATTCTTATGAAATTGGCATTACGCTGAAAGTAGTCGAGCAGTAAAACGAAATTATATGTAAAACAAAAATAAATTAATTTATTTCAAAACCTATAGAATAGAGCTTAGTTATTAACAATTAAAAAAAACATATTTTTTTATGAATTGCATCTTATACCTTCGATTTTTTACACACCTGAAGTTCCATAACTCTCTGCTATTCTTAAACGTATTATAATATCTATCTAAGCCTGGATTTTGAACCAATACAAATGGCACCACACAAACAGTAAGAATTTTATTCTTGAATCTTTGTGGTACAATTTTCATATTGTTAAATATTCAATATAATTCAACAATTGCAATAGCAAATTGTTTATTTATTTTATTAATTTAATAACACACACTTTCTCGAGTAAATCATACCTCATACTAAATAATTCAATTAATTAATTAATAAAGCCTTACGTTTTCCGTAGAAATTATCAATCTAGACTAATTTGAAACAGTTCATCATTCGTATGAAATTGAAAGTAACTCCTCGTGGCATCTCTAGCCCACCTCCTCCGGATGAGACTCTTTCCACTTTTTTTAATGCTTTTTCGGTATCGCTTTTATTAACGAAGGCTGGATACACCCACTTCCTATCGGGCCACTTATCTCGTTTGTAATTGCGCAATAAAATTATAATATTCTCGCCGTAATGACGGTGACGGTCACATTTTCTAATTGCTTCTGAACTGGTTAATTTCACCATTAAATCAAACAAAAAGAGGCACAGGAACTTTAAACGCCAACGTACGTTTTGTGATATTAATTGCAAGGAAAAAAACAATATTTCCCAAACTAGATCTTATAAAACTTTTTTCTATAAAGAGACGAACATTTCTAAGTCCAAAACGAAAGTTATACAAATTAAAAAAAGTGTGTCAATTATTAAAACTCAATAAAGATGTTTATAAATGCAACAAATATGTATCAGAAAATCGATTAAACATTGAACATATTGCACAAAATAATAAATTATTACTAATCTATCTGATTAAAAAAAAAATCAAGCGCTAATCTCAGTATAATGCAAATTACTTCCCACTCGAATCAACTGAATGAGTGATGATTCTACGAAGTATTCTTCCTTTTATTAAAATCGTTATATAACACATCAAAAAATTACCCAACTTCGTATCACGATGAGTTGCACAAAAATACGATTTTTTTGTTGCTCCTCGGGCGAAGACAGCTCTTTGTCTCGGGACGGGGATGTGTTGAAACGAATTCTTTTTGCGGCTCGTCAACACCTGATGGGAACTTTTCTGGCTTACCTGAAACAATGACGAAAAAACAAATTAAGACGCGCCGGCGTTAATTAATGTGGGAGAAAACACCGTGAATGGTTTTGTTAAAATGTACATGCCCACTTTATTGTTGCCTTTTTTTATTAATATTCTTCTTGGTGTGTGATTGCGACTTGCGATGGTTTCGATTGAGTTTTTAATTTCGCGAACAATGGGTGTTAATTGGATGATTGATTGATTGTTGCGTAAGGATAAGTGTTTTGTTTGTTCAGTTTTTTTATTATTGAATTAATTCAGTATAATTCAAAAAAATTAAAACACTTTGTTGAAACAAACCACGGGTTAAGTGAGAAATTAATTTAATATATTTGTTATTGAATATTGAATTGAGTGTATTATTAGCTAATTTTTTTAAACAACAATTAATACTAATAAAATTGGAACGGATATTCGTTAACAGCTTTATATTGGTTTTTAATGTCGTATCAATTAGTATTTTTATCTGCGCATTTTTAGAAGTAAACATTTCATATAAATTTTTACATAAAACTATTGAAAAAGAGCACGTTGTGCTTGAAATGTACATATAGTTATAAAAATAAAAAAGTGAAGAAAGGAATAAAATATTACTACATTATTTCATATAAATGATGTCCCAAATTAACAAATATACAGAAATCTTTATTAACAATCATTTAACATACATTAATTATACATAAGCGTAGTTACAATTTACGATTGTGTGTTAATCTGTCATGGGCTATCGACTGGCGGCCTTTCTGCACTGTCATTTGTTATTTTACTAACATATGGTCAAATTTCGTTCGGTATTTCGAGAATCACAATCCAAGGATCGAGACATCCGAAACGCATCTGTCGTTTGCATGACGCGGCTTTTTATGAATGCCGAACAATAAAATACAACGCACAATTAAAGTTTTCTTCATTCACTTTATTTAAAAAAAATCCCGCAATGATTTTATTTCACGTGTTTACAAATTGAATCTAGTCAACTTTATAATTTCAATTTATAATCCCCATTATTTTATTCATGGTGTGGATAACATCAAGCATAAAACGAACAGGTCATAGCACCCAAACTCGATCGGAAGAGAACCCAATTAACACCTAACAAGCTGCGATCGAACTTCCCACAATTTCTCATGGCATCCCATTGTCGCTAATGGATTCACTTTTGAATCAGAAATAATTCAAGAGAACACTATAAAAAAGAAATAAACAATCGGACACACCTTAATGCCGGAGTTTCGACTAAATCTCATTGCGAAATACTCACCAGGAAGAACCACACGGGCAATTAGTTTTTTAGAAAAATGTTCTAGAACTCAATTAAGATTAATAACTTAATAGTGGATTTATGCACAACACGCACCGATTCACTTCGATTCCATTAGCATATTCTTCATACTGTTGGAGTGCATGGCGTTTCAGGTATGTCGATGAAGAATCTGTGGGTCGCGCTGTGGATTAGGATTGATAATGTTTGTGTTGGTTATTGTTGAAATGTGGGTGAGTATGAGTGTAATACGGTGATGCAATTATAATATATAAAGTGGACTTAAATCAAAATTCAAGCGCCCTGGTACTTTTAAGGACCGTGGGTGAGTCGTACCCTCGGACTGATAAGAAAATTCAGATCTAATGTAGAGTTTCGCGTACCAAGAATTACGTGTATATTTGTAAATAAAGTGTACGACCTTATGGAACAACCACACAGACCATTGCCATGCACGCTCAAATAAATATGTTACATTAAATTTCACCAAATAGATATAACGTAACGAAATACATTTATTTTAAACTCAAAAATTATGATAAATTAGATGAATATAAAAGAAAATCTTATTAATGATGGTTATCTTTTTCACATGATATGACTAAACATTTAATGTACACATCAGATTTACCGACTAGCTAAAACATCCACATGTGTTAATAAGGAAATTATTTTTTATGAAAGAAAATTATCCATTTCGCTCATTAAACATTCAGTCAGTCCATCTAAACCGCACCAACAATTTGACCCGAACATCGCAATCCTATTTAAATTTACAAGTCGAGAATGAGTCGGAGGTTTACACGTCCAGAGGATGATGTTATCCAGCGTGCTTGCTCAACCGTTTAATAAACACACGAATTTATTTTATTCAGCCGGTGATTACCCCCTGCCGTTTATTGCATTTTGAGCTACTGCTGCCGACTAATGGTAGGCAATTATCATTCGGAATATATTAATAGTGCGTGTGGTTCGACTCGAGAGCTCCCGCTTTAGACCAGCCTGACATGGCATGGCAATTACCGCGTTACCACAGAATTTTCGTAAAGATTACTTTTGGGGCGTAATTACACGAGCACGGATTGATATTCGATATGGAAATTAATTTAAATCGATGAAAATACCACCGATTATTAATCTATTAAGTGAATTGGTTATGGTTTTGAGGTATTCAGTGATGAAATTGTAGACGTGCTTACGAAAATGTTCGTTTTGAAAATTATTGACTTAATTCAAAGTAATATGTTTTAAATTTTATGAATTACTATAATCATATAACTGTTATAATTTATCTGACCGTTGGGATTCCTTACTTTGTAAGAAAACGGTGGTTCAATCAACCTACACTAAACATAAATGGCCATGCAATCCACAAAATAATTTATAATCGAAACCGTAATCATTAACAGATGGAATGCTCTAAAATGTGCGGTTAATGCCTCACGCTTGCTTTTTTTAAGATCACCGACTAATTGGAACTAGTATTTGGAATGTGTGAAGAAAACTATTAAGCCGGGAAACGCATTCGATTCTTTTTTGTCGCTCTCCGAAGGTGAAACGCGAACGCATAAAACTGGCATTACGTCGTGGTTTAACGGGCCGTTTTGCGGCATTTCATATCTAAACGGCGGCGATAAAGTGCGAAATGTGTGCCGACTTGTTTGTTACACGCGGAAAACTGCTCGGAACGGGACGGAGGAAGCATGTGGTGCGTTACGATATTGGGAGCAGGAAGGAAGTGCGATCCGCACCTGAAACCTGCTCACCCAGATCCGAAACGGGCACGAAAAGAAGAAAAAGAAGGAAAAAATAAATGGTTCGCGATGGGGGAATGAACAAGTGGTTAACGGTGAACGGGCTAACAGGTAGAGAGAAAACGCGAGGAACGACTAAGCATGTTGGTCTTTTTGGGTCTGGTTTATTGAACGAGCTTGGCCAGCCCCTTTGCGCGATTTACACGGGCGATCGAGACGAATAAAAAAAAATGAATAAAAAGGAAAGACCAAAAAGGAGGAGGAAAAGCTGGAGGAGTTCGAGTTGGAGGTGAGCTGTATCGTGACGAACGTCCAAGTTGGCTGTATCAGATTTTAGGTTTTTTGTGCACCGCCAGCGTGGGCGTGAGGATTCGAAATTGATACAATTATGAAACTCTCCGGGGAGGTTAATGCTCCGATAAATGTTTTTATATAGAGATTGGCCATCATTCATAAACTCAAGGTGTTAAATAAAACACAGTATATCCATTCAACCATATAAATTGAATTAACCAAGTAATTTGTTCATTCTGCAGTTCTAGCAATTGTTTTATATAAATTACTGTAATTCCTAAAAAGTTAATTATACTCTACAAAAAAAATATAGAAAAAAAATGAGGAAAGAAATAACTAAACATTTTAGAAATTTCCCATTAAATTTATTATATATATCAGAAAGGCTACTGGCCAATAGCCATTTATCAAAATAAAAAATTACTACTTATTGTATTATTTTAAACTATTGTACAAATGTATGATAATAAAGATATTTACTACTTTATTATATAGGATTTTCCTGTAATGATCGCAATTCACGACTTGTTTGGCGACCATCCTCCTTGAACAGTACTTTGAGAGACTCTTCGTCGATTTCAGAAGGTCAGGTGACGTCGAAGTCAAAGTCGCCATTATTAAACTTTTCAAATTATTTTTATGCTGTAAATTCACCAATGACACATTTCCCATATATGTCGTAAATGTTACGAGCTGCTTCGGCAGCTTTTTGACCGCGATCAAAAGCAAAGAAGAGCAGGTGCCGAAAATACTGATTTTACGCGATGGATTTTGCATTTTAAGTCTTAAAAATAATAATAAAAAAACAATAACAAAAAAAAGATTATGACAAATTTGTAGACGTCTATCGAATATGTACCCTTATCTAAACAGCAAATAAATTGTAAAATAAAATGTTAAAACACTAGGAATTCAATAGAATTTCACTCATCGAATAATTATTCGATTTTAACTTTCCAGAATAACTAAAACTTTAAACGTGACCATTTTAAAAACTTGAATACGAAACGTTTAAGCCGGTGAACTTCGGTGCAGGAAGCACTAACTTGATGAACACACTCGGCGGTTTTGTTCGAGGGCGCTTGATACTTAATGCAAGTTTATTCCGCGAGGATAGTTCGCCCGCGGGAAGTTTTATTTAAACGCGGTTATTTCAAAACATTCCGCCGGGGTGTCGAGTGAGAGGGAATAAATTTAATAAGGAGCAATCGGCGCGATTCCCGTGAGGGCGCAGGGAAGCGCAAACCGTAACGGGAAGCTAAAAACGGGCGGATAATTGCAATTTCGCAATCGTAACAAGATCACCCGGGCTTTGAGGATTCGCCCGGAGGAGGGATATAAAAGTGGCCACTCGTGGAGTGAACCGAAAGAAGCTAGCCGGGACTCTCAAGCGACGATTAGAATTGTGTGTTTCTGCACGGCTTGGTCTATTATACGCATATCTTCCCACACACATAGGAGGTTGTAAATAATGTAAATTTAATTAAATAAGGGATCTTTCGCGCATGGTGAATAATGCATGCGCGAGGAGCACGTATTTTGAGTTCGTAATTAGGCGTTGCTTGATATACCGTTTTGCAAAATTGATGCATGTGGAATCTCCTGCAGTTACGAGCGTATTATGATAATTATAAAATGCATCATTAAAATGCGGCTAAGAGAAGTATCGATCAAGCTCCCACTTCGCTACAAAATATTCCAGTAATTGCTATACTTTAACTAATTAAACTTCTCCTGTCTTATATTTTTGTTTTGTTTATTCCACATTTATTTTCATTGGATGATTAATACCTAACAAACCTGAGCTGAACTGAACTGGATGGGGAGATTAATATTATGAAGAATGTTACCCTGTTTAAATAGCAAATATTTCGCAAAAACGAATAAAACGAATGTTAAATCGATCGGCTGCACATTCCAGGTGAGATTGGAATTTAATTAATCCCTTTAAATTTAACTGGATAAGTTGATGAATTAATTTGTAACGATATATTATTATATCTTCATTTAAAGCAACTAAGAGATTAAATGCATGCAGGCATACTCTATCCAATCAATAACAAATATCTACGAGTAACTCAATCAAAATTAATTAATCATTACAAAATAATCCTACGTGGGAAAATTATTTGTTATTCAGGGAATGTTTGTTTTTTGTATATGGTATATCACAACAACAATTTAAGCATTTAAGGTGAAGCATTTTTCAATTAATTCATTACAATTGTAAATAATATGGATAAGATTTGGAACTCTCTTATAACTTTCGCACTTACTGCTGTTGCATATCAGTAAAATATTGCATCATGCAACAATTTTTTTATTTGATCCGAGAAAAATTCAATGTAAAAAATATAAAACAAGTATATTTAATATAAGGTCATCTGCAGACGCGTGTTTCGGGATCTATCCCTCGTCAGTACAGCTATGCCTTACATAATTTAAAGATGTTAAAATAAATTAATTTAATTAAATCTATTTATTTAGATTATCTTGAATGGCATTATGTAAAAATTAAATTAGCTTCTCCACTCGTTTACAGTACGGGATTCATGTAATATTTTGTATTATATTGCCGATTTATTTATTGATTGAAATATTTAAATGAAAATACTTATAAAAGAAAGCAATATATTCGACTGATACTAGTCATTAAGAAAGAAAACGTAATGCATATCAAATAATAAATTCCCATAAACGCGTATTTCAATTTCGCAGAGTACACGGCTACTTGAAAATTATTATACCTCCCATTCCCCCCTTCGGCGTTTGTAATAAGTATAATGGACACAAAAGCACAACGTGCAGCAAGCGCAATCCCCACCCGTATTCCGTTATATACATTGTTGAAAATTGTTAACAACCGTAATAACGCGTAATAAACATCGGGGATATTCGAAAAGTAAAACGAAAATAATAAAAAACGAGAGGAGTCGCGATCGGAAAAGATTTTATTATACATCCATCCATTCGCCTCACCTCCATAATCTGCATCCATCAATCAATTTTCCCACACGTATCATTAACGATTGGCTTCGTTTAAATAACGAAGATGCTTGCTCTTCGGTTGTGTTACGTCATTTATTGATTATATTCGGTTGTGCTATGGGTGTGTAATTTAATGATTATTATGTATTTAAATTTAGTTATATGTAATAGTTTTAATGGGTTCAAAAATACTGTTATACACCAACGGTTTATGGGGTAAAAATGATGAAAAGCAGTTTATTTTCTATATGCATGATTTTACTTTGTTTTATTCAGTAGGAAAAGTAATATTTTTTTATAAAGTGTATAGTATACAAAAATTGAAATACTTAATTATACGTATGCCGAAGTATTTTAAAATGCTACATCAAGTATTAAATTTGAAAGCTATTTAAGAACAGAGAAAACACATTTCATCAAAACCTAAAAAAACCTAATTATTTTTAAATTCTTTTTATTTAATTTATTTAAATGTGACCAAGTGAATAAATCCTTTCTCTATTAATATCGTTTCATAATTTCATTAGCCAAGACGGGCATTAAACGGCCCCATTTAATTAAATCCTCATGCAAACCAACATATAGTATTTGTTGACAGTGATTCTCGTGTAATAACAAACGCCAGTATATAAATTAACATCGCGACGTCCCGCGCGCACGTTTATTTATGCAAATGCGAAACGGCAGACCGTTGATTGCAATTCGGAACCGGGGAAGGTTCCCGATCGCAGCCGTCCGATAATGCGGGACCATTCCTTTCTGATTCCCGTTGCCTTCCCGAAGAAAGGTCCCCGCCATTTATCGCACCCCGGCCGTCGCGACGCCCAAACCGAGCAAATTGAGTGTATCGAATCGCGCGCGCTTTTTACGCCTTTATTGGATTTCCGACGTCCATTGACATTCTCGATCAACGCTTTCAAAGGCCGCGTTTCATTCGTGTATGTGGAGCTTCGCATCGATTTTTATTTATTTGCATGAATATCATGTATTTCCGTTTGAAATAATTCGTGTCAATGTTATTATATTTCAAACCATGTATTTATATATATAAAAAAACAGCCAAGGTTCGATTTCAATTTATATAAAATTGGATCACACAACCTGCGCTTTGTTGTTGTTACAAATTCAACTCAAACAAATTAACCAAAGTATTTATGTATGAAAAAAAACTAAAAATTAAACATTTTTTTCTTAAATTTTTCTTCACCGTTCCTTTTCTACAATATTTACCATTATGACATTCACAAGCCTGATTCCACATATTTTTAAACCTTATCAATACACTCATTTGTTTGCTGGCAATACTACTCTTATTTCCCATGTTACCTTCCTTCATATAGCTCAATAATCTCTCAGAAAAGCTTTTAGTTTCGTCCAAGTCTGGTGTTACAAATGGCGGATCAAAATAAATCCTTCAAAGTCCGGGCTCCACAAATTTATGTATAAAAAAAACTAAAAAGAAAACAATATTTTTCTTAAATTAAATAAAATGAAACAAAGATAATTCATACATTTGCAATTATATAAAATACAAATAGAAAAGAGTATTCATTCACTTGGTCATAGTTATTTAAATATATTAAATACAATGAAATTAAAGCAGGAAAAGTTCTGTCAATGATCAATAAAAATCGATCAATCCAACTGCAAAAAAAGTACCTACACTGTAAGTTTTACAAACATCTACCATTGCAATTCGCAGAAGTACTGCTATGCAACAAACAAATATCTATTGTGTAATTCAATTTCCGGCGGGGTAAATGCTCGGGAAGTAATTGTTTCAATAGATGTTTGTAAAACTTACAATGTAAGTATTTTTTGCTGTTGGAAAATTGGATTGATTGAATTTAATTTTTCCTTGTTTAATTTTATTGTTATATTCTTCTTATTAAATATTGTAATTTATAATAATGAAACACATTTACTTTGTATAATTGAAACTGACTATAAATTGATAAAATTTTGCTCAAGACAAAAATGCCTAAGTATGAGAGACATCAATGTAAATTTATCGTATACCTTTAGTTGCGCACAATATAATTTATTATTATTATACCATATTTGACAAGGAATATTCATCTTGAGATTTAAACATGACAACATAACAGGCTTTAACTGATATAAACAGGATACATCGACGGCGAGTTACAAGTCGCAGCCATTTACTCTTTTACACGTAATATCCCCACAATGCTCACGTCCGAGCCGCTATTAAACCATCCATAATCCCAGCAACAAGAAAACCAAATTATCAATTGACACGCATTCAGCAAATCACACATCATAAATAACGGCCGTTTATCTGCCGAGCGGCGAAACGCCGTGCCTAATCTTAAATTTAAATCGCCCACAGCGCCACCGCGACGATTATTATTGTTGCGAATTCCGATTTAATAATACTATTATTTTTCTTGCAAACACTAGGTATTTTATGGTTATATTTATTTTAAGTATTTATTACATATTGCGTTCTTATAACCATAAACGTAATATAAATGTTATTTTTTTATATTGAAAGGTTTTTTTTTTTATTTAGGTCACTTTTGGATTGCATATTTTTTTAATTTAATATATAATAAATGTGAACTACCAATATTTAAATATTAAAACCATTAGTTATATTAAAGTTGCAAATTATTTCTCTTGGGGAAATTTTCAGATCTTATTGCAAGCGCTAATTTTCAATTCGATGAACACGTTGCATAATTCTTCTTATAGATTTTCAAAATTGAAATTAAAAAAAAAGAATGGGATCCATAATAAAAGTGCGGATTATTCAACACGCCGTAAATAACGTGGGATAACGAAGAGGACGGACGGACCGATCTGTGTATAATTGCGAGTTATGATGTTATCAAGTGTATTGATTTATATTGTAGGTCAACAGCATATTTCTGATTTACTGGATTTATTGAAATGGGGATGTAAAGGGTTGACGGTTTGATGTGATAGATTGTGTTGTTGAATTTAAACAGCATGGAATAAGCGAATAAACAATGTAATAATCAACCGAGTATTGCGCCCCTAAATTCATTTATTAATTAATGCTAACAACTAATATAAATATTATATTAATCTCACTCGTATTACCAAATACGCGAAATAATGAAAAGTTATCGGCATTTATAATTAACGTGAATGTTGGATCAAATATTAATAATATACCGGATAAACCATTTAACCTGACAAATCAAAATAACTCGAGTTTTACAAACATAAATTGAAACAACTACTTCCTGAGCATTTACCCCGCCGGACATTGGACTACACAATAGATATTTGTTTGTTGCATAGCAGTACTACTGCGAATTGTAATGGTAGATGTTTGTAAAACTTACAGTGTAAGTAATTTTTGCAGTTGGATTGATCGAATTTTATTGATCATTGACAGAAATTTTCCTTGTTTAATTTCATTGTAATTTAAATAACTGCAAATGTGTGAATGATCTTTGTTTCATTTTATTTAATTTAATATTATTTATTGTTAAAGAAAAACAAAAACTCGTTGTTCAATGTAGAAAATCACTACAAAACCCTACAAAGAATTGTAAAACAAAACACGAAGCGGGCTTAAAATTGCCGACATAGTTTTTTTTTTCTTCTTTATTTATTCACCCTTGTAATGAACAGCACCCCCTGCGTTCGCAGGCGCTCAGACTAAATTTCGCCACTTTAACATCGCCACCCTTTTGATGCACACCCCCCAACAAAGACATTATACAAACCATAAATAAAGGTCACCGGCAAAAACACCACCCTAATTTGCAAGTTAATGATAAATCGCGGTTTCCTGTTTATCTTACAAATAAACACACCCGCCCCTCGCCCTCCATTAATAAATACACTCATAAAATTCGCAAAATCCAATTTGAATTACAACTAAATTCCCAGCCCGTTTCTCTTTTTATATTCCTCCTAAAAGCCGTTTATTCCAGTTACATCATCCATTATGCATCGTTTACAAAAAGAGTACGTAACATATGCTCCTTATTTTGTCACCGCGCGCGAAACTAATGGATCTAGATCTGTGCCAGTAGATCCCAGCGACAAGATATTTATGGCCGTTTTAATGGTCGCCATTGTATTTGTATTTCGCATGTAAATGTCCGAATTTCGTCGGTTTTAGGAAACGAAAATGCGTTTAGGATCTGAACATCTGTACATAACTGTTGAGTTTTATAAATGTTGCTCGTTTCGTTTTGTTTGTTCTTCCGCTGTGTGTGGTATTACTGTAATTATTCTGTTCGGATTTTGCTTGGGATTGTTCAAGTAATGGTTATTGGTCTTTTATTTCGTGGGAAGTGAAAATAATTGGGAGTTATTGTAGAATTGTGGGGGTATTTTTAACGGTGCTTTATCGGTACTGTTTGATTTATGCAAATTATTTTGAAGGAAATACGTTCGTTCGTCGTAATTTATAAAAAAAAAATTAAAATATATTTGCAAAATAAAATCAAGTAATTTATATTTCACTCCATCTCATGAAGCGAATGGGTGGCGAAACAATTATTATATTACACTATAATACCTAGATTCTACGTGTTTCTTTTTCTCATGTTTTTTTTGTATATAATTTTATCTCAAATGTATAACCACTTTTAATTGTTTGTTATTGTATTATTCTAAGCAACTAATTAGATTTATTTATTATTTCTGATGTGGATATTTTAGCATTTTTTATTTGTAATTCTCTTTATTAGATATGAATATTTGGTGAATGCGCCCGACTTAATATAATTAAAGTGTATTAAATTATGAATTTTTCAGTTTATATCAAACGCGTTTTATTAAACAGTATAACACTACCTAAAATTACTTAAATTAACTATCATTTTTATGTTAAGGGAAAAAAAACTAATTATAAAAATTATTATTCGGGGGCTATTCTGTAAGGGAAATGTTAAATTTAACGTGTACGTTATTTTGTATCATGACAATCTAAACTATATTTTAAATATATATATACATACAATGTGAATTTATTTAATAATGTTGACGTTAAATTTAACATTTGCCTTGCGGAATAGCCTCGTATATCGTAAATAATTAAAATAATAAATAACGTTCTTATAAACAGGACAAGTTCGCCTTCGTTCAGTGGACGAAACAATGATTCTCGGTCGACGTTGGACTCTTCGAAACGCTCCATGTCTTGCAATGTGGGACAGGCATTATCCTGTAAGAAAATTTATTCCTCCAGCTCTTGGATGAAGAAAGGATATGAGGTTATCCGGTTGGAAAATCGCGTCCTCTAGCTGCTGGATGAAGGAAGGATATGAGGAATCCTGTTGGAGAATCGCGTCCTTCAGCTGCTGGTTGAAGAAGGAATATAGGGTATCCTGTTGAGAAATTGCGTCCTCCAGCTGCTGGATGAAGAAAGGATATGAGGTAATCTTGTTAGGAAATCGCGTCCTCCAGCTCTTAGATGAAGAAAGGATATGAGGTTATCCTTTTGGAAAATCGCATCCTCCAGCTTCTGGATGGAGGAACGACATGAGGTTATCCTGTTTGAAAATCGCGTCCTCCAGTTCCTGGATGAAGGAAGAATACGAGGTTCTACCACTTCATAAACATATCAGTCGGCATTCATACTGCCTCAACTTAAACCTGCCTCCATGAACAATAGTACCACACACCATGACCCCCACTGTGTGGTGCACATGTCGCTCAACAAAAAACTGCACATGACGACGTTCTTATGACCCTGTTTGTAATTAAAAAAATATCTATACTAGCTAGCTGAATCATGATTGTTGGTACTAATGCACTGGTGGGAGGAGGATCTTTATATTTTTGTTTCGCGAAATAGATAATTTTGTGAGGAGGAGTTTTCTAAAGGTTAGATTAATAATGTTAAGTTAATTAGTTGATGAATAATTAAATGGTTTTATTATGGATCATGAAAATCCAATATTTGTCAACGTGAATGTTGTTTTTAACAAAAAACAAATATGTCTGATAAAATCAATTTAAAATACTGCAATAATCGTTCATCATCAATAATTGAAATATTTCCAATTTCAACTTGAATTATTGGAATATACAACTATTTTTCGAATTCATCGAATAAATTAAACATTTATTAAGAAGATATGTTGAAAGAAATAAAAACTCTATTCCCAAATCGCTAGAATAAAATAATTACTGTATAAATAATATAAGTTATGAACAACATTTTTTTTAAGATTATGTGCATTGATTCAGAAAAGGTTCTTCAACCGCAGTTATGCCTAATTGAAAAGTAACCGAGCCTCGATGTCCGACCGACGTAATACGGGCCCTGCGGAGAGCGAATCGTGAACCATTGGACCGCAGTGGACCGCCGGGCGTCCAGATAGAGACACGTTCCACCACGCAGCAAAGTATATTCCGCAATTTGCGCATAATGCGAGCGATCGAGTTGTTGCGAGTTACGAATCGACCCACCATCGGATAGGGCTCTTGGTATAAATCACTTTTCCCGATATTCACGATATCGTTTCGCACACACTAAATAACGACCGGTAAAGACCCCCAGAGCCAATCAGGCCGGCGCGGTCGCCTTCGCTTCCTTCCCGATTGTTCTGGCCGTTCTTTCTACGTGTGTGGCAAGGGTTAACACACCTTGGGGCGCAATTCGATCCTCCTTTCCGTCTTGC
This sequence comes from Philonthus spinipes, assembly GCA_963082785.1. Classification (NCBI taxonomy): domain Eukaryota; kingdom Metazoa; phylum Arthropoda; class Insecta; order Coleoptera; family Staphylinidae; genus Philonthus; species Philonthus spinipes. Next base: position 20,804,977 of record OY720318.1, read on the forward strand.
GATACCTCCCCTGGTACATATTATGCACTGGCGAAGAAAAAGTTTCTTAGATAACATCGGGCTTTATGTATTAATTTATACCAAGCTGTTTCTATTATACACATAGAACTAAGAAAAAAAACAACAAAAATACTTAAATAAAATTCAAAACATTTTTTTTTATAAAATCCACTATAACAATTGCATAAAGCATATTTTTAAAAAATATAATAATAAAGATGAAATTGTATTTTTTACATACATACAGTTTTATTAGTTTTATTAGTTGTTCCATTTCGCAATCCACTACTCACCATCAGCAGAGCTAACAAGATGAAACAATTTAACACAAATATATATTCTGAAGAGAAGTGGCTATCGACTGGAGGTCTTTCCGCCTATCTTTGTCTAAATCCTCACGTTGATGTAATTGTCTTCATTTATATTGTGTCTATTAATTCTATTTTTTTGTGACTCATTACTTCTTAAGCGTAATGGTATTGTTAGTTAATAATTATCATAAAAAATAAGTAGCATGTAAATCAAATAAAAAAGTTTTTTTATTGCATAATAACATGATTAACAACAATATATATATATATATATATATCTTTATTCAGACAATAACTTTATATAATATACAGTTATATAGTACAATTATAAGTTTGTATGAAGGTGTTCGTCCTGAGCTATGGACCTGTGGTCTTTCTGCCATGATTAACTTAATATTTAAAATCTGCATTTTTGGTTTTCTATTACAAATTTCATTTGAAAATTATAATGTTTCATTTAACATACAAAAACTGAATTTTTTGTTCGAATATTAATTTAATTTTAATAACTGAAACACTTTTTTACTATGTTTGTATAACTCGGATAGTTAGAGAATATTAATTCGTTCAGATTTTAAAAATAAAATTTAAAAAATCTGCACATTGAGGAAACAATGCATTAATCTTTAAGACACGAGGGCTTTCTTCTTTTACAGGAAGTTGTTGGAGGCGAAATGTAAAATATTCCCGAGCTTGCTAATTAAAGTGTGTAATATAGGGGGTTGCCGGTGATTGGCTTTTTTGAGTGAAGGCCGTCAATCACACGAGAAATTGTACGATGAGACTCCGTTGCACCGGGTTCTCTATCATACCAAGGACACGTGGAGCTCGCGATACTCTCCACACTCTGGGCCGGTGCTCCTCAGGTTCACCGACCCACGGACCATGTGTAACGTCTTCCAATTTCCTCAGAAATGAGATCGGAAGGTACGGGTGTCCAAATGGTAGCCGCTGGTCCGGGGCCGAAAACACTTTTGCTTTTCACATCCCCCTCCCGCAAGCGAGCGTGTTAAAAATGAATAAACAATAAAAACAGGATCTAGGATCGCGAAGAGCCAATGATAGGCTCCGCGAGTTATAAATATGTGACGTTCCACCTGCTGTACTCGAGTAGTGGTAAGGCCCCACCACCACCGGGTGTTCTTGCAGAGTTGAGGCAGGAAAAGAAGCAGTTCGTCGCTCGCCAAAGCATTTCAATCGTGGTTGTGACCGTGAACGCACCGCAAAAGACAAGGCCAAGGACAGCGCCAGTGTCAGTGTCAAAGTCGCCTTACACGGAAACATCAGGTAGGTGCAATGATCTGCGACCAACATCAAACATCCATTCAACATTACTGGATGGCTGGAAATTCTAACTAAAAAAAATGTAAAAAAATAAATTAAACCGTGCCCCGTGTTACGCACTCGAGATATCAAGTGATAACGTCTTGAAACCAGTTTACTGTTACACTCATCTTCCTCTGCTTCTTCGCATATGGCATGAGAGACCGCGGAAACTCTTCTTATTTTTCCCGCATCTTCTCGTATAGCGCAATCGATCATTTCCCTCGCATTATTTAGCAGTGACCAACCCCGGGCCGAGAAGAAGGCAAAAGGGCAAAGAAAGCTAGACAAGTGCGCGATCCCATAAGCTCGTGGTGTGCCCATAAATCACCTCATCATTACCGCAATCTAATCCCGACCCCAGTCACCCCAAAACGACCAAAACGGCTCCGCGCGCGTAAACATCTCCTATCTTACGAGAGTGTTACGGGATACGAGTAGAGGAGTCCTTTGCTCGCGTGAGGATCTCGTCAACGGTAAGGGATACTGTTTCAGTTAAATGCCACAACCATCAGTAAGATTATTAAAATCTAATAAATAATTATTTCACAATAATTTATTTAAATTAAAGTGCAAAAATTATTTCCCATAAAATATTAAATAATTTTAAAGAAAATTATTCTCAAAATTTTTAAATAATTCCATCTAAATTTTCTGTGAAAATAAAAGTAAGTAGAAAAAAATTATTGAATGTTTCACTTTTACTTTAGCAAACATTTATTCTAATTTTACATTTTCTGTTGAATTAAATTCAATTTCAGTAAAATATGTATACTTAAACATGATTAATTCTAAAAAAAACGACTAACGTAAAAATAAAATTAAATTAATATTGTTTTGCAGAATTAATAAGAATTAAATAAATATATTTTTCTGAATTCCCATTTATTTCAACGGAAAATATATAAGTACAATTCAAATTTAATTCAACTGAAAATGAATAAGTACAATTTGGATAAATTAAATAAGTCCAAAATATTAAAGAAACGATGGCAGAAAGACCACTGGTCGATAGCCCAGACAAACTAACACCTATATATATTGTAGTTAATTATATTAAATTCTTTTGAATTGTTTGTATAGTCTGAATAAAGATATGTGTATACATATATATAAGTAAAATAATAAAAATTATTTTTATTTTGTTATAAAAATAAAATAATTAATATATATATATATATATATATATAAATCTTTATTGGTAGATTATTTTTAACAAAGTAATAATAATAAATAAATACAATAAATAACTAACATAAAAATAAATTCTTCTGCCAATTGGCTGTCGACCGTTGGTCTTTTGTAGGCGTCTGTCCTTGTCAATTGCTGTGTCAAAAAGGTTTTGATCGCTAATGTCGTCCATTATCTTATGAAATAATAATTAATATTTGTATAGATAATTAAAAGGGCCAAGTAGTACATTTTATTTATTTTTAATAGTACTTATAATAATTATTTGATTATTTTTATATAAATGTAAAAACGGATTATATTCAAATTGTTCAGATAATTGTTATAAAAAACAGAACAGATGAGGTTCGAAAAACTGAAAGGGCCATCACTAGTTATCCATACGCTAGATGAATGCTGGCTGAATATTTAATTAAAAAAATATCTATACATTTAGTATAATATTAAAAACCAAGACAATATATATTTTTGAATCCTATTTTATTTCATAATATACAATTCTACATTTTCCACCTCAATAAAATTTACTGTTGCATATTATACAATTAAATAATTGCTATTCCTATCTCTGCAATTTTATAGATTAGATATTTCACATGTTTTATATTCTAATCAATAAAATAATAGAGAAAAAAATATTTTATTTTATTGAGGAATATACTTTTTAAGTTTAATTTTATATAATCAGCAACAAAAAAACACATTTTTAATTAATAATTTATAATTTAGAAAAAAAAAATATATTGCATGTCTAATAAAAAAATGTTTAATTGATATTTTTTTATTAGAAGAATTGATATATATTTTTTTTACTAAATTATAAATTATTAATTAAAAAATGTGTTTTTTTGCTGATTATATTTAAACTTAAACATTTTTTTTATTAAAATGAAAAGTAAAGTAAGGATAGAAACATTTTTTTTTTAATTTTATCAAACACACTTCACATAACTCGTTTAGTAAAATTGTCATAATTACTTTTATAATTTATAAAAATAAAAAAATATCACTGCAATATCTGTAATCTGAGATAATTATTATAAATTAAAGGAAATTAACATGTTTTGTTTAATTTTACAAAGAGCTTTTTACAATTAAAAGTACGTTCTTCAGATCCTTTCTAATTTTAATTTAAATTATTTTTTAAATTTATATTTATAATTTAAAAAATAATTTATATTTTTTTTATTATTTTTCAAATTAATAAAAAATCAATTAAATAAAACCCTTTAAAATGTGTTTGTATAACACTAGATTAATTTAGTGCTATATAAATTATATGTAATAAATATAACAATTTATGATTAATGCTACTAGTATTAATTAATAAAGTAATGAAATAAATATCAACATTTTATTTGTTTCGTGTAAAATACTTTCCACAGTTACGCACATCAATATTAATATGTTTTGCTTCATACACGGAAATCTTCATTATAATTTAATCGGAACTATTTGCATATTCAATCTATTAAAGATGTAGGCTATCCGAAGTACATGGTAATCCGACAAATGTTACGTTTTCCAATGTTAATAAATATTTTATTAAAATGGAAGCCGAGGAGTTATTTAAGAACACTCTCAACTTCGTTTGCTTAACAGAATTATTAATTAAATCCATTCATTTTAAATAATTAATTAAATGAAAAATTAAAATGATTTTCATTTTCCGATGCATATTCTGTACATTTCTAATAGCTACGTACGATTTCTTTAATATTATTGTGTTGTTATAATAAAGAAGAAGATTGTAAATAAATAAATATTTTCATAAATTAAATAAAAAGAATTTCAAATTAATTAATAAATTATTTTCCCTTTACCTACTGTGACTTTATGACTTATGTTACAGTAGCAGAGAAAATAATAATTAATTAATTTCAAATTCTTTTTATTTAATTTATTTAAATAACTGCGATCAAGTGAATAAATCCATTTTTTCCATTATTAAATTATTAAATATTTACATAAGTCAGAAAGACCTACGGTCGATAGCCATTTAACAATTACTTAAATTAGTATGATATTCTTAATCAAATATTGATATGTTCTTGTAAACTATTAAAGATTACAAATATTTATATTTACAGTACATATTGATGGGTTAGTAGTCTGTTAGGCTATCGACCGGAGGTCTTTCTGCCCTGTTAGTTTTATTTAAAATTAAAAAAAAAAAATCATGAAACATATTTTATTGCTGAAGCTCCATTATGAATCATTCTTGTTAAAAGATGGCAAGGGGTTAAGGTTGCACATAAAAACACTTAATTACTAGAACTTTATTAAACATCCTTAAAAGCAATATAATTAAAACCACTTTACAACTTCTTTTGGAGATTAATTTACAATGTTCATAATAGGCGATTAATTAAAAGTAAGCATAAAAAAAACGACTGTGCGATTTTGCAAAAAAAAAATCTAAATTAACAATTACTGACCCCACACTAGGAAACTCATCATCACACAACAACCTGAAGTGAAATTACACCGTGAAATATCCTCCTCTCTTTCTCCCATTTCGAACAAATAATGATATTTTAATGGCGGCGCTGTACCGTTAAATCGCGCAGATTGCCTTTTAAAGTGCGCACATGTGAAAAAAATGTGATAAAAAAAATATAGCGACAATTAAAATGGTCAAAATTCGCGGCCACTTTCTTCGGCAATGACCTCTCCGCGCGGCTGGAAACCGGTCATCGCTAACTAAATGTTTAATGATTCAATGAAAGTGAGTTCACGCTCCCGAGGATGTGTTGTGTAACAACAGACTCGGCTCCGAGCTTCGAGCTTCGGTCCGTGTAATCGGACGGCGCAAAGGAACCGAGTGAAAGAGATTGTTGTGGTGGAAAGGAGAGGGAAAACTATGAATGAAGAGAGTTTCCCCGTAAAAATATATGCAAATAGTAGAATGTGTTAGATTAAATTCTCTGGGGATGGCCAATTGGGTTTTTAGATTGTTGATTAATTATTTGTTAACAATTAATAACGGTATTATATTTTTTTAGTTTAAACAATTTCCATGATCGGATGTTTTTCGTTGTTTTGGGCCCCATTTGAAGATTAAAAACAAAAAAAATGTACATCAATTAAAGAAAATTATTTTTAAAAATATTCCAAAACAAGGAAAAGTTTCCAATAATTGAAATTGATAATTTTCACTCATAACGATGATCTAATAATACATTTTTTTGTTAATAGCGAAATTGAATTTTATTTTAAATAACACAGGAAATTTATTTTTATAAAATATTTTTTATTGTATCACACATTTTGCAATATCATAAAATTAGTAATCCAAAACGAAAAATCAAGTAATTGTATTTGTCGCACGGTTTGGCATTTATTATTATCATTATAAAATTCTCCGTTTCCGGATGCCGTTGCAGACTTGAAGTTTTAATGAGTGTTTTCGGCATAATCAAATCTCTTAACGTCCGTTCACGGGGCGGGCGCTAATGGGAAAATTCCCTAATAGAATTAATAATAAGGTTATAAGCCTTCGGATTTGACCTTATAGGGTTATAAGCCCCTGATTAAAGTTTTAAACTTCAAAGTGCGAGCGCTCCGCTCGAAATTTACATCTCTGCCAGGATTTCCGACCCTTCAAGCAAAAAAAATGAAAATTGAAAAATATGATTCAATCACAAGTGAAAGTCCATTGATTTTAATCAATGTTACTAAAATATGTTATATGATTAAATTTAAAATTAACTCAAACTAAAAACAAGCTTAATCCTTAATAATGGCAACAAGTCGAAACTAGTCCGATAAACAAAAAATACAGTGAAAATTAAAAAAAAAATTAAAAACAAGCAAATTAAAATTATACAAACTGAAAGACCTAAGGTTGATGCCATTATAAGTTTATTTTAAATGTATTGTATAATATACTTTACTTTTCAATTTATCAAATTCTAAGACGATGATTTTGATTAACTAAAAGGTATGAAGACTTTATTATTTGGTGTTGACAAGAAAATTATGATTTGCAATAATAATTCATTTTTTTTTAATCGTTCTTTCGCCTAAATTTTCTCTCACTCGCACTCATGGGTTTTAAATGGGCCTACTTCAACGAAAATGCCTCACTTCTGGTTGAATTAATTTTCCGCATGCTTCCATTTAAAGATTGTAATGTATACGTTTTTAATATACGCATGCACAATTGGCTTTCTTTAATTATTTTAACGAATTTTAGCACTAATTATCAATGGAAAAACGAGCTTATTAGTTTATATATACATATATTTTGTTTGTAATTCTCGTGATAAAACATTGAACGAAGCCATTGTACTAATATTAAAATCAAAAGCAAGAGTAAACAAACAAAAAACCAGCCCATAAAATTAAACGCACGTTTAGAATTCCGCGTATTTAATACGAGACTTCATGTCGGAATTCATTCCGCGATTTATTTGAGAGGAAAGTAAAATAATGCAAGTGCATATATTTGCCCATAACAAACGCGCAGGCTGAACGAAAGCTGCCGCTCTCGCATAAATTACTCAATCTCGTAAAGTTGGACAATAAACGAAAGTTGATAGCCGTTGAACCGGGAAGACCTTCTGGAACTTCCAATACGTGTCGGAAATAATAATCGGTGATTATTCATAGCATTGGGAGCGCTCAAACAAAACTCCTTAAATAGTTCGCGTACTCGCTGCTAACGGTTTTCAGGTAATAGTAAAATTTCAACACGAATATGAAATGGACGTTTGTTATTTGTTCCGAGAAAAGGTGAGGCGCAAATACAAAAGAAGACGTTAATTGTTTTTAATAGGTTTCAAGCAATTATTTTTGTTTATAACTGATTTGAATGGGAACTGTTTGTACTGGGAATGCTTCAAAGCTAAGGATTATGATATTACAATTCTTGTTTGAAAATAATTAATCAATGCACATCTCTGCAAAAGAAAATTTTAAGAATACTGTGTTTTAAGAATGCTAAAATGAAAATAATAATATACAAATTGTGAACGAAATGTACATCCAAAATGAAAATAAAAAGTGAAGAAAAGAATAAATCAAATTTTTATTTATTGATATAAAACACTTCACGTAAACTCAAACCAATTTATACTGATTATATTATGATGTAAAGTATATTAAAATTAATAATTTCCACATAATCCGTAACCCAGATCCTCTGATTTTACTTCGCGTAAATTATTTACACACATAAACGAAACACCATTACAAACAAATAATCATTACTATGTCAATCGGTAACTATCCATAACACCGATATTAATAATAACAATAATAACGGTCGCCGTCAATGTGGAGCGTCCGCGTCGAAATATGTATCAATTTAGGTCTGACAAGAATCCCGCCGCTGTTGTGCATTCCTCTCGATACGTTTATAATTAACGTGTCAATCAATTCCACGCAGATGCGACTTTATTGTAATCCCAACAAAGGACGCCCAAGTCGATCAATAAAATAATCCCCATTAAAATCGAATAGTGCGCCAGTTTTAAAACTGCCCGGAATTCGAGTAATTGGCACGGCCGGCTCTGTTTTTATTTGTTTATTGTTGTGTTTCGCGCGTTGTCTTCATTGTGCTTTATTGTTAACAGTCGTGATTGCGTTTGATGGGTGTTAATGGGGTTATCGGAGGAATGTTTTGATTGAAAAATTGGTTTGGCGGTGTGTGTACGTGCCTTCGATGTGGATCGTGTTAGTGGGATATTAGAGAAAGGTTTTTGTAGTTTAAAGATTACTTTTCCAATATATCGTAAACGTACTACGTTCAAAGAAAACGTTTATTTTTTGCTCTTTTCTAAAAGTTTTTTGTTTTAATTATGCCCATTAATCTTGCTTAATACAGAAGACTATTATCAATACAATAGTCTTAACAAAACATTGATAACAATTACAGATATTAATTAACATCAATTCTTCTTCTTCTCAAATCTTAATACCCTTTCAGGTATCTGATTTTAATATCAATTCAAGTAATTTAATTATTACAATTAATTGAATTTATGTTAACATCAGATACCTGAATGGGTATAGTAATTATTTTATATTTACACATTTAACATTTTTTATGTTTTTATGTAATCATAAAAAGTGATGAAATTAAATTGAATAATTTAGGCTTTAACTTGTCGTACTTTAGCATGAAAGTCAAACTTCAGAGCGCAACGAGTGTATTTTTCTATAATTGCTAATTTAATTATATATATAAAGAATCTTTATTGTCAGTACATTATATATATAAATGTGAAAGAAATTAACAATAAATATTATTTAATTGACCGACAATCGGCTATCGGCCAACAGCCTTACTGCCAATAATTTAATTATTAAATTTAATTAATGCAATCGACTTTCAAGTTTTAATCAAAATTTAAAATAATTTGTCTTTCAAAAAAAAAAAGAAAGAAACTGTCACATTTTAATTAAAATCTAAATATATCATAATTATCAACAAATCTTTAACTTCCTCAATTACAGATAGCCGGCATGATTAATCTTTATATCTAATGAGATCAGATTTATCAAATCGATAAAATCCCATAATTAATACATACCTATATAAGAAATTAATATTATTTCCATCTAGCGCATGCCTGAACAACCTTTGATTTGCTGTGATTTGATTTGATTTAAAGACAGCTCTTCAACAGCACCGCTATATCACTTTTAATTATCGAAAGCAACATTATTCAAAGATAAATCGAAACACTTTTTTAAAACAGCACGCTCACAATACACGTGTCAAGCTGAAACGAACAAACACAACAACAACATCAAAAAAAAATAGTTCCTTGAATGGAATCGCCAATCACAATCGTATCAAAACACATCTCCGCGAGATTCCGTGATTTATATCTGGCCGCGGTCGGTACACGTGTATTTATTTATCCGTCCATCAATGGGAGACTCGTTCCATTATAATATGACATAATACCGTAACCTACACTACATGTATGCATATAACCAGTTATTGTTGGGAAATGTTACTATGCGTGTAGAAATAAATGGTTGGAAATGTAACGGTGTTTGTAATGTTTGTTTTGGATTTGGGGCTTGCTCTTTTTTTTTGTTTAGGAATTTAGATAAGGAAATGTTTTTGATATGTTAAATTGTGTTTATTACAAAATGTACAGTTTTTATGATAAGCGTAATAAAGATGTTCGTTTCAGAATAATTTATCTTTTTAAAGCATAAACTGGCTTTTAGGAAACATTTGTAGTGAAATACAAAAATAAACATAATTTGAATGTCATAATAAACGTGTTTACTTTGAAGTAATGAATATGAACTTTCAACAACTACCGGCCACCTCGATTAATAGTTTTAGGAATATTTTTCTCTTTTTTTGAGTTCTATATTATATCGTCTTCATCTTAATATAATAGCCTCGAAATAGGCTAGCTTTGTCGAAACTGGAGGATCCCTTATTTTCGCCATTGTGGTCATACATGGCGAGAATTAGGAATCCTCCTCATCCAATACGAATCGTCGATTGAACTCGGTATGATTTATAGTTTCGGCCTCTTAACAGCAACCTCTTCAATCTGACAATTCTGCAACAAACTTTTTCTACAACCTAGAAGTTGTAGATGTAAACTATAAGTCTAATTTTTTGCTAGAATGGATGTAATTCTATTTAATTCCTCTTTGGAAATTAGTCCATCTGGTGCAGGTTTTAATTGGCTTATCTTAAATTTAGATAACAGAAGGTTTCTCTAGAAACCATGCAGCCTATTGCCATAATATCTACTTCTAAATTTGTTTAGAGTTTTGTCGTGTACCATCTCATTCTGGAATCCTAAAGATTGTTGCTTCAGTGTTCTAGAGTGAAATGGATCATTTTGGGTACTATTTACACAATATCAATAACTATTTTTTTTATCGTTGAGGCTGATAATTGTTGAGAGTTCATAATATATATAGTGTTTCAATATTTATTTATTTATCATTATTATTATCCAACACTTTACAAGATGTTATTATCACGAACCCGATTGTGTATTATTGCTTACACAATCGGGTTCGTAAACTGTTTTCGATTTAATTACACATACATCCCCATTATTCGTTGTAAATTTTCAAATAGAGGAACATTGCAGATGTGTATTTTAATAAAATCATTTTTTTTTAATTTTTTATCACGTTTCATGAAGCCAGTCATTGAAAATTTATGTCGGTATTTTGTAAAGTAAATAAAATTCAGTTTTAATAATAAAACGCACGTACAAATTATTATAAATTCCCCTGATTGTGTTTATTGTATCCATTAACAAAACGAGACGTAAAATTTACAACATTAAACCGCCGAAGCTGCCTTGTTATTTATTTTCCGCGAGTGATTTTATGCACATAAATTTGCAAAAAAAATCAAAACCAATAATTGAACCCGGAATGATAATAAACAACGCGAACGTTAATGTACCTCATTACCCTAAAAACACTACAACAAATATCGGCACGATATTTTAATCACCGGCGCATCGAATTATTAACAACCGCACGACCCGAGTAAAACTCAGCAAGCGCACTTTGAAACACACCGCACTTCGTTACTTGTACCAACAGAAAGCGCGATATATACAAAATCATAAAACCCGCACATAAATATCCTTTACATCCATGTATGAATATATATTATCATTGTTTTGCCTTCTTTAATCATCAGCACGAAGAGTTAATAAAATTAATGGAAGACGAGTAATTACGAACTGAGCCTTGGCGGTAAAGCGAAATAATTTGTTTTATTTTTTCTTTCTCCTGCATGTATGTTTAATACTTCGCCATTTAAAATTAATTACGTTAATTATACAAAGCGGCGAAAAAATTTACAAAGCGCGTCGTTTCAGTGTGTGTGTGCAGCAAGACGTTTATTAAATTTGTACTTAACGAAATGTCACGGTTGTTTTACGGGGGATTAAATTATGTACGTTAATTGTAATGGATTTTCATAACGAATTGTTTGTTTATTTCCAGCATGTTTTCGATTAACAAAACGCGTTGCGTTTTATTTTTATGTAGAATAATAATTCATTAAATAAATTGCAGTTTTATTTTGCAAATCAGCATTTTCAGTTAAAGAAATTCAATTCTGAAAATAAACATATCTTGATATAAAGAAAACATTTAACTTTTTAATACCACTTTTCCACTTCCAATATCCAAGAATAAACATATCTAATTATAAAGCAGTTTTTTCTCGAATAAATAACGTTATAACCATCCTAATAATAAAAAATAATACTATAAGGAAACATATTTCAAAAGAATCAGATCGTTAATTAGCCGCGTCGCGTAATTAACCGAGAACTACAATTTAATCTGAAATGCCCGAGTGCGCGTAAAGGCATTCTTTCTGGTATGCCCAAATTGGGACGATCAAACAACCATAAAGTCCGCGTTAGGCAGGCCTCGGCTAGGTAATAAAAAATTAAAACTGCGTGCCTTTTAATTAACCAAATATTCGGTGGATAATTCGAGATTACACGCGCTTGATAGCCAAATAATTGTCAGGACGCTGCGGCTCCGAGGAGTGCACGTTTCGTGGAAAAGGGCATTTCACTTTTTTCACTTTCACCTCGAAGAATTTTGTAAGGCTATAAAGTGGTCTTAATAAGGATATGTTGAAGGTTGGACGTGTGTGTAATTGCGAAGACCACACAGAGCAAAGTAGGAAATGTTACAATTTTGATATGAAGAAATAAAAGACTCTTAATTTGTTATAGTTCTTTTTAAATTTATAAAAATCCACAAAAAAAAAAAACTAATTAAACTAAACGTGTTAAAGAAGTTGTGAGTCAAATTAAAACTGAAGGAGAGAAAAACAAACACATTATTTTTCTGTTATTTTTTTTTTCTTTTATATTCGAAAGGGATCTGATTTTGTGGAGGCACGTCCGGGCGATGCATCACGAGAACGAAACCTTATTAGGCCCCGGATTTATAGCATTTAATTTTGATCCGCTTAATTAAAGGTAACTTGCAATAATGGGAGCCGAAGCGGAGCCCGAAAGTGAATTAGGGGCCGGCCCTAGCGCGCGTTCCGCCACTTTGCCATTGTCACGGGAAAAGGAACTTATTCGAAAGAATTCGACGGGATGGGAGGAAAGAGGGAAAGTGGGGCGAAATTGCCGATTAAATGGAAACAAATTGGCGGAAATGTAAAAATTGCACGATTTGGAAAATTACTGTTGCGAATTTAAATCCTAATTCGTAATAGTAATACTCGGAGATTTTCTTTTTTTGTGAAACAATCCAAGTGATTTTAATTTTACTTTATTTACCTTTTAATATTCAAAATTTGTCATCAAGTGATACGTCAGAAAGTTATTCAAGATATTTTTTTTTTAATTTATTTAATTAATATATAAAAGTAATATTGTAATAAATAAGAAATGTATTGCGCAATTTTTAAAATATTAATTTAAACATATAAACAGTGACAAACAAAACAAATATCAAAAAATTAATTACTTAAAAATATTTATTTCCAGCGAAAATTATATATTAATTATGTTTTTTTTTTTGTTTGTTTCAGGTGAGCCAATTTCCGAAATAATACGATCTTAACTGGAGGTTTTTACGTAAGTTATTTAAATGAATGAAAACATTGTTCAAAAATCTAGAATACTGAATTGTTCCTTCATCTAAAATTATGTGCGATATTTTTCACGTTTTCACGATTAACCGCATGCAGCATGCAATTAAATTCGATTTTTTTATACTAGGCATGACAATATAGATGGTTGTAATCACTTTACTTCACAGTTTTATTATACACTAAATGTACATTACAACATGAGCTGCACTATTCATAATGAATACTTAGTATCCAAAATGTGCATTTAGTGTATAAGTGAATACAATCGTCTACATTTTTTTCTAACTAATCGGGTTTACGATATACAAGAGATTAAGCACATAATAAAATGAGCTTACAATAATAATTTATATTCAGTGATCTATGTATATGCCACTTAATGGGTTAATTAAACTATTTGTTCTGAACTGTTCTGCATGCCGGGCTACAAAATCTGCGAGGGAACTTTGATGTCGCATCGTGTGCCAATTCTGACTTTTCAATTAATTGTGTATTCCATTTCATGAAATGTAGAAGCATTAAATCATATTTAGTGCAAATCAATTGCACGTTAGCTTTTATCACCGTGCAATTTATTTGTTTTAATTAATAACACATTCTTCACATCGAATAGAATCAACACACAACAACACATCTTTAATCAATGAAAACAGAAAATATAAATCGCACCCATCGAGGACAGATAATCCAATAACATTCCGAACATGCATAGTTTACACATTTCTATCCAGCTGAACACGGCCAGTATTTCATGTTATTGTCATTTCATCAATAGCCTCTCTCTTTCTCTCTCTACGCCCCGTCCGGCGATAACATTCAGCGGTGTAATTGCGACTGCACAAATTATTCCGGCACGTACAAATACACACACACAGCACACAAATAGATATATTTCCCCGGCGCCATCTAGCGACGGATTAATCGAGGTGGGCAGATGGGGCGCACCGGAATCAACAGTTTCATCTCCTCGTGGAATTGCATGAATTTCTGTTGGGATTAAAAAAAAAGGGGGGTGCTTGGTATCGTTTTTGTTGCCATTGTGCGCCGAGGACTATTCTCTAATAGTGAGTGGTTTAGAACAATGGGTATTGGCGATGTTTGTGTATATTTTCTCCGGGGAAAAGATTTTTTTTTAAATACGTTCTATAAATTGGTATTTTCAATCCCTTTCGATATTGCTTTTCTGTTTAAATAAAAAAAATCTAAATACACTTGAACATGATTAGAGTAATAATTATGAAGTATTTTAATTCATACACTTAGTTGTTCGTTTCACTATAAAAAAAAAATAGTTTTGCTTTCAAGAAAAATGATTTCCTCGTTTGAGTTAATTCAGCAAGAAAGACATCAAAACCGATTCTGTTGAACTTATCTGAGTGATTTTTTCGAAGCTGCAAGAATATTTAAATGTAGATTGGACGCGTCCATAAATTGATGCAAGAGTCAGCGTATCTTAGAGAAGTAAACAAATAGAGTTAATCCTCGGGAGCGCAGATGGCCGGATGGTTGATTGCCCGAACGGCTATGATGGATGCCGAAGACGAAGAGGAGAGGACAGAACATGGAAGCACACCCCCGCGTCGCATGACCGGTTATGCAATCGCCGTACACAACACAAGCCCGAGCACAAATATCGTTATCTTAATTAGTTTAGAGCCGGTGGCTTTCGGATTCCTCGGGCTACCAGTTGTACAGTTACCCAACCAGAGTAATTATTGGCGGAGTTGCAGTCTGGTTTTATTCCGTGCGTCCCGCAGAGAACGTGAAGTCGTCACCGTCGCATCCGGGCTACCGTTCGTGTCCTTTAACCCCGGTGCACCACACCACAACAAAACACAGCGCAACAACACATCGAATCCAATCTCCAATCATGTCGGTTTTCAGGCTGTATAAATTGCGGACCGCAGGAATGCCATTATTGATATTTGCATCCGCTGCCGTTTGGTCATTGTTCACCGGACACGATTTCTCTGGGGGAATTTCATTAAGGATTACGGCGGAGGAATTTCCCAGCGTGTCAACCCCAAGCGACCTGGGGATCTCCCACACGCGGGCGCTAACGGACATCGCGCTTTCTTTCATTAGCCGGCGACTCCTTCGCACGCCTTCCGCAGATGCGTATCTAGAAGGAACCCATTGTCTTCCGGATTAATGGGCTTTGCTCAACTCACCTCTGCGGTGCCTAATGAAAGCTTGTAATCAGGAGGAAAATGCTTGACGTGTAGGCGGATTCTCCCAATTAATTGTTGCACAAACATAAATTTATGTCTTATATGACGTTATGATGGAAAGTATATTTAGGGAACACACCCATTTTGAATACGAAGTGATTTATAAACCACAAATTTTACTCGTTAAAATCTTATTTAATCTTTAGGCCACAGATGAAATATTAACCAATAATTTCTCATATCAATTTCTTGTTCGGCTCGAAAAATCTCTAAGTCATATTCGCAGATGACCAAAGATATCCAAAAATTTATAATGTATAATTTTTAATAAGCAAACAACTAGTTATTTAAGCAATTTTCATCCAAAAATATTCTTAAAAGACAAAATCCAAAATGCTTTTTCTTTTTTTTCATAACAAAACAATTCCTAAGAATTAGACTTTTCACAAAAAAAATATTAAAATAACAACAAATATAACATTCTTTTAAAATATGGCAATATTTTGACAAGTTCGCCAGAAATAGATCATAACCCAATTAATTTTTACACACCTCGGAATTTTTGATCGGAATTTCGTTCCTAACTGTCCAAGCCCCATAACAGAATGCAAATGACATTTTGCGGTGGTCCTGCCGATACTCCTCGCTGATTCACACCTGTGATTCACTCGCGCCTCCGCCTCAACCCGAAAGTTCAACTTTGTAATCCCGCTGCGTGAAAACAACTAGGAGTGCCGAAAAGCAAATTTATCGAGTCAAAAACCTGTTGCGTCGATGATCTATCTTATGCTCTTTCAAATAACAATCTACATGCGTATTAACATAACGTTCAAACGGAAGATATGGAATGGTGATAATGTTTGAATGCCGTAAAACGTATTTACATATCGTTAGGCTATTTATAAAACTGATTAAATGGATGTAAAATTTGTAATATGGCCATGGTTTTTTATGGTTTTTAAATGTTTAGTAAATTTTTGTTAATTGATGTTAAAATGGATTTTAAAAAGCAACAGGGCGGTTTGATAAAGTGTTTGGGCAACGAGCTGCAACACCTATGTTTTTTTTTACTACATATTTGTTTTATGTTTTTCTACTATTCTTCAAATACTCTTTGAAAATTCCTGAGTCAATTATTGAAATAGCCATCTTAAGAGCTATGATACAGTTAAATAGAAGAGAGTATTCATTCACTTGATGACATTTATTAAATTAAATAAAAATGATTTGAAAATAATTAAGTAAATTTAATAAGGAATGTTAACAAAAAAATCCAACAATAACACTTTACTCAACATGCGCGACGCATCCGCGTAATTGTATGTGAGAATCTCGCTAATTAAAACCGGCCAGGAAATTGATTCAAGAACCACGAACAATCGCGTATTTCCTCAGCGATGATGATAATGGTGATGACGAGGTGAGAAAGAATCGCGAGCAAACAGCGAGTTCCTGTCGGCAAGACGGGAATTTATTACGGGATTGAGTATCGTACGTATCTTTATTTATCATCAATATCGGCACCATCGGCAATTAATGGTCGCCGGGTGCACTTCCACCGCCATTTGCATGTTTTATCTGTCGTCCCCGCGGTATTTCTGCTTCTACTTCTGCTTCTGGTTCCTGTTGGCTATCGCCTAGATTGGGTATCTTGTACGAGTGTGTAATCTATAGACGCGAGGATTACGCGGCGCACCGTGAATCAAACCAAATAAGGTTAGACGAGATACGGATTTACGCGTCGGTGATAACTCCAGGTGGTTTGATTTACAGAAGCGACAAAATTTTCTTATTTTTGCATAAAATTAAAAAAAAAGTGTTTTATTTACAAACTATAAAATCTTCTATACTTAACAGATTTCATTTTGAATACATATTGAAAACACAAAATGTGTGTTTTACAGTTCACAAAGAAAATACGAATTTTTATTGAACTCTAAAACATATCAATTACAGCAATCATAATATATTAGACTAAATAAAGAGCAACTCTGGCTAAATAAATATCAACGAGAAACTGGATATATGACAGTGAAAACAAGACAAGAAAATTGTAAAGGCTGAACAAGCCCAGGTGTTGTAATTACACATGTTATAACATAACATTAGTATCTAGACATTACACTGACAATTTTTTTGTGTGTGTGTATGAATTTATATATCTCCTATGATTGAATTTGAGAGACTATTATTATTAGATTTTAACCATTCTTTTGATCTTTTTATCCGTATTGGGTGTCGAGGTTAATATATTATTAAAACATTGTTTTTTTTATTAAAATGGTGACACTTCCGGTCATACCGGAAATTAATGACAATTTTTAGATTCTACTTAA
Source organism: Philonthus spinipes (assembly GCA_963082785.1). Taxonomy (NCBI): domain Eukaryota; kingdom Metazoa; phylum Arthropoda; class Insecta; order Coleoptera; family Staphylinidae; genus Philonthus; species Philonthus spinipes. Next base: position 20,822,891 of record OY720318.1, read on the forward strand.
TACTCTAAACATATTTCATAAATATTACTTCATATTAAGTCAAGCACTTTTTACATGGTCATAACTAATTATCCATACGCTAGATGAATGGTGGCTGAACATTTCATTAAATTATTTTATCAAATTTCTGTTTCAACATGTTATTATATCAGTAATTAATACAGTTAAAAACATTTCTATAGGATTCATGAGTAATGTTACAAAAAGTTTTATAAGAAATGTATTTCAAGAAAACACTTTATAAAAAACAACGAAATCGTAACAAAATTTTAATTAAAATCAGCAGCGACGAGAAGCTCGATAAAAAAATTCGCAAACATAATTAAAACCCAAAACAAGTAAAATATATATTAAAAACGGGCACGGATGATTAATCACATTATAAAAACACGAGTTAATTGGGTTAATTTGAAATTAATAAATAAACGCGAATCCGAAGCGCTTGATTTTCGGAAAAATGACCGCAACTCACCGGATACATCGTCTGTTAATTGGACGGCCGGGCGTAATTAAAACCGCGCTTTATATGCTAATCAGTGTTTTTTTTATGATCATTAATACATTTTTTGTACTCTATATAAATCTCCGATTAATAACACAACGATAAATTGAAGGCTGATTAAAAAATAATAATAAAAAAATGAACAGTGGCTAAAAGGGATGTTGTAATTGCGAACAGAACGGAAATTGGGTTTTTGCAATTATAAATTATAATAATATAAAACCATAAAATACATAATTATTGTTTTTTTTTTCTAAATAGAAAACAGAATTCATTCACAAACATCATTCAGACAACATTATATAAGCTTATACATACATTTATATTTACTTAACCAGACTAAATATTGTGTTAGTCTGGTTGGTCTGAAAGACTGTAATGAATCACTAGTACTCTAAATGCTAGATGAATAGCGACTACATGAAAATGGCAAAAAATCTCGGAAATCTCTGATTTCTTTATTAAATAGTTTTTTATAACTTTGATGTTGGTTTTGTGACAGTTGCAACACATTTTTTCGTCTTGGGCTATGGTTCTTTATAACTTACCTGATTATCAAATGAAATATGCCACTCACCTGAAACAAGAACATCAAAAATATAGTTTTAAAAATAAAAATTACTTTAAAAAAATAACCTATTTTTCTCATAAACTATTTATTTAATTTAATAATTTAACGGTCTATGTCATTGATTAGTATATTAAATAACTGTGACCAAGTGAATGAATACTCTTTTCTCATTGATTAGTATTTGGGAATTAACATTTTTAGATAAAGTTAGGATTTCTTACCCCGATAATACCTACAATAAATTGAATTCTCTTTTGTGAAAATTTTTAAATATAAACGAAAAATAACGTTATCATTTTACACTGGAGAATTTACGCTTAAAATTTAATTCGCATCTCGTGGAGGAATCTTTCCCGCCGTACAAAACGCGTCCATCACCAAACAAAGGGCAACTGTTCATAAACTAAGCGCCCAACTCGGGAACTCAAGACATAATATAAAATTATGCAAACGCTTCTTACAAAGTATTATCCCATACGAAGTAATTCCCAGGCAAACGCCCCTATCTGCACATTATCATCTTTACATATTCACCAGAAAAGTGGAGAAGAACAAAAAAAAAATGGAACAAAAAAACGGAAGGAATCTTGTTAAAACAGAAAATCGTTTTCGCTTAAATAAAGTGTTGCATTCGTTCGTGATTATTTTTAAATGTTCACATGCAGTGTGCGGATATATTACTATATATTGAAAATCTTTATTTCTGAGTATTACATTATATAATTTTATAATACATATACATATAATCATTTACACATTGTTAGACCTCAGAAAATGGCTATCGACCGTCGGTCTTTCTGCCTATATATTACTATTATTGCAAATAAACCAATTGAGTAATTGCTGCATCTTTTCTCTTCCTGTTAGTTCAATCAATCTTTTTATGCTGTGTTAAACTATACATTTTGCTAACATTCATAAAAAAATTTAGTGTAAATTATTGATAATTATAAGATTTAAAGTGTATTTTATACCTTTTTAAGAAAATTATTGCAAATAATAATTAATAATGTTAAATTACATCCATTTACTTTAAGTGGGATTTAGTTCCTTTTATGCCGAAATAAGGATAAACCTTTTATCGGCTAATTAAGATAAAGATCGCGCATGTAAAAAACACGACAATAATTAATACTCCCAATTTATACGAACATTGCCCAAATTAATTTAAAGGCCAATCCAATTATTTACTCCTAATTAGTAAAAAGAATACTGAGAAACAGAAAACATCGCCAAAACCTGTGTAATAATTAATCAATGTGGCGAAATTAATTTAAATCGACGAAGAAGCCGAGTGAGTTTGTATAAGGCTCAGTCAGTTTAATTATTTTTCGTATGTAATTTATTGCGTTAATTGGTTCTTATTATAAATTGATTGTTTACTGCGGGAGTTTTAATATCGTTAAGTTTTAGTTGGTTTTGTATGTGAATAAATAACATGTAGAAATACGAGGTGCATTCAAAAAGTAAAGTCCATACTTCATTGACGTTAATGCATAATTCTATCCTATTTAATCATCAAAAAATAACGACAAACCGTTAACGAGAAACTAGTACCAATTAAACATTAATGATATTGATACCCGCACTGAAAATAATCTGATCGCAACCAGAATCAGGACCAATTAGCGCAACAATTTACATTTACAACGCAAAGAAAAAAAAATCCGTATCAGATTTTCGCTCGGATTTCATCAAAAGAGACCGTACTCAGGCGAAATTCCTCGCGCGGCTCTGTGATCGTATAGAAAATGAAAATGAAGTCATGATCGCGCGATTTGACGTGACGCCTGGCTCGGCCGGCGATTGTATCAGTTTTGGCGAGTAGGAAAATGAAGGTATCAGCCTATCTAATTGAACGTCCGTGCGACAGCGGGAAAGTTGAATGGGAAATTTAGTGCTACGCACAGTTAAAATGGGCACTAACGTTTCGGGTTTATGTTTGGCGTGTTTATCTCGCCATCGGTGGAATGTTTTCAATTGGACGGGATGTTCGTTTTGGTCTTTGCTTCGTTCGTTTTGCAAGGAATTCGGATTTAGTTTTATTTCCTAATGGACTTACTATCTTAATGTCTTCGAAAACTTGCTTTAATTAACTTGTTAATTTTATACGATTCTACACAATTTCTTAGTAAACTTTTTTTTATACCAATAATATGAAACCATTCATTTACACACTTCGAAGTATATCACACACACACACATTATCTATCTATATATATATATATATATATATATATATATATATATATCTATATATATATATATATATATATATATATTACATATTTCATTGTAGGTGGGTTGACAATGTAAAACTTTAAAGTAAGGTGGATGTTGTCTTGATTTTTAATTACAGCTTGGATTGCAAATGATATGACATTTTATTGCAGCCTCCTGGTTTCACGTTCAGATTCCAGCATATAACGTTATTATATCTATATCGTTATTCTGAGTATAAGTTTATGTTATAAAACAAAAATCAATAGTTTTATAATGGGTACCTATAATAACCAGTAATAATTTTCTCAATCTATTAGATGAGTAAAAAATCAACGGAATTTTTTAAGTGTTTATCTCAATAAACCATATAATATTATGAAAAATGGCAAAAATGTTATCAGGACTTTAACATTTCTCGCAAGCCATCTAATCGTCCACTCCGTAAGTCAACGTCCTCTAAATAATTTATTATGCAAATCAGCCCATTGGGTATTTTCATTTTTCACGTTTTAAATCCGTAAATTTAACACCCATTTGCATATTCTGAAAACACTCCCGAGTCGCCGAGGTGTCGCAAATCACACACTCGAATCCGACATTCGTCGAATAATCCGGGATATTCAAATGACCGGAGATTATCGTGATCCGCGGAAATTACCGCACATACACGTACACGTGTATGTGTTACTGTGTGTGTGTGTTTCCAACTAAAAATAGTCCGGCTAACAGTAACGTGCATACCTGGCTGCCGTCGTACGAGATTGTCGCACGATCAATCGGTCCGTTAGGTGATTTTCCGATCTGGGACTATCGTCACCCACGAAAATCATCGCATTAGCATAAAATTCAAGAAATGGTTCAAGGATTGCGTTGTTTTTTTTTTGCGAAGACCGGTTGCTACCATTTCGATCGAAGAGAGAGCGAATAAAAAAAAAGAAATACCGTATTCTGGATCTCGTGCGGTGACATTAAATAATTACAGGTGGATTTAATTAAATCAGGCCACTAACCTCTGGAGCCTTGTGGGATACCATTTCGCTTACGCAAACAAATTTGGAATTGTCACAAATTAATTAGTATAATTATTTCATACAATTGAATTCCTATGTTTTAGTTCATTTTTTCGTTTTTTATATACAATGAGAAATTTGTTTTATTGAACACAGCCTAAATCCTAATAAAATCCATGTCAATAAGGCAAAAAGGTCGATGGACATCTTTATTCAGACGATATGACAACAAAATTTTACAAAATTTATTATAACAATAGCCCATGAGAGACTACTAACACAATTGTACATATTGTTATAATAAATTTTGTAAAATTCTGTTTTCGTATTGTCTGAATAAAGATGTTTGTATATATAATTTGAAGATTATTAATTATCAATCAATTATTTTCCCTTCAGCTGAATTTTTGACGTATGTTACGTAAGTACTTTAAAACAAATGTACATTAAAACAACTACTTCTCGGACCTGTACCCCTGTACATTTATTTGATTTTAAATTTTGAAAATAATGTGTAGTATCAATCAATAAACAGCACAGCTAAGAAGATTTTTAAGCTGTCCTGTTTTTTTTTTAAATATAAAAATATCAAGTTTCTAATAATTAATTGTTATTTTTAAGAAATGCATAATCACAAAAAAACCCTACGGATTTATGAATTGGATCATTCTATTACAAATCGTGACTTGTGAACGCCAAGGCATCATCTTTAAACGTTGTTTTCTGTAATGTAAGAAAATTTCCAAATTATGTGGGTTACCGCACGGTACGACAGGCGGTAAACACAATTATTTAGAATAATATCGATCCTTGTGGGATACCAGGTCATATGAGAAAATCCAATACGGGCTTCAAACCGTCTTTATTATTTCAAGGCAACAGTTAGCTACATTAACATTATTCATTAAATAGACTTTTTAAGGAAGTGCAGTTTAAACGGACGCAAATTTATTTACCCCTAGCAAATGGAATTTAATTAACCTTATTGTCCATAATTACCATTGCTCAAAAAAAATAGACATTAAATTTGTGTAATCGTTAACAACATTACACATTAATTAATTTTATTTTTAGGTGAGAATCAGAAATTTCGTTGGACTTATTTTGGAAAAACTTCAATAACTTGAAGACACTCTCTTCAGAGAAATAGAAGGCTATCAATAAATAATTGTGTATTATTTTATAAAAGGTAAGAAAATATTAAGGTCAACGTATAATATATTATAAGAATTCCATTGTTAATTTACTGATTATGGAATTGTCTACAGAAATAAAGATGTTTTTATCAGTATACATTTACATAAATACGCGAGTCAAATGCCTTAAAGTATGTGTATTTAGTTGCCTATAACACGCAACTGAAAACACATATGCCAAATTGTCAACTAAACATACACACATTAATCTGTTCAATGCGTTTGACTTGCGTTTTTTGCAGGTATACACTTCCTCTAATGTATACTGATAAAAAAACCTCTCTGTATATGCATACAGTTTTCGGGGTTCCCGACATCAGAAAAAATTGAAAAAAATCTTCATTACACCGTTGAATACGACCACCATGGAAAATATTTTGACTTTATTTCATTTCCGGTTGTACCGGAAATGGCAAACAAATTTGTTATTTTAAAAAGGACACCCTATATTTTATTTTATTTATTTATTTGTTTTTTCGGATTCGTATTCACGTTTCTTTTTTTGTGTGAAAAATAGAAATCAACATATTTTTTAATTTATTTATATTAAATGCTATCAAAGTTACTATCCTTATTTCTTTTAATCAAAAATCCGCGGAATGAACAGCGAGAAACGATAAATTATAACCCGCTTTAGAGCATCCCATCGCGGTCCAGACAAAAACCCCGCGCGCGATCAACAATAAATCATACTTCGGGTAATTAATTCGCTGCGAACGAATTCATCACAATTAATTTAGCCAACGTCACGTAATTAATTCATCATAAAATAATAATCGGCACGATTCAGAGTCGTGTCGGCGTTTTCGAGCACGACGCCGAACATCCTTTTAGAAACGTATTTGCACATCTTTTTTTTTTCTTTTGTTTGTTTCTCCTCTTATTATTCTTGTTTCTCAATCGAAGGTAACGAGCGAGGATTTACTGCTTCATCGAAACTAATTACGCGGATTGTTTCACGGTTCTTTAAACGGAATTAAGTAAAGCGAACTTCTTTCTTTCTCGGGTGTGTGTAGTGTTTAATTGAGTGTGGTGCTGTAATTAGGAAGTAAATATGGATTCTTTCAAGCTTGAGTGATGTTTCGGGTTTGCTCTTTTTGTGTTTTCAGAGAGAAACGAGGCTTCTTTGCTATTGATTTTTGTTGAAAGCGTAATATTTAATTGAACTCATCGTTGCGTTCAGTTCGTGTAACAGTAATAAGACATTAATTAGGTGGACAAAAAAACGGTTGTAGGTCATTTACCGCTTATTTCAAAGATTTTTTTAACATGTATGGCGATATTTCATATTCACGGCCCATTGAATTAGAAATTAATTAAGCATATTTATATTTAATTTACAATCAAATAGTTTCTCCAAAACTTTTTATCGAGTTTATCCACAATTATCCACCACTAATTAATCCCCGAGATCCGAATCAATTACCCTTCCCGATAATCGCGACGTCGACAATTTTACAACAATTAATCTCCGGCCGAATTCAATTAACTCCGAATTGATAAATCGCGCCGCCGATCGATCGATCTAGGCGGGAATGCAGGCAGACAGGAGAGAGAGAAAGACGGAGACCTTTGGGCGGTTAAAAATCCGAAACGAAAAGCGAAAAAAAAAGAAGTACGAATCCGAATTTCCGGGATCGTTGTCTTTCCAGCTAGAGCAATTTGTCATGTCGGATGGGATTATAAATTGTATTGTTGTCGGTCTTTGACGGCCGCTGCCCCGGTGGATTTATTCGGAATTCTTCATTACGTTGTATGAAAATGTCAAAGAGTGAAACTAAAACGGAAGTCGAGAAAATATCGCCGAAGGGGAATCGTAAAGTTGATCATGCTGCGCGGGGCTTAATTGATTTAAAACGGTGGCTTTGCGCGAAAGATCTTTGAATAATGAAATATTTTTAAACGGCATAAATACATTCAATTGAAACAGTGGCAGCAATAAATTAGAATCCTTATTTAGTAATCAAATAACATCCTTTGTAATTACATTTCATCATACTAACGTATTGGTTTCGTATGAAACCGTCTTATATTTTATCCTGTAAAACAATCCCCACCGTTATAATAATAGCTTTTTTGTAAATTCCATATATTTTTAGACATTAAATATCCATAATTTAGTTTTGTATTTAAATAAATCCTTTTAAATTAGTCTTTAAGTTGCTATCAAGGCAGCAGATTATTCATTTAAATACAAAATTAAATTGTGAATTTTTAATACGAAACGTCAATTTGAACTTAAAATTTGACAATTAAATTTTTATCTCAAAAACTTTAACAGTTATGTAGACATATATCCATGCGAGTGGTTAGGCAATTAAACGGGGGATATGAAAAAAAAACATTACAATATAGGGTGCTCCATTTAAAATAACAAAGTTGGTAGACATTTCCGGTACAACCGGAAATGAAAGAAAGTCAAAATATTTTCCATCAGGTGGTGAACCATGTAATGTAGATTTTTTTGTTTCAATTTTTTCCGCGGTCAGAAACACAGAATATTTTTAATGGCCGTTATTCGAGGCCCGCCCTGTATATACAATAAAATTCCAAACAAAACAGTATTTCCTTTCGCTTTTTTGTTTCATTATAAATATCTCCGATCTTTTATATCTAAACAGTGTGTGCACACGGGCTTGCAATACCGATACAAATCTGAGATAAACAAAGATAATTGCGATTTCATGTATGCGCTTCTCAGACAATTTTCATCTGCCCATCCTCGCGCCGATTATCACAGCAATTTGCATTGTGATGCGGCCGGGATAAAGCAATTTGAATGGAAAAATACACACGGATGGCACATTTCCTTCGGTGGTGCTCATTAAGTTTATTAGCTGATTAGCCTATAAATATTTTCACATAATGCAAGCTCCATTTAGCTCATGAACTAATCATCTTATGTGGGAAATAAGTTTATTAAAATATAAATTAGTAATCTAGTAAGGCTAGTAATCACAAAAAAATACCGCAAGATCTACAAAAAAAATCGACAAGGATATTAACACGAAATACCAGGCGGAAAGACCACAAGTAGATAGCCAATTATCAGATATTAATTTTATTTCATTAACTTTGTAGCTTTCATTATTTTATATAGAAACATCTTCATTCAGACAATATGACAACAAAATTTTACAAAATTTATTATAACAATATGTACAATTGTGTTAGTAGTCTGTCATGGGCTATCGACCATAGGTCTTTCTGCCCTTATTTTATATATTTTACTGTATGTATCTCTTAATAAAGATTATATTTATTATTTTTTTTATTAAATAAATAAATTAAAATTATCCTAATATTTTTATTGTTGATTTTGAAACACGCCCCATTTTATTCTGTTTTTCGTTTTGCTTTTCATCTCTTCACCCATTAATTACAGTAATCACTTAATCTGCAACTGATATTTGAATATAAACCTATTTAAATATTTAACAGCAGTTTTCACGACGATAACCATAACAGTAAAGACACTTCGCCGGGCAAACTACGTGTATCCATCGCATAACAATCACCATAAAATTCATTACATCACACAACACAAACCAGTTAACAAAACCGCAATGCTCGCACGCACACACACGAAAATATATATCGGGAATATTTAACGTACCGGAACAGAAAGCTAGAAATAATTAATCATAAAAAAAAACGTAATTCCCACGTCATTTTTATTCACGTCTGTTTTATTTTGCCCGTCTGTATTTATGCACGTTGTACGCCCGTGTGTTAATCGTGTGGATTAAAAAGTGCACAGTTTAATCGGTATCAATCAATCGGATGTGGTTTTGCGGGTATTGTTGGGATTGAGTGGGATTTGCAAAAAAAGCTAATTATTGGTGTTCGATGGAATTAATTAGCGCCTTTGGGCAGATTTCGCGTTTAATCGACAGAAATTACTGTGTTTTACGATTTCCACCGAATGATTAAACATTTTAAAGTGGAATTAGGATATACGTAATTATTTTTTTGTTTAATGTAGTTTTCATTTTATGTAAATCATTTTGTAGACTTTATAAACAGAAAAGAGTGTTCATTCACTTGCTCACAGACAAACTAACACTAACACCTACATGTAATTATTTATATAGTCTGAATAAAGATATATATATATATATATATATATGTTGACGCATTTATTCGGGTTTGATCCCGCGTGTTATCTTGGAACTGGTCCATTGAATTTTCTGATCGACGTTTCGATGACGTCGCAGTCATCTTCGTCAGGAGTAAACTATTAGATTATATTGCTCTAGCAACCACTTGTTAGATTTTTACGCATTGCAACTAGATGTTCGTGTTTCTTGTTTGGCTTCTGGTGATTCTTCTATTTTCTGAACTAGAACATCTAGTTGCAATGCGTAAAAATCTAACAAGTGGTTGCTAGAGCAATATAATCTAATAGTTTACTCCTGACGAAGATGACTGCGACGTCATCGAAACGTCGATCAGAAAATTCAATGGACCAGTTCCAAGATAACACGCGGGATCAAACCCGAATAAATGCGTCAACATGTTACGCCCGCGAAAATCTACGTTATAACATATATATATATATATATATGGAGGAGAGTCATTAAGAAATAGACAATGAAGAAAAACCCACCAATTGGTAAAAGGGGACATCGATTAAATATATATATATATATATATAATTGTTAATATACAAACTATATAATTCAATGATTTCAACTGAAATTATACAATATATTTCGACACAGATTTTGAAAAGTCCCATTCAAAATAATAATGGCACACATTATTTTTCGAGGGATTATTAAGTGGGTTTAAAATAATTGGTTTTCATAACATATGCATCTAAAACACATAAATCATATAACTTCAGCTGAAATCACTCATTCAAGATTGTGTGATAAATTGAAGTTCTCAGGCAGTTTCAATGATAACCAATCAATCAATAAAATTATTTTATATCCATCGTTAATCCATTGTTAACCTGTCCACACAATTTCAGAAAAAAATCCTAAATATAAAACGAATGAATAAGTTAATTGCGGATGCTGAATTGAATATTCTAAACACAACCAATTTTCGAATTGCGTGTGTTTTTCTGGCGCAGTAATCCGTTAGTATCCCGTACACGAAACGTTGCTCTAAACAAGCCATCTCTTTGAAAAATCATCGACATTCAAGAATATTTCACACCCCACAGCCTAAAAAAAAGATATAAATCCAATCGGTTCGCACAGATAAACTTCGGCGTAAAATATTAAACCACTTCCCTCCAGAATTCCCCCGGCGCGAATGAACATTTATACACGCACAGTTTTCGTTATATTTTTTTTGCTCCCCCTCTCACGGCCTGGATTTACACTTGGCCGTTAAAAATGCCGGCCGGGAAGCGAAAAATCGACACCAAATTGAGAAGGATGACGTCGGTACGGCCATAAAGTTTTCCGTGAGCGCAATTTCCACGGAGTGCATTATCGATGTGGTCGAAGTTTGCGGAATGTTTAAGCGTTATTTACGCTCAGAGGGTGCCATAAATAACGGATATTGCCTGTCGGGCATTGTTCCATATATATAAGAAAACAATAAGTTCACATTAAGTGACACCTGGCGTGCACGCGCTAAGTCGTGCAAAATGAGATTTTGATTTTCAATCTGGATGAAATGATGGGAATAATAATACAGATGTAATTTTTGCTTTCTTTAAAAAAGGAGCACATTAAAAATTTGTAAATAAATGAATACATAATATGATATGTATTGTAATTTTATTCTTTTAAATTCCTCTTAAATATCCATATTAAATATAAAAAATTGTTTTATTTACAAATAGTGTATTATGGAGTTTCATCAAGTAAAAGCCTCAACCATTGATTATATAAACAAATTTCTTCCACTGAAACATTCACCTAAAATCGGCTTCTATTAAAATTTATGAAAATGTCATTTTTTATATCTTCACAAATCCCTAGCAACTTTCCTTTAAAAAATAATCAACGATGCTCAGTATTTTTTAAAAGGTTACTAAACGCATTTATTTTAATACGATAATTATTTCTCCGAGACGCAAAATTGTTGCTAAACAACCGCTTTATCAACTCGATTTAATTAATTATTCACCATTAATACTCGTTACATATAATTTAAATCAGGATCGCGCATGCATGTGTGAATACGGAACCGGTACCAAGAAAAGCAGTCAAGAAGCAGTGCGTCGGTTCTCACGTTCAGTTTCGATAATTAACTGACCGGCCGTTTCGGTCGGTTAATCCGCTAATGCCTTTTCGTTACCGATTCACGCACTTTTTCTTTCGTGTCGCCGGTGCTGTAAATGATGTGGGAGTGTTTGATTTTTCGGTAGCCATCCGTTCGGACAGCTGACAGCCTGTTGGGATTGTTTGTACATTAAGATCGAGTGAGATAAGGAGTCTAATTGCGTTGTGAGCTTCTGGTTGGGGTTTTCTAATGGTCTAGCTGTTTTTGAACGATTAAGTGAAGTTAAGTGGATTGTTGGTAAACACGGATACTACTGGTTCTACGCGTTTGGTAATAATTACAAAAAAAGTAAATAGAACAAATTAATTATAATATATAATGCATATACAGATACAGGTCGATCTAGGATATTCACTTAACTTCAAATACAAAAAAAACGGAATTGATCGAATTTTATTGATCATTGCCAGAAATTTTCCTCGTTTAATTTCATTGTAATTCTGTTTGTTTGTTCTAAATACTCATCTCCATTTTCTTATCGTTATTCTTACAATACCTTAACATTTATACGATCCACCTCAATTATACCGTAATTTACGCTTTTTGTCGACGCACTTCTATAATAAATTATTGATTTAATTATAAATTCAATCCTGAACAAAACTACAATATGCAATCAAGTAGCGGTAAACAAACTGGGACGCCCGTAATATCAATATAATTATTCCCAGCGTCTCGAACTGAACTCGAAGAAAAGGCGCAATTAACGACCCCTGGGGTCAAAAGTTCTTCCCGCAACAGAGATTTCTCATTAGTTATCTTGACTAATTTAACATATATTTTTATTCAACACAGTAACACATTTGCGTATCCATTCGGACGTTCCACAAAAGCTGCCGATTGATCGATCGATCGATCACACCGACAATTTCTTATCGTCTTCTTCCTCTTCTTCTTGTGAACACCTCAATAAAATGCCAATGCCGGCGACGGATAATTGAAGCGATTGACGAGTCGGATAACTGTTCCTTCGGATATTTTCCGATGAAACAATCAGATAAATCAACGGATGTAACTGAAGGGAATTTCACGTCGTTAATGATTTTATTGGCGGAACGGTGTTTTCAATATTTCTCATTTTTATAATCTTTATTCAGACAATATGACAACAAAATTTATTATAATAATACGTAAAATTGTGTTAGTAGTCTATCATGGGCTATCGACAATAGGTCTTTCTGTCCTTTTATTTTTATAGAATTTCTAAATAAAATTAATTCAGAAATTATAACACAAATTCTTTAATTCGAATTTTTATTATTTATTAAAAAAATAATAATTGGAGAGGGAGAGGAAAAAGAGAAGGGAGGGTGGTATTGTTTCATTTTATTTAATTTAACATGTTCTAGTTATAAATCAACCGCTAAGACAATAATTTTACTAATTTTCATCATGAATTAAAAAAATGTTATTTTATTACTATTGGTAAAACAACATTCAAAATAAAAATCACACGAGCTCAATCGTATAATACGAGACAAACATGGTTAAACTGGCAGCGACATGTTATCTTTCTTGCATGGTAACTGTTTCGTTTCGCGTTTAATTGGATAAATAAATTGACATTAACCCGATGCACTATTGCACTATATAGATCTAGAAAAGCTCGTTTGGCTCGATCAGGCCGAAGCTTCGGTTAATTGCAAATAAAACGCGCACAATGAGCGCCGGTGATCTGTCCAGTTAGAAAACCGTTGCCATATTAATTACAGGGACAAAAATTAAGAGAAAGAAAAAAAAGTCAGCCGAGTCGTACATACCGATTAATTGAATTCAGTTATTTTAATCGTTTGTATCGTTTTAAATAATTAATATCTAAAACTTCTACTCTGCCATACATTGTTTTTTATATAAATAAAACACCGATTTACTTTGTATAACATTAATCATCCACCGAAACAATTTTAGCAGTGTTTTGTTTTACTTATGTTTATTTTAACTTCAACTAGTTTCGGCTTAATGCCATTATCAAGAATGATGTATAACTGGATATCTGTATGAATATATACTTTTTACAATAATTAAATACATGATTTAAAAGCCTTATTTTTTATTATTTTAAAACTACAGAATATATATAATCCAGAGAGATTGGAGTTAATCCTGAAAGTTAATAAATTCTAGAAGTTTTAAAATAAATACATTTTTGCGAACTTTATTGCTTTTTAATAATATATTCTTGAAATGGTGTAAATTTAATGGTATTTTATCTAAAGTGTCCACTTAAAGTATTACAATAGAACTCTTGAATCTGACACGCCTTCCTGCACTGGAAGTTCCCGTTCCGCTTCCACGTGTGCCCTAATTGAGATTAGATGTTAAATAAAACCAATTAGGACTGAGGCGAAAGCGCCTTAAACTACGAGATGCCCGGATCCGCGAATATTGTTAAGGATAGACTTTATTGGTAATTAAATCCGAAGCTACAGTTTAATCAATAATAATTAAGCTTGCGCTTCCAGCCCATTAATTATAACTAGCACACAGTGTTCGGGTAATAAGAAATATCGTTATTAATACAAGCGGGGATATTAACTAGGAAATCAAATGGAGTTGGAGAGTAGCGCTGCGAGCATTGATCCTAGAATGTGTGAGCTTGTGTGTGTGTGTGTGCGAGAGAGTATTTCTAATTGAGTTCGTATTTCAGCCCGAATTTATAGAAGTTTTAGTAATTGCTTCGATTCTTGATGTATTGTTTCCCCAACTAGTTCCCTGTACGCTGCGACTATTCAAATTGCTCACGTGATCGGAACTTTAAGCGGGGGACTATGGAGTTCCTGGGCAAACAAATCATTTCACCGTTGAAATGAATGCCTCGGGTATCGTGAATTATCTTTTAAAATATTCCGCCTTTTAATATTACCCAATTAAAAGATAAATCTTTATTAATACATTCCGGTATTTTTTTCTTGCTTCTTCCAAACATAATACTTTAATATATGGTATAAATCATTTTTATTCCCACATAAAATATTTTAATAACTATTATAAAGTCAAAGACCTTATTATATTAAAACATATTATTATACAAACATTGTTTTTAATATCAAAGCACTTATTAACCCATACTCTTGAATCCTTAAAAAAATACATGCGGAAAAGAGTGAAACCTGTGGGATACCAGTTACACGGGTATCATTACACGCACACACAAAAACTTGATTATGCAAAAGTGTATTAAGGCGAGTGAGTGAGTTTGTTTTGCTTTTAAATTTATGCAAATCGATCGGTGTGAATAAATCAAACGGTTGTTTCGGACTGCCCCGGGATTGGAAAATGAGGCATCCGTATCGATGAATGACCGCGTAGGAGAGGGACACCCACAGAAACCTCGCTGCGGAAAATTCGATGATTACAACGGCATCCTTGGCCAAGTGACCTTTTCCCGCGAGTTGCTTTTATCGTTGACCAGTTGACCCAACCGACAACAACACAGTTACGTCCGCGGTCATAAACATTCCTTGACCATGCGTGCTATACCGTCAAATGTACCGTCATTGGACACCGTCGTAACTAGTTTTGAAATTCGGTCTGTTTCTCTTTATGGAAATTAGATCATTCAGATTTCCTTCTTTTACTTAAATTTACAGTTACTAGAAAATTTAAATTTAATTATTCACAGAATTTGTACAAATTAACGTAATACATGAATACATATGAAAAAATAATAAGAAATTCAGAAAATCGAAGTGGAGTAAGCACAGCAAATCAAGGAAAGTCAAAATCAACTATTAAGGATGAAAAAGCATACATAATCAATCATTTCTATTTAATTTAAACATAATAGTTTAAATTAAATAAAAATGATTTGAAAATAATTAATCAATTATTTCCACATTTAGTTCTGTGATATTTTTAATTACGTTACGTAAGTACTTTAAACAAATGCACATTAAAACAACTACTTCTTGGGCTAATAATAATATTTTTTCATATTTATTCTATAAAAAAAAAACATTCAATAACATACAAAAAAAGATAAATTTTATTGCTTATTTTCAATAAACATTTTATATCACTACTTAATATTCTTAAGTAACTATTTTTTTTTTCTAATAAAGCTATAAAATAACATAAACGCATCTTTATCTAGTTGAAAAACTGCCAGAAACATGAGCTCCGCTGATTATACACGTAAAACCTTAATCGAAACATTGTTTCAATCAATTTTAACTCCCGTTTATCGACGTTGATGGTTTTATAATTAAAATTTCGTAATAAAACCCATTTACGGGCCCGCCTTAATTAGGCAATTCAATTCCAATACAGTTACACACCGTCTAATGGCGGACGCATCCAATCAATCCACGGGATATGATTATTTATAGAGAATTACACTATGAGAAATTTTGATCCATCTTGATAAGACCTTTGCGGAGAGTGTAACTCGTTCTTAATTGGTTTTAATATTTTTGATTGTGCAACTCGTGTGTATTAATAAGTGTTTGGTGTAAGAAAATTAAACATTTTTTTTTATTCGCATCATCTTGAAGGATATAGAATTTGAAAATAATTAATTATTAATCAATAATTATCCCTTTATCTACAATGACCAAGTGAATGAATTCTGTTTACATTAACCGTTTGTTATAATGACATCACTTGGTTTTGTTTTAGTAAAATTTTGTTATATTTTCGACTCTGTTTACATTGCTATAAATATTCGCTAGAGTAAACTATACATTAAAAAAATAAAAACAATTCAAAACTGTGAAAATTCACAGTCTGAGACAAACCCCGTGCGCTGTATTAATAAAATTTATTTGAGGCATCCCGCCGTGCACGGGCATTTTACTTTTAAATGTTTGTTTCGTTTAAAAGTAAAATTTTCACGCTTCCACACTCTGCATATTAACATAACATTACTTTTCATTATGCCGCCGCAGCCCGGAGAATTCATTAAAACTCGCACTTGACTCTCTCCGTTTGTGTTTATCGTCGCGGATTTTTTTAAGTGAAAATGTTTATACATAAAAAAAAAGGGTCGGGCGTTATTAAAATTTAAATGTCGCCGGGAGACTGCGTATATGGGGTAAATTTTTCGTTGTTTAGTTTTGCTTTTGTCGTTTTCCAGATTTCATTTAATCAAAACAAATTGGTGAAATGTATTACACAAGATTTTTGCTGTTGATATTTTTTTATTGTATTTATTTTTGTAATTAATTATGGCTCAATAAAATAATACGATTTAAAATTTATAATACTATGGAATTTTATGTTTAAGATTCTAATAAAGTCAACATTAAAATCCAGATTACATTTTTAAATAAATATTTACCCCGTTTTTTAAGTACTTAGTTTGATAATGGGCGCATTCAGGGAATTTTTAGACATGTAACTCTACAGCGCAAAGCGCTTGATGTTCCATGAACGCTGCCCGTCAGAGGCCAACCAACTAGGGCTTTTAACGATCCACCCCTGACTCCTCATTTAATGGTTTAATGGTAACAAGCACCAGAGCTGAATCGATTATGTCGCATGCAGTTAGCCTTATCCTAGATAAGAACACGAGGGTGCCACGAGAAGGCCTGTAATTTCGACTTGGGTATCTACTCCATTCAGACGTCCATGCTCGAGAGCACGGTAGTCTCTGTAGATTGGTGATTCCAAGATTTTATGCGGGTCCCCAAGGATGGGAGGGCAACAGGTATACCACGCCTATGGTCATAGTCTTTGACCCATTGTAGTACCTCCCATCTAAATGGCTAGATCCATTCCGCCGATCTAGCTATTTCCACTATTTGATCTTAGGTCAATCTCCACTTGGAGTCTCCACGATTTTGGGGTTTCTCCCTGCTCTTGGAATTTCTCATACTTGACAGCGCTGGTCATTCGTGAAGTATATGCCCTGCTGTTTCCATTTCTTCGTTGTTTCCTCTACATATGTCGTCCCCCTCAATGCCAATTCTTAGGAAGTGCCTGAAGCCATAGTGGCACTCCATTAATTCTGATCAGCTGTCTAGAGTATCTATGAAGTTTCTTGGCCTTCTTAAGGTCGGGTTTTGGGAGATACGTTTTTGTTTAACTATGCGTTGTTAATCTCTTCCATCTCTCTTCCTGCTTCTTGGAGGTGAATGTAATTGCTAATTTTCGTAGAGTTCTGGGCGTCAGCTCTGTTTTTATTTTTTCTGCACCTAATAGTCTTGATGCCTTCCTTGCCAAGCTATCGGCAACAGAGATGTATACTGTTTCATTTTATTTAATGCTATCATTTACTCTGCATATTATAAGAGTTGGAGAAATCTTTTAATCTGTCTTTCCATTTTCTTGTGAGATGTTTTTTCGTTGTTATAACTTATTCATTGCTAAGTTCCTGAATTGCTGAAATGATTGTGTGACAATAAAAATCGAAGGAATCCCGTTTTTTTTACTAAAACAATGTAATTCTAAAATTAATTTAATCCGAATGAGAATCGGAAACGAAAGCAATAAGTAAAACACGCCCTTGGAAAGATAACCATAAAACCGGCGATAAAACACGCTCGAATACGTACTGGCCAAAGCTATCCACACACCACCTGCACACAATCACTATCTAATAGTGCACTGAATAGAATTAGTGCGAAATAAACAAGGCGGTTATCGATGCCCACGAATCAGCCGCATTCGACAATGCGGCTAATAAAATGCCGATTCGAGATACGGCGCGCGATTTCATTATGGTCTCCACATTCCCTTATGACCGATACATTATGTCCGCCGGATATTTACACGAGGTGGCTCCGGTAAAGAGAAAACGAACACCGCGAAGCGAATCGAAGCGACAGGCCCACGTTCGCGTTCGCGTACGTGTGCGCGCACGGAACCGCGTGATTGCCGGGCTGGTCGTGGGCGAATTTGTCGTCGTCCTTTGGACGAGGAGAAATAGAAGAAAATAAGAGGAAAGCGCGGCACGTTCCATTTTTGCCGAAGGGAAAAGTCGCCCCGGTATAAAGATGGGGAACAATTAGAATGCAGATCTGCGGGTGATTAACATCTGAACGAAACGCGATGGTTATCTGCCGGTGAATTGCGAGGGCGCTCCTTTTTATGTTGAAACATTTTTCTTACTGTGAAGTCTAAATGCCATTCAATACAAAGTAACAATTACAAAAACCATAAACGTTTATTGATATTAACCTCCACAGTACTAAAAAATGGAAAAATTTCCTTTCATATCAAATGCAGCACCTTCTTTTCGAATGTAGAACTAATCACAAAGAGATGCACCTCTTGTTCTAAACACCAAATAATTTACCGTAATTTGATTGGGAAATTTGAAAGAACAGGGACTGTAATTGATTAGTCCCACTGCCAGTGGGGTTATTTACAGACTTTGTTTTGGATTTATACATTTGGTTCAGCAACTTTATATTTGAAAATGCGATTTTTTTTTCTAAGTTTTATTTTTAACAAAAAATGATATATACATGATAGGCAAATATTCTCTAAAAGCGGCATTGTAATAAAATCGAGTTAAAACCATTGTGTACACATTTCAGCATATCACCGATTTTCCATTACACCCTAATGCATCACACATAACAGGGTGCGCGCTTTTATGTGTGCGTGTGTGTATTGTTAAGTGATGCACATTCTGTTATTCAAAATAACTTTTAGAATTCGGGAGCCGATCACTTTTGATTGACTTTCACCTCGGCCGAGCGTTCGGCGCTGAATTAAACGCAACCGAAGGGAAATTTAAATATTTATCAGGAAACCGGACGAAAGCTGACGTCGGCGTTAATATTAATATCATAATAGGTTATTTCGAACGTCCATCAGAAGCTCCACTTGCCGTTCCGCCGAGGAAAAACCAAAATTCCGTTACTCCAAATGGATATCTTCACTTTCCTCTTTACTCTTATGTAAGAGTGTATTCCAGCGATGGCTCGCTCTCGGATGATGGTTATTATTTTAAGTGGTTTCAAATGTAAATCCGCCGGCTCGCCTTTTCGTCCTTTTTTCCTTCATTCTCTCTCTCTATCGCACATTTTCGCGCGTAAAAATAAAATCTGCTCTTATTGATTCTCCTAGATGGAATCTGTGCTAATGCCTTTTATGTTCTGATTGCCTTTGATTTATCGGCCGTTTCAGCGCTGTTTACATGATCTATTAATGCCGCGGATACAGTTAACAACTCTTATTTCGTGCTCCGTTTATGGAAGCGAAGCGAAGCTCGACGCACTCCGTTTTCCCGATTCTGATTTCAGGTATGATTAAAGGTAGATGAAGATGTTTGTCGGGCGGGGAAAAACTGGATGATTCCAAATGAAGGCAACGGCACGCGTGTTTATTGCAAATATTGATAGGGGAAAAAGACGGCTTTGTCTACTATGAAGAGAAACCGTTTTCTTGATGTGATTCTTCGTTATAAGTCGACCTCACTCAAAGAACACGTGATTTTTTTTTTCTTACCATTGCTATAAATTGGAAAGATAGCGCAGGTGCCATCTATTGCCTAATTTCAAGTGACATCGTTAATAATTTTGGTCTATAGGGTAGACGACTGAGAATTGATGTTTTATCCACTAAAAAAAGGCGATGCATATATTCTGGAATGACCTATTCATTCCAGAATATATGCATCGCCTTTTTTGCATATTGAATTTTTGGAAAACTTTATGTATACCGTTATGTTTGACCTGAAAACACTCCACCTCAGCAGCTCCCCAACTAACAACAAATTAAGTGATGGATAATGTGAGCTTTTTTATTTCCAGCATTAACATCACTGTGGGATATCAGGTGTGTTTTCTTAACACACCTAATATCCCACTACCTCGCCAATACAAATTAACATGATGCTTGAAACAAAGCATTTACATTTTAATACTAGTCCTCATTACATATTCATTTCTCGACAAATGTCCAAAATAACAGCTTCATAATACCGTTCACATCATTGAACAATAAATAACTTCTCCCTTACATCTTTGAGACGCAGGATTGGATTAAATTAAAAAGCAATTTGTTTGAATCCGATATTTTATTTAACTTATATATCATTCATAACTTCAATAATTTAATCCAATCCTGCTTCTCAAAGAATTAAGGGAAAATTTATTCACGATTCATAAAACCCGTTGCGAATACACACACAAAAAGACTCGTGAATTACAGTACGAAGAAAAACTATAAATAATTCCAATCAGTCTCGTTATATTCCTGACTCTATACACGAGTACTTAAAACGTTCGCAAATACGAGCTATTTGTTTGTGGAATATTAACACACGATTGTTTCTATATATTAAAACGACGTGCGCGCACATCACTTGAGAGTACCGATACATAATAAACACTTTTACCTAGACATTAATTGGTAGCAGATGCCATTCAAGGAAGAGTGAATTCTGAGTACAATTGCTCGAACGGAATGTTCTTTTACTGATATCTATAAGTATTTTCATTCGAAAGTACACTTCAATGAATTTTTTAATAATAAATATATATTAATAATATTTATACTATATTCCTTTTTTGCTCCTAATAAAAATAAAAATTATTGGGGCATAAAGACCGTCGGTCGATAGCCCAGGCAGACTAACACTAAATAATAATAATTACTTGTAAATAAATATTTTAAATTGTAGTTTTTATTATATGTATACATTGCTATTGTATTTTTTTATGCAAAATTTGAAGCGTTAGTAAACAACTATATTCCAAACAAATCCAATATTAGTTGGCCGATCCTGGCCATTTTATCAAAAATTGACAACTATTGATAAAGAGCACATTATGCTGGAAAAAATATTATATACATATAAAAGAATTAAAATTATCACACTAGAATTTACCTTTCTTATACTTTTCATTAGTAAAAGAGATTGCGTTAGTAGAATCCCCTGCAATTAAATCTCGTGCTTTTTTTTAATGTATTTTATTTTCGCAATTAAGTAAACTTATTCAGGCCTTTCAACGTAAAACATTAAAAAAAAAATAACTAGACATAACGGAAACATAAACAACCGATAATCACAAGAATATCGACTTTTTTTGCCCCTGTTTCCGATCCTCTCGACTTAATCGACCCAAATAATTCCTCCAGATAATCCCTGGAAGGTAACTGCATCAGGATACATTTAAATTCCGTTTGATCGCAGGAAATTAGCAGGCATTACCATTAATGCGAGATCCGCGTGGCCGGCCAAAAATCCACTTTCGCTTTTCTTTCCTCCCGGATATTTGCGTATCCTCTCGAGGTTGATTGAATTCCAACCGGAGGAGCACGAGTCGGACATTAGCGGTAATTATAGGCGATTGGATGCACTTTCGTTGTGCCAATGTAAATACAAATACTTGGAGAAGAGTAATGATTATTATGGTTGTTTAATAGATGTGTAATTGCACATATAATAATTATTACCGAAACATCCATTAATAACATGCGAAATACAATGAAGGATTATAATTAATATTATATTAAAATTAAATAACTGTTATTCCTTTCTCTGCTATTTGAACTTATTTTACGATTTTTCTTTCAATACTTTCGTATTTATTCAATTTTTAATAAATGTATTTTTTGTTGTTGTTTCAGGTAAGCAAATTATTTTCAAGTTCAAAGCACAATTTGATGGAAGGTAAGCGCCTTATACTCCCACATTAAGTCGGGAACGCACGATCCCATTAAACGTATTTTCGTACATTTATTCACTTCTTTTATATTAAACCTTCAAATATAAATCGTATTTTTGCTAAGATACATAAAATGATTAAAAATGTCTGATACATTTTACTTTCATTAATATTTAGTAGACCTATAAATAACAAGTTTTAGAAAATAAGAGAAAAAAAACTTGTCATCAGAAAATAAAAGGTTTGGGAAATTTATTATGGGATTTAATGGGATATCGCTTTTTAACAGCAGTGAACGTTTTTAATTTTCACGTTTAATATTCTACACGTATTTATAATCTTATAAATCATGAAATTCGAGTACTCAACCATTTATTGCTAGGATTACCGCTCGACGAGAGAGCATTCTGAAGGGAAAAAAGATAGAGAATTGATGGCTTCTTGGATTACACGAAAAATGCAGTTAGATTTATGGCTTTTGTCCTATTATGACTAAATTAATAGATACATTTATATAATAGTTACCATTCAAAAAAAACAAAACAGTTGTGGCTGTTATTTCTTAGAAAATTAAAAATATATATATATGTAAAAATAAATAGGTGGTTTTTCGTGCGTTTACTTCTATTAAAAATAGGGAAAACTAAGAATGGGGTGTTTAAGATTTTTATACTTTCTAAAAGGCACAGATTTTCTTTATACAAAAAGCAAAATTATCTGGAAATCAATCGCAAGGTTTTGGGGTTATGCATTTTTTTAATCACTAAACTCTCTAGAAACGCCCAGAGTTGACATAAATCCAAAGTTAAGTGGAAATTTCGGGAAAAGTAAGCTTGGTGTATATTTAGATTTATATATTTTCTAAAATGTACAGATTTTCCTAATATAATAAGCAAAATAAAATTAATTGTAAATCCATCGCGGGATTTTCAATTTATGAATTTTTTAATCGCTAACTCCCTAAAATCACCCAAAAATGGGCATAAATCCAACTTTGAGTGGAAATACTGGGAAAACTATGAATGGCGTATTTTTAGAATTTTATATTTTCCGAAAGACACGGCTTTTCTTAAAACAAATAGTGAAGTTAGTTGAAAATCCATTGCGGGATTTTCAAATTATGAATATTTTAATAATAATCCACATTAAGTGGAAATACTGGGAAAACTATGGATGACCCCATCCATTTTATTTATGAGTTATTCAGTTATTATTCAGTGATTATTTTATTAGTTTATTACAAATCTGATTTTTTATTTTAATAAATAAATGAGCAATAATATTCACTTTGCTATTATATTGTTTATTATTGCTTAAAATTTCAATATATTAAAAAATAATAATAACACGTTCTTATATGTCAGGCTTTTCTGTAGTAACAAAATATTTTTTTCTTTCCACAACTGCGAAGACGATGCCATAAATTGTTTCGCGCTATCCCTTAATCCGAAAACCAACACTCGATCAAAGTGGGTAAACCCAGGGCTCGAGTGGTGCTCCAAAAGCTATGCTCGAGCAGGAACGCGATCGAAACTTAACACTTTGATTAAAAATAAGGGATCTACACTACCGCCCTTAACGAACGTTCTTGTTACGTTACGTACACAAACTACGCAAGGTTTCTCTTTTATCACATTGATTGTTTTTTTATATAAGCCTGCGTGGACAACAAAAAATATTAAACGTCATGATATAATATATAACATAAACCTTTGTTTCCAACAAAAAAGACGGTGACAATATTAAAGGGCAAAAAAAAACAATTACCGAGGGGGGGATAGAAAAGCGATAAAAATAAATTGGACTTTAATCGATTTAGTGGGTACGACCGCAATTGGTTTTTAGCCGATTTGTTCCACTGATCAATTGCCTTAAGGACATAACCGTTTAATGTTCATACTTCACAGCGAAATGGACACCTAATAAAATCTAATGCCGCACTAAAGAAATCCATCACGGGGCCGAACAAGAACGACCGTTTTCATGCTCCAGATAGCAATTATACAACGCGTTATTTACTGCTAAACAAATAAGTGCATTAAGAAACAGGAATGGCTCGGATCGTTGTTATAAAACAAACGCTCCGTTCGTTTTTTTTTTTGAAATTTAATATTTAGTTCTTACTGCATATATTTCATTATTTTTAATTAATTTTACTTTATATATTTTACTGAATTTACTGATGGAATAAAAATAATAATAGAAATGGCAAGACCGTCATTATGGGTGATTTATCATGCGATTGAATCCTTTAATCGCATGATAAATCACCCATAATGACGGTCTTGCCATTTTAAGAGATTTCCAAAACTCCTAGATGCTGTTGTTGATTTGTTTAGTATACTTTTCAGCCAAAACTTAGGTCGTTCTGAGGATGCCTAATGGTTCTAAACTATTCACAGTTTGATTCGAGTAATTCGAAGTTATCACAATTCAATTAAAACTCTTTCTTATCCTTCCTTCGCTTTTATTTTTATATGGTACTCGAAATGTACATCTGACATATTAAAATAAAAGCGAAGGAAGAAAATAATAAAGTGTTTTGATTTAATGCTTCTAAACTAGCCAAAGAGATAAAAAAATAGTCGTTATAAAAACCAAAAGTATTCAATTAAAACCTAATTACTAAAAATCGTGTTTTAGTAAATAGTTTTAAAGACTGAAGCTGTTGAATTGCTTTTGAATTTTCGTTTTGAGATAAACAAAGAGACCTAAGTTTAACGAAGGGATATGTATAAATGGCATCAATGAAATCCGACACCAATTTACGCAATCATCTGATATTGGATTTAATAAGCCTTCTAAAGTTGTTAATGGTTTTAATGGTTAATGGCAAAGATCCTTATAAGTTAAAACCAGGAACGTGTCGGATGGTGTGAAACGGCATTAGCATCAATTGTTCCTCCGCCGTAAATCCCAATAATGAACACTGTTCTAATTGTCACGTGTGTCATGTTGCACCTCAACCGGTGAGGCCCTTTTAAGCGTCTTCCAGCCATTCCAGCGACCGGATAAAAATCCCGAAATGAACCGTTAGCCGCATACATATGCATACCGTATCCTCGCGCGCATTTCCCCGTACATACGGTTTTCCGAAATCGCTCTCACTCTTTCTGCATCTCCTTCTGCGGACGTCTCGTGTCTTATTAGTCCTGGTGATGGATGGGCACGACCTTCCGAAACGACGTCCGCGCGCACGCATAATGCCCATTCACCGCGATATCGTATCGCGTAACGGAATTGGCGTCGGCATTAATAAAACGTTATTAAGACGTCGATGAGAATGAGAAAATAACCCCGGCCCGTAATTATTGTGATTCGATTCTGTTGTGAATCGCTGGAACTACGGCACGTTTGCACCGCGGGAGGTCAATAGCCATATTATACCAATGGCTACTTAAGCCTCCGACTTATCTTAATCCGATTTGATCGATGATTCATTTTTATTGCTCGCTCTGGAAAAACACGCGACTTCCTCTTTTAAATACTGGAGTGCATGTAAAAAAATTAAACACATTCATTCCGATCGCCAATCAAATATTTGCTTTTCGGAGCCGGAGCTGGTCTCAACAAAAATAATTAAATTACTTTAGTTTCCTGTGTAATTAATGGCTTACCTTTAAACCGATGATATCTGATACTTAAACACGGACTTTACAAAAGGTCGATGAGCTCATAAAAAGAACATGTTTTATTATTAGAATTTAAAATTAGGATAAAAAATTACGACACAATGATTATCCTCTTTTATTATTATTAATCTTTATATTGGAAATTCATGCATTTAAAATTATTCATAACTTACCTAAACTTACGCTAGATAATTTACAAGGGATACTAAAATATTTAAATTATTATTAATTTTTAAGTAAAATTTAATATTTATTTGAAAAATATCAGATGTATAATGAAAACGGAAAACAAAGGTATTTTAGTGTTTTGCATCCACAAAACAAAGAACGTAGCCTGAACGTAGTTTGTGTGCGAACATTTGCAGGCATGTTTCAACAGCAGAGAATTTCTACCACTGAATTTTTGTAACGTAAACAATGGATTCAGGCGAGTGCTTTATATCATTCAACAGATTTTTGAAAAATATTAAAAGCGTATATTTTTGGTTTAAATGTGCATTTCTCGAATTATTTGACCGTGGCAGAAATTCTATACAGAGGATTCGTATTATTCATTATGTTTTGTGGTCTTTAAAAGCAGTACATTTAAATTTGATGCAACTAATCATAATTTTTTTATAAAATTATTACAAGATGCAATGCTTTCACGTCATTTTAATAATTTTCTGATTATTTTATTTATTACCGTTATCACGGTGAATATTATTCATATTCAGATATTACTTATAAACATATTATGACCTTAATTGCCGTAATTTTAACCAGCAATGGCTGTAATGTAGGATATAAGGATGCAGCGTGAAGTAATGAATTATAAAACCCATTACTTTCAAGAAATATAAATGTAAAAGGTTTTATAGAAATTAGTCTTTCTTAATTAACAGATGTACAAGGTGAATAAAAAAGCTGTGATAATCTTTCGATAAAGTGATTATTTTTGAGTAGAAAGTTTGTTTCAGGAAAATTGTTTGTACCTTGTTTGTTTGAATTAATTTCTCACTTAACACTTGGTGAAACATGTTTAATTTTACCTAACTAATTTAGTTTTAGTTTAGAGTTAGTGACGATTCTTTTCGGGTCAATTATTACATATTCCTCGATCAAATCTCGAAGTTTGTTATAATTATAATTTATTCGAATCGCTGATTAAATGCTCCAATTAGCATATTTGCTAAAATAATAATAATAAAATAAATTTAATTAACCAACAAATTGCCGGTTTAAACGCATCAACATTATTTATTACATCATATGTTAGCGAATCGCGTCTCAACCGCGATAATTTTATTCAAATTACGTCCCGGATTTTCGAACACTTTTATTTATTATCTGGGTGGATGATACTATTATTTATCGCCGAATTATGGTAATTACCTGTAAATAGTTCCACGCGCAGATAGCGCATCTCCTCTCCTTTGCTCTTTTTCAAATTTATTTTTAACAAATATTGCGTAACGTAATTTATCCGTTTTAACTCAACCTGGTGCTATTCGATTGATCGTGTGCAGTATCGTGATTTATTACTTTCGCAATTGAATTTATTTCTAAATTGAGTTCAATTTTTGATGTTCGCGCGCTGAATGGATTTACTATAAATTCGATTGTGGAACTGTATTCCAATTAAATTTATTTTTTGTTGTAAAGTGGCGCTTTTAATTGGATTTTTCAATTTAATATGGATTGCTGTACGCGTTTTGTAGCTATAGCAAGCGATATGATTGAAAAAAAAACTTCCTTCATGCATTCCATTTTATTAATATTTTCATTAATATATCAATATACGATATTACGATGCCACATGAAATTAGGCGAAAGATGGCGTTCGCGTCGTCTTTCATTTATTACGATTCTTATTAATATTAACTAAACATGCATTTTTTAAATTATTAACTTTCAATTTGTTAATTGTTGAGGCTTCTACTTTGTTATACATTGTAATTCAATTGTAATAAATGAAACACTTTTTTACTTTGTTTGTATAACTCGGATTGATTTTTGTTACTTTTGTTTTGACGTTAAGGTTGTCGCAACTATAGTCTACAATAAAATCAATCCGAGTTATACAAACAAAGTAAAAAAGTGTTTCATTTATTACAATTGGATTAACTTTCAATAATAAAAAAATAATTAACAAACAAAAAAAATAATTATTCAGACTTTCTAATTAATCAAATTAGAACAAATAAATATGTTATTAAAAATCAACCAATGACATTTAATTTTTTGTTGATTTTTAATAATCTATTCATATTTATTTAATACAATATGAACTACCAATATTTAAATATTAGAAAAATCAAGATTAATACTTCGAATAAAATATAATTGTCATCATTATGATGCAATAATTGCTTATCTTCTATATAAAAATTCAAATTTTATATTTACATAAATGATACACATTAATTTACATGAGATGGTAATTAGTTTAATTGGTTTGGGTGTGGAGCTAATTATACAAATTTATTTGAATGACTATTACTTAGGTTAGCTTAAATGACAGTTAATTAATTCAAATTACCTTGTAGTATGTGACTTTTTCTTGTTTTACAATTTTTAGATATGTTTATACAATTACTGCCTTGAGAGACTACTTATAAAATTGATTGAATAAAAATATATTTAATGTTCTATATAATTTACAACCAGTCTCCCCGACGTGACGTGAGATGTTGATTTGTCAAGCTAGATACAAGTCTAAGTCGAGCTTGAAACGGATTTGCTAAACAAACAAATTTAATAATAGTTCTTTGGTAACGTAGATCAAAATGTCACAGTAGCTAAAATGAAGATGATTCATTGATAATTCATTATTTTCAAATTCTTTTTATTTATATATAGGGCATCGGGCAAAAAAAATAATACAAATAAAAAAATATCTATGTTTAGGTTGAGTCGACGATGCTTGATGATTCGAACGAAACCCGATTGTGGAAAGTTAATTAACCCGTCGTAGATTACGTTACACATTACATCGAAAAATAAGCGTTTGTTGTGTTATTAACTTTTACTTTCGAGACCGTGACACACGCTCCGCGGGCGACCATTAGCGCGAGCACGGGAGTAAAAAACGAGAACACGAACAACAATTTGTTGATATTAATTTGACGAGAGCGCCGATCCCGTCGAGCGTGAAGTGAAGAGTTGACAAATTGATTCTTCCGCGCTGCTCAGCTCGGCCCGAGTGCGATGACTTTTCGGAAAAGTTTACCAACGGAAAATTAAAAAAAAAACAGAAAAAAAATTGTAATAACAAAATAAAAACGTGACGATCGCATAACTGTACACGCAGAAAAATCGCGAGTGTTTTTCGTGAAATTACTATAATGGGATGTGATGATAGCCGATCGGTTTCACGAGGTGTGTTATATTTGTTAAACGGTGTGTTTTGGCTCTGAGGCGTGTTGCACGTTCGCTTCTAGATTCCGTCATGACTCTGCTGAAAAATGATTCCGAATCATCATCGTGATGTTGCATACTTTGTAATAACATATTTTTTATGGGCTTGTTTTAAGATGAATTACTTGTAAATTCTTGAGTAATGTTTAAAATTTGAATTAAAAATAAATAATTTGAATATCGTTGATTACGGTTACGATTTTGTATATAGGCCTCGTTAGACCCCTAATTCTTCTTGCTTTTATTTTAAAAGTAGCTTTCTTTTTGAGACCGAAGGGTTTCCTTAGAAAGTCTATAGCCTGTTATATCATCCTATCTAACCCTAAATTTCTTTAGAATATAGGAATGCAATGATTCATGATTGATTTTTTTTCAGATACTAAATATTTTTAGTAAAATCCTTTCTGTATGTTGTAGGAATTGAATTGTTTAGTATATTATATATATATATGCTACCATAATGTAGAAATAAATAAATTTTTATACTTATTAAAATTAGATATTTTCTTCTTATCGTCAAGTCTAATTCCAAATGAAATCTCAATAAAACTAAATTTTACATTTATCGAGCCATCAAAATAATTCGCAAAGATTATCTCCGAACTCAAGCAAAGTACTCCTTTTTACATTGTCGAGCTGGTAAACGGCGGTCTGCTACGCTGGTTATCTTTGTGTATGTATGTGGGTATGTATCTAAAAGTGTATGTGTGTGTGTGTATTCGAATTGAATACAGTTAAACGCCGGGCGCCGTGCACTTTATGTGTTGTTAATGGAAGTTTTAGAGTGAATTTCTTCGCGATTACAATTTAGAAGTTCAATTCGCTTTAATTCGATCCTAAAGCAGTTTTACGGGCGGCGCACGTTTTAGGGGCGGCCATTATTCGCCGAACTGTAAATTTCCAGCGGCGCGCCGACACCATAATTCCGGGGGACGCCCTCCATTAAGTCCGAGAGAGGAGCCCGGACCGGCGAAAAAGGGAATGTTTACACGTTCATTGTTGGAATATTTTATACGGACAAGTAATTACACGGGCCGTTTTTGTTGTTTTCTTATTATTAACTTTAAATTATGTTCAATACTTACATAAATCATTTTTTAACAATATTGTTACGTTAATTAAAAAAAAATCCTTAAATTAATTTATAAATTATCACATTATTTATTTATGTTTGTCAAAGACTTACAGTGTAAGTAATTTTTGCAGTTGAAAAAAGCGATAGATCGAATTTATTGATCATTACCAGACAGTTTCCTTGTTTAATTTTATTGTAATAACCTGAAATGAGGGACTTTACCCGGCGCATTCACCATTAATCACCAGTGAAGTATTGCATTTAAAAGTATTCAGGATTATTTCGTACGTGAAGGTTAACGTATAAGTATTTTTTTATACTCACACTCTAAGTATATAATTATTATTATTATTTCTGGAATATGTAATATTGACAGCGTGGAATTCAAGAGCTTAAAATTAATTTTGTGGAAACTAAACAAAATCAAGATACAATTTTAACCTTTTTTAATTCCACGCTTAGCGTATTCATATTTATTACTTCCTGAACTTTTTCCAAGGGATCCAAGGGATTGAAGCTAATTTTATGACCGATGAGAGTCAAATGCTGAGAGTTAAATTATGATACTGTTTGCACAAAGTAGTGAAAATAAATAATAAAACTTTGCTTATATTAAATCTTTCCATTTTTTACGGTCAAGAAGTGAATATTATTATTCTACCAAGTATTGTTGTATTTATTTAAATAACAATAATATTCATTTATTTTAGCTTTTAGTAGGAGTTGGATGATATATAATTAAACATTATTTAGAGATATTGAATGTAGTTTCACTGAGTGATTACCATGGAATATATGTAAATTATCTAAATTGAGAATAAAACAAGTAAATAAGTTTTGTTTATTATAAAGTCGATGTAATACAATAGAAAGGTACAAATTGAGTTATTTAGAAGGGCATCACTTGCCGTTCGTTTCCTAATATCAATTCAGAAGTTGATTGAAACGTCCCGGCGGGTCCCTTCCGGTATCCACGCCGGCCGATTTATCGCGAACAAGATGGATTATGTAATCCCAAGAAATCCGTGTTATTTAAAATATCCGAGGCGGCCCTGTCAGAAGGAATCCAACTATGCAACGTCGAGGGCTGACCGGGGGTTATTCCGGCAGAGTGATCCCGATGTATTCAGCTGTCAGAAGTTTTGCGGCGTTCGACCACTTTAATCTTATTTGACATGCCTCGCCCTTCCCTTCCCTTCCCATCCCTTTTATGTGTGTGTCTATATGTGTGTGTTATAAACATTTCTCCCCGCACAAGCAAGAGGACACAGTTGTACAGATTTGGCAGTTCCGAAGACTTAGTTTCGGTTGGATTATTGGATTACGTATTGCGGATTCCTCCGCCCATCGGCCATGTCAACTGATCAAAAGAGCTTACAATCGCGCTGCCTGCCTGCCTGCCATGCGTTTCCCAGTTTAACGGTTACTTTTAAATTTTATAGCCGGGAGCGTCGAAACAATGAGACGCGGCTCAAATAATAACCTCAATGGTAAATATTTCTCATCACCTCGGCCGCAGGGTCAGGTGTACACCGGCGATAAATAAAACGAGGACCGATTATTATTTATTGCTGTCGCTGCTCTTTGTGATCAGTGGGTGTTATCCTCTAACAGGTTATTGTATACAATTAGCCTGGATAACACTGGATATCCAGCTCAATGGGTTCAAATGTTGTAATCCGATGATTCTTTTGAATTACAGCCTTTACCCACTTTACTAGCGGATATTGGAAATAGTTTCAATCGGAAAACAGGAAATAAACTATTAATTTAAATGTTTATTAAGACAACGAGATTTATAATAATTGCGCAATTTATTATGAAATTACTCTAGTGTGAAGAATGAATGTTACGACAATTATATCCCCCTTTTTTATTAGTATAGAAAAATTAGAATAATAAAAAAAATTATAATAATCAATTTCATGTTTAAAGTACTTACGTTACGTAATTATTTTCAAATTATTTTTATTTAATTTATTTAAATAACTCTGACCAATTGAATGAATATTCTTTTCTATTTATAATAATAATCATTTTATATAGTGATCGACATTTCAAAACAATCTAGCAAATCACGCACTTAGATGAGTACTGTTAGGTACCGTTTGGACAACGCATGAATGGAATCAATCCAATCTCTATTAGCATCTCGTGCCATCTTCCAACAGAAAAAAAAAACTAAACTGCGTATTGAAATCGCCCGACTGCCCTGAAAACGTCGCAATTACAATGCTCGTCAATCGCGGCCACTTGCACACGCAACAAACGGTTGATATTACTTCCCACAGAGTTAATCCGATGATGCCTCCCAATAAACATCGGACGTTATCTTCCATGTGATAGCTTTACGATCCGCCGCCATCAAGAACGGTTAGCAATCGGCATGCCGAACGCTGACTTCTTCCACACAGACACACTCATGCATTTATGTAAGTGGGACGATTTTGAGCAGATCTGATCTCATCGATGGTTTATTGTTTATTTGGCAAGTTGGAATGAAAAGGAGGGAAAAGGGTAAAAAATCACGCGAGAAGACGAGCCGGTTGCATAACGCGCCATCTTTTATTCAGCGGCTTTCTGTTCGGATGCAATTCGATGGTTTCATAATTTAGTGGGAACAGCTTTTGAAAGCACCACCGGCGTCATTAAGTGTTGCAATAAATCTGTCGGCTGCGTACTGTTATCTACCTGTCATTCATTCATTCTCGCAGGAGGTATCCAAAAAGTTTCTTCAAAAAAAATAAAACAATGAAAAGAAAATTTCTAACTACCTACAAATGATAAAATCACAAAATAATCAGTCCTAATGTAATCATTATTCGATTGCATTTATTAAAAAGCTTGTATCATACCGCTTTTAAATTGTTGGAAACAATTAACAGTCCATATAATCCATCTCCTAAATACATATTATTGACGTGAGCAACTTCGCGTCTAAATTTAGACAACCTTATATTGGATTCGTTTAATTCATCTATGGAAGTAACAGCCTGAACCATTAAATTTGTAAATTAAATTCGCTTCTTCTGAACCATCGAATTTTTAAATAAAATTCACTTGGTTTATTTCCACAATAAAACTAAACCTACTAGTACAACTGCATTTCCACAATGATACTAAACCAACCACACCAACTGGGTTGATCTTGGCAGCTAACTTAATCACTTCGTTGATCAATCCATCAGAGTCCTTTTGCCCGGGTATATCTGACATGGTTATTTGGAGCTCCTCTTCACCACACCTTCTAATTTGACCCTTGCCCTGTCTAACAGTATCCATTGAAGAATGGTCCAATGGGAATAGGGTATCCACCACAATTTCTGCCCCTCCTAGTACCAGAGCATCCGCTCCCGGTTCCCGCTTTGTAAGCTTGCCAAAGCGCCCAGCACCTTCCACTCTTCCACTGCTCCGCTTCCACTAATGTCAAGTCAATGTTAGAGGAATCACCATCCATCCTTACAAACGTGGGCGCATTCCCCGCTTTGCCACAACTGAGTTCTCTATGAATTTTGTCCATGACAAATCAAACGACCAGGAAGCCATTTTTTTTAAGTTTAAAATTGTTTTACTTGTAGCTGTAGCCGATATAAAATTTGGCTCAAAACTAAAAAATTCGTAATTTTATTTTATTATTAAAGTTTCACTTCACAAAATACATCCATCCTCGGTCATTCACTGTCCGCTTCTATTTGCAATCGTAATTCTTCCGTCTCCATCCCAACAACACCAATTAGCCGGGCATTTTTACGGCGCATCCTGTTCACTTTGACAGACAAGTGTGGATATCGCCGTCAACTTTAATTACAATCTTGATACATTGTACAGCTTTTGACGCGAGAAGAATTTATTGGCGTTATTTAATATAAAATTAACGTATGCTAATAACCCAATAATGCATTTCCGTAACTGCCGAAGCGTTATCTCCATCTGATTGCAGTTGACGTCTCTTAGCGTTTCTTATGACGGCTACAAGGAAAAGGTGTATACACAAATTTTATGTGTTTGAATTCGTTTGTGTCTTTTATTTAATTGGGCAGATAAATGTATCCGGTCTTTAAATTTTTATATTAGATAATATTTCGAAATTTAATGTCCATTCCTCGAAGAAAAGATAAAGGGAAAAACATTAATTATTAAAATAATTATTTTTAGGTCAAATAAAACGTCAAATGCCGTCGTATTTCAAAAAGTGCTCTAAAAAGTTTACATATTGTGGGAATTAATAAAATGGTAGTAATTGTAATGAAAAATTAAGTAAATGCAGTATAAATTTCCTCTAGTCTTCAAAGTATTTTTTATTGGCTTAATAAATATCAACCGCGTAAACAAGCGATGATAATTAGGCCGCAGAGGAAACCCTTTTTTGTCCCGGAGGGGTGTCGTCGCGCAATTACCGGAATGGAAAAGGTCGTCACTTCCGGATGCAAATCCGACCCGACTTTATTTAACCTCCCCGCCGAACGGTACAGTAATGGTTACAATAACGTGGCGGAGGTGTCTTCCTTATGCAAATTACGTAAATTCATAAATCAAATGCAAATTTCTCAATTATCATTTTCATTGCGAACGTTTCGATTTTTTCTTTCGCATTCAGATAATGGGACATTAGTCGTGACATCTGTTTTTGTTCTTTTTTCTTTTATTTTTATTCGACGGAAAATGGTAATTTATCAGTGTTCATTAATTATCGTGGAAATGGGCCTTTGAATGCCTAACGCGATTAATGTGATTTATAGGATGCGAGATTCTAGGTTTGCGTCCTAGAAAATAGGTGTTTTGTAAATACACCGTGAAAGCAATCATAATCTGAATTTGTGTAGGCTAAGTAACACTAATGTTATTAATACTCCACGATAAACCACCGTTAACTATAATAACGAGAAATCTTACACTCTTGGCTTAA